>JAQPZY010001207.1:1257500-1660926 GCA_029931535.1 Margaritifera margaritifera
ATGATGATGTATAAGTATACCAAGTTACATTCCTTAATCTTAAATAAAGAGTGGAATGGAAAGTGGGGGTAAAACTAAAAATATGGAGCCATGACTTTGACCTTAATGATGGGACCTCCAAGCATACTATAATGATTTATAAATATACCCAGTTTCATCATTGAATCTCAAATGGCTTCAACGTTATAAAGCAGAAAGTAAAGTGTGCGGGACAACTTAAAATACTGAACCGTCACCTTAACCTTGAAGACGGGACACTTGATGTGGTATGTATGCAACACACCTTCTAATAATGATGTACAAGCATACCATGTGTTATTCTTTAGTCTCAAATGGCCTGAAGTTAAAGAGCAGAAAGGAAAGTGTTACAGAAATCTTACAATACCAGGTCATGACCCTGATGATAGGACCCCTAGTGAGGTACATAACACACCTTCTAATGATGATGTATGAATATATCAAGCTTCATCCCTTAATCTCATACAACTTTAAAGTTACAGAGCAGAAACAACAGTGTGATGGAGAGACAGAAGAATGGGTGGATGGAAATGTGGAAACTATGTCACTCCACCCCATTCCTTTTTGCAAAAAGGTGGGGGATAAGAAATTTTAAGAATGTAAGGCTTAGAATATCCATGATGTGGGATAAGTACATGTAATTCAAACCAGTGTTTGGTCTCAAAGTGCATATTTGGGCAAGACTATTCTTGATGCATGAACAATGGTCTTGGTTTATTCCTTTGCCCTAACGAGAAGAGCACTGTTATGATCTTGGTGTATTGCTTTGCCCTAATGAGAAGAAAATTGTTATGATCTTGGTGTATTGCTTTGCCATAACAAGAAGAGCACTGTTATGATCTTAGCGTATTCCTTTGCCCTAATGAGAAGAACATTGTTATGGTCTTAGTGTATTCCTTGGCCCTAACGAGAAGAACATTGTTCTGGTCTTAGTGTATTCCTTTGCCCTAATGAGAAGAACATTGTTATGGTCTTAGTGTATTCCTTGGCCCTAACGAGAAGAACATTGTTATGGTCTTAGTGTATTCCTTTGCCCTAATGAGAAGAACATTGTTATGGTCTTAGTGTATTCCTTGGCCCTAACGAGAAGAACATTGTTATGGTCTTAGTGTATTCCTTTGCAAACAGTGTTCTTGAGCTGAAATCTCACAACCCCTCTGATGTGGGAGTAAATCAAAACAAAGACAATGAATTTGCAAAGATTTCTTGGTAATTCTACTGCATGCCTGCAATTTCCAATGAGAAAATCTGAGAACTTACTATCTCTATTTGAGTGAAGATCCCATAAAAGTCCCCAAACAACCAAAAAGTCTACCTGTCAAGTATTTCTGGAAAGACTGTTAGTTCCCTCCAAATTCATAAGGTTTGGTCCTAACTATAGACCAGTATTCAAAGAAATTTCCTTTATAAGCTGAATTTGCACTTTATGAACTTCTGAACCTTCAAGGTTCAAATTCTGATTCTGAATTTATTTTGCATGTTTAACACTCAAGTGACACAATAACTAGCTAGAAGTAATAAGAACTGAACCTAGAACTTCTGGCACATGCATGCATACACACACATGCACACACACACGATTATGACATCTTGATACAAGTGTCTCGATCAGCTGTTTAAGTAAGTATACAAGCCTTTGCATCTTTACAACATTCAGTTGGCTTGAGTGAAAGTCATGCAGATCAAAGAAAGTGAAGAGAATTTCATTATGGGAATTTCAAGTACAGTAAATATCTACATTTACATCCATCCATAGTCTTACATTCTGCACATTACTCAAAATTAAGCCATGCCTCATGTGGTTTCTATTTGCAAAGATTAAGTTTCTATGGTAAAAAGAACAACAGTGACTAATAAAAAAAACTCTAACCTCTGTTTTGTCCAGCTGGTCCCAGTGACTTAGTTAATCGTGGGTGTCGATTTCGTTTCCGCCCTGCCATAAAATTGTTGTGATCACTGTCTGACATCGGAATTGAGTCACAAGGAGTTTTGAGTTTGCTAACGGTCTTAGATATGTTCATTACTTTAGAGGAAACAATATCAACTGTTTCCTGCAAATACTCTACATTTTCTCTAATGTCTATTGATGAAACCAATTGGATCATATCTTCCTTCATCTTAGTAATTTGCTTTTCTATCTTATTCGTATGTTTCTTGCAACTTTTTTCAAAGTCCTCTTGCTTTTTATCAAGTTTTTCAACTTTGGTCTGGAGACCCTTTATCAAGTCGATTATAATCTGATTTTGATCTGCCATTCTATTTCCTGATCAATGGACACACTCTTCACATTAAGAAAGAATCTACATCACAGGTATTATGGCCAAGTTCTGGAAAAAAAAGAATTTTAAATGATTTGTGGTGAAGTATATAGAAATATACTGTGTTCATTCCAGAAATGACAAAAGTGAAGCCCAGTAGCCCACACCAGGTCAAACAATGGGGTCATTTAAAAAAAAAAAAAAACATCAGGTGTCACAAAAATCGGTACCTATTTTTGTTTATGAAGGAAATTCAAACACTTAATATTATCACAGGCACTTGTGTTGTGGATTTATTAATTTTTGCCATAAATATTCACTTTTCCAGCTTTATATGTTTTGACTCCATCATTGTAGAGTCAGACCACAGCACGGTTTTCTACAATTTCCTTGTCTGCCTGCTCCACTGTTCAGGACACAGTTATTTTAGTGAATATGAAATTTGTAGCAAACCATGCTATAATCTGACTCGAAAATGACTGATTCAAAGAATATAATGCTGGAAAAACCAATATTTAGCATATTTATTTCTGAAATTAATAAATCCATGACTTGAGCACCTGTAATTATTATCCAGCTCGTGTCAAGAGCTTTCCATACTGGAATTTGAACCGATTGAGTAACCATTCCACTCTAAAATTTACTTTGGACATTTGAGTCTACATTTTTTCCTCCCTGTATGTTACTTTGGAAAAAGATGCAGCTGTGATTTTGCTGAAGATTTCATCTTCTCTTCTTCACATTTTGTATCAATGATCATCATCCATGTGCTCCCAACTGGAGCTCAAGATAATCAAATTCAGCCAATGAAATTGATTGTCTTGTGCTTTTGTGCAATGAGTGCACTCTATTCAGTAAGCATGGGACATGCTTGACTCATTCAGTCTAAAATCAACTGTAATGATCTTTGATGTTTATTTACTGTGGTCTTTTTTTATGAGCCCCATGGAGGGAACTTTAAGCTGCCAAAGATGAAAAAAGGGATCATTGGCACAAGAGAGCCTAACATGAACACTGAAAATATACTGTAAAACATACAGCATCTGAACATGAGCTATCCATTATTTACTATAAGCAAGTATGAAGAAACACTGCAGAATTCAGAAATATTTGTATGATGCAAGTTAATGAAACTCTGTACTGCAAATTTATTTATACTTTGAGAAACTGAATGACAAGAAATATTTTAAAGAGAACATTTTTATTTAATAAAGTGCTTCTATGTAACATGCACAAGTTCAGAGAAGAAAAGTTTATGATTATACCTTTCTGAAAGCAAAAATCTAAGAATTGGTAATTTGTTTCAAGAATTCAAGCAAACTTTTGTTATGCACAAGTTATATTTTCATATGTTAGTACCAGCGTATGTTAGAACAGTACTATTGGCTTAATAATAAAAACCCCATATGACCAGTCTTCTCATTATAAACTGGCCACCAGCTAAATTGCCATCTACTTTCCCAGCTTGGCTATCTATTTTTTCTGTTGTTTTAAAGATCATTTTTGCAGTTGCAGTGTCTCAATCTTCTACTGTAAAAGATAATGAGAAGTGTGCCTGACACATAAACATGCACCTTATTTAAAAAATTAGGAAATATTTCTTCCTGCATAAATTTACTTTAAAGTAACCCGATTTAAACAGCAAAATAGTTTTACTATATCACTACCGATACATGCAGCTAGAGCGGTGATCCAGTTACACAGAAACAGTGGCATTCCCACCCCCTCTGTCCTCAGCACCCTTCTAGTCCCACCCCTCCAACTCCGCCCTACAAAATCCCTCCCCACCGTTTCTCTCAAGACCACTAGAACACCTTAAATTTGTGTTGATTTCTATTGATTCCACTCATTTTTCTGTTGATTTAATGTTGGAAAAACTTATGAATGTGTTTTTGTCTGTGTCTGGTTCCAAGATGATTAAATGCTAAATTTCAATATTGACATCATCTTTTTATTGCAAAAAAAATGTCTTTGTTCCAAAAAGTGCCACTTTCTTCAACAAAAGTTCCCGTTTTGCTCAAAGTACTACATGTGCTAAAAGTGTCCCTCTTTCCCTACACTCTAATAAATTCCTAGCTGGAACATTGTATATGTGTATGATACTGTGCATTTAGTCACTTACATGTATGACAGAAGGAAGTAAAAAGGGGAAGATAACACTTAACTTTTCTCTGTTATTACTATAAATCTGATAAATATCAGTTGCCTCTAACTTTTGAAGGAAAAAAAAAATTTCTTAAGTAATATGAGCAAAGATTATTATATTATCATTTAGCAGTAATATCAAATGAACTATCTGGATGGGGAAATGGGAGCCAATACTGGTATCTTACTCTGATAGATTCAGAATACTCTTGCATATAAATTCAGGGATCAAGCTAGACTTGAATTTTATGGAGTGGGAGCAATGTGAGAAATGCAATATATATATATATATATATATATATATATATATATATATATATATATATATATATATATATATATATATATATATATATATATATATATATATGCAGATTATTCATACCTGAAAGTGTGTTATGTTTGGATGGAGTGATATTATGCAATGTATTTTGGCCTTATGACATCAAAAGAGCACAGCAGAAACCATACATTGTAATTAATTTTAACTGACAGGGGAAAAAGATCACAGTATTGTAAATATAAATATGTACAAATACTTAATCAACTGCCATTTAAACAATATATAAATTTATCTTTTAACATATATTTACATATTTTTTTACTTTCTAAAACTTCACTAGAAAATGGCACTACAAAACATTTCTAAGCTTGTTTGAAACAACCCCTATTACATGCACATGAGAGCATATGCACAGGTATCTTTGCATCACAGTGTTCCTCCAATCAGACCACAATGGTCACTGATGAGGAACCTGAACATTTGAACAGTCAATTTTGGTGAAGTTTGGTTTGGTTTTATGGGTTTAACGCCATTTTTCAGCACATGATAGGCTATACATGGCGGCCAATATATCTGGTGGAAGAAGAACCCAGGAAAATCCCGGGAAGAACCACCGACCCACGGGAAGCTACTAGCAAGCTTTCTCACATACCCATGTTGGCCGAACCCGAGACTCAAACCCATGCGGACAGAGGTGAGATGGCAGTGATCAGTAAAGGCGAGCGCCTTAGACCACTCGGCCACCTGGGGCCCCTTTGGTGAAGTTTTGAAAAGTGTAAAAATTAAATTCTTGTTCTGTTGCCAGTTGATAAGTGATTTATATCTATTTTTAATTACAATCATGTAATCTAGGTATTTCTTTTATAGTATTCGCACACCCTCCCATTTGTTTGTACCCCCTACTGTTTTCAACAACAAAAAAAAGCATAAAGGATATGAAAAATGCACAAACTTAGTCATTTCATTCATCAATTTATAATTTCTAACCTGATTGTTGCCAGGGGGTCCCTAACACTCAGGGGTCACGCTACCAGGCGAAGTGGGCAACTAAGTCGCCGAAAAATGTAAACTTCACTTTCTTTTATTAGCAAAGCGAAACTACTTCGCCCTGTCATTTTGGGTTTTTTAAGATCTACACGAGTGCCTGTAGTTTATGGCTTTTGAGATGCTCCCTCAACCCGGGTAAGTAGCGTTAAGCCCCAGGCGAAAAGGATGGCATGTTGCCTTAGCATGTGTTCATATCAATTGCGCCGACAAAACAAACTCTTGCACATTCACAGGCATGTGTTTTAATAGCTGATTGACCAATTAACTCTTTCCCCCTGCAAGATATCGCTGTTACACTGTCAACTTGTTGGCGTTTCAAATCAAAAGAAAGTTTCTTTGGTAACACGGTCGCCATGTTTGCAGGGTGCATCTATATTTTGAAGCAACAGATGTGATTTAGTTCACCATCTTTGATAATCTCAATAGTTCTGTAAATTTAGGAGTAACTGTTTCATCTCTTTGAACACATGTATACAAGAGTTCCTCCTTTTTATTTGTTCAATTATTTTAGCGATATCAAAATGAGACATTGCAAATATTGGACGCAGATGACAGTTTTTACTGGACCGTTCTAGAAACCAGAAAAGAACAGTGAGCAGCCTGGCTGCTTGTTTACATCAAGAACTTCTATTGGTTTGAAACACCAATAAGTTGACAGTGTTAGGGACTACCTGGCAACAGTCACGGTCCGAATCATCCTGTTCCCCATATTGTGATGTGCCATAACACCTGCAGTTTTACCACCATTAATCCTTTATGACATAACTGTCTGAATAATTCTATTATCATTGAGATGTACTAGTTGATAAACAAATTATGCAGTATCACACATAAGTATAAATTCTCCAAGTAATTCTCACAGTTGCTCATGTCCTGAAAGCAAAAGTAGGATGATATCCAATAAGTATTGCCCACTGGAGTTGGAGTCCACATAAACTACAATTTATAGCATGTTTAAATTATATGTGGTACATGGATTTTCCACAGGCAAGATATCGTGATTTCAAACTTGGAAAATCCCTAAAATATTTATAACTTTCTGACTGAGGTAATCTCATGATTGGTAAAGGGGAAAAAAATCATAGTAACCAACACATTTCTTTTTTCTTTTTTTCTAATAATAAGGTCTGGTAAATTATATGTTTTATAATTATTCATTACCATGGAAAGAATTTGAGATAATAACATGTAACTTGGGTACTACAAATAAAGTATCCATGATACAAATTTAAAAAAAGACTCCGCTTTACCGAGCATTGGACATCCTGCAATGTGATTCCCCATACCAAATGAGCCATACAACCATATGATTTAGTGCTTTAAAAAAAAAAAAAAAATGTAAATTTCTTTACCTTTATATTTGTGCTCCCAAACAAATCTAATTCATTTTTCCTTTCAAGTTAATGTAACTCCAACTTCTATTTCGTCGAAACGAAAGTCGATTGTTTATTGCGCCGACTCGACCCATTGAAGTCTTACTAAACTAGTCTGGTTCCCTGCGTTGCAGGGAACCAGACTACTACTAAACCAGTTGGTCTAAAATGCGAAAAGAACTCCTTTTCGCGAAAAGGACTTACCGTCTACGAAAAGGACCCAGTACGTTTTTACAAACAGTTTCAATCAATATTTCTATTTCGCAAATGAATTTGTTGGTGTAATAACTCATTTAACATAGCATTTAATATATATTTTTTACTATAAAGTGTTAAAAAATGGGTCCTTTTCGGATTTAGGCACTATTTTGATTTTTTTCATTTTTTTCTATATAAAAACGGAAGATATTTACCAAGATTTGTATAAAGATTGTGAGCTATTTAATTTAAGTGATTATCCTGTTTAATCAGCTCTAAAACATGACTTAAAATTTTACTTTGACTATTATACGTAACATATGACAACAATTCCTTTCATGGATTGTTTCATCGATATGTTTAATAAAAAGTATCGATTTGGTTACGCACGTTATATTAATGTGTTATAAAATTTACATGAAAACTTGCTATTAGTAACGATTTTAGTTTTACGCTCATACCGATAAGAGAGGTCACACACACACACACTTAATATGAGAAACACTGTATGGGGAAAAAAGGATGTGCGTACCTGTTTCAATCTTTCTATGCCCATCACATAGTCGAACACTCCGTCACCACTACTGCGGCATTGAATACATATGTAACCAAGCGCGATGTTTGACCATTCTCTGCTTTCTGGTTTGTCTATGTCCTGGCAACTGTAGTGAACCCATGCCTTACACGTCTATGTAGAATTGAAAATTTTAAGTAATATTATATATAACTGCAAAACAATAGAATGCCATATATTTCTAATTGATTAATTAAATCCTTGTAGCCTTCTAGTAACAAGCCAATAATCACGGCAAATAAATTTTAAATGCACTCTGATAATAACCTAAGTTATTATCAGCATCATGATAAGTTGCTATACTTTAATTTCTTATATGTATACAAAACACAACGATTCAGATACTTAGGCAAAATTATAGCATCATTTTTATTATATTTTAGAGTTTCTTAACTCGAATATCAGGTTAGATGGTCCGATGCATCATTACATGAAAAAAATATTTTTCTTTTCTTTACTCTGTTGAGTTGCCTCAAGTGACATTCTCTTAATGCAATAATGTCATTGATGCAAGATGACAGAATAACATTATTACACCCTTACTGCGAAAATGGCTAATCAACTAGGTAATAAGAAAAATGCACATACCTCACAGTAAATACAATCAGTCTTACAATCATGAGAACATACAAAGCAAGTATACTTCTTCGACATTTTGACGATGAACGCATAGAATGAATAAAAGCAACAGTATGCAGACCGTAATATATAACTAGTTTTCTGTACATTCAACAATTATCATTATCTTTTAAATTAAATACAAATTGGGGCTATTGAAGAGATTCTTCTTTGATGTAAGTGTTCAAATATAGTCACAGATCTGTAACTTAATTAATTTGATGATAATTGATGATAATTATCGCATTCACAACCATCCACGCGTTGCCTTTACTTAAAGGTTTAATTATGAGGTTGCAATAACACAATAATACCAAACACACGTGTGAGTATCAAGTCCATTTATCCATTGGGAGCAGCATTAATCAAACAGGCTTTGCACATTGATGGCTAGGTGCTCTCGCTATTATTGTTTGCAATTAAACTAATTAAGGGATTCTTTTTATGTTTGCTCTAGTACAGTGTACACTCTCAATAATAATGTGCATACAATTAAATAATACATTATAAAGTATATAGACGAAAAAGAAATAACCACATGGCCACTGTTTTGACGATTGCTTTTCGGTGTTATTAATTATATTATTTCTCAATACAATAAAGTAAACTATATGAAATTAGCACAAAGGTGAATGTGATAAACAGACTTACATCATTTCATTTCATTGTATATAACAACGCCATTATCTCGCGTAAAATCGGGGTTGTTTCATTAAATCCAGATTTGAACTGCTGAACATACATGGGAAATAAAGATAAAAATAATATATTAAACAAATATAAATAACACTTTTAAATCCAAGTCGAAACTTAATAATATTTCACATGGTCCGAATCAGCCTAGCATTTGGACCGAATCAGTCCTTAATTTGGGCCGAATCAGCCCGTGATTTGGGTCGAATCAGCCTGTTCCCCCTTTTTTAACACTTTATAGTTAAAATATATATTAAATGCTATGTAAAATGAGTTACTTAAAAAAACATTTTCATTTGTGAAATAAAAATGTTGATTGAAACTGTTAGTAAAAACATAGTGAGTCCTTTTCGCAGACGGTAAGTCATTTTCGCGAAAAGGACCAATTTTTAGCACTTTCAAGTAAAAAGATACATTAAATGCTATGTAAAATGAGTTACTACACAAAATAATTTCATTTGTGAAATATAAATATTGATTGAAACTGTTAGTAAAATCATCCTCGGTTCATTTTCGCAGACGGTAAGTACGTTTCGCGAAAATGACCCATTTTTAATACTTTATAGTACAAAATATATATTAAATGCTATGTAATATGAGTTACTACACCAAAGAATTTCGTTTGTGAAATAGAAATATTGATTGAAACTGTTAGTAAAAACGTACTGGGTCCTTTTCGTAGACGGTAAGTCCTTTTCTCGAAAAGGACTCCTTTTCGCACTTTAGACCAACCCCTACTAAACACCACAAAGACGCCCAAAGACAGGGCAAAGACGGGCAAAGACACACAATAACATGGCAAAGACAGTACAAAGACGGCGCAGAGACGTTTTAAATTTACAATACTGGAAAATATTTACTGTTTAAACAAAATTTATAAAAATAAATATATAAGAATTGTAAATGTTTGCTTTATATATGTGTTGATAGTAGTATAGGGGGGGTACTTAGGTACAAAGGGGGCACTTGGGGTACAAACGGGAGTTTAACATGGAGGGGGTACTTGGGGTACAAACGGGAGTTTAACATGGAGGGGGCACTCTGGGTACGTACGGGAGTTTAACATGGAGGTAGCGTAATGTAGTAACGAAGACAACGTCTACTACCATCAAAAAAGGGTGGAGGGTGGGGAAGTGTTTTTGATAGTAGTAGACGTTGTCTTCGTTACTACATTACGGGGGGAGGGAGGGAGGGGAATAGAATTAATCTTTCTTGAAAAAGGGTGGTCCTGAAAAAGGACCGTTGGTTTTTTTTGTGTTAGAGTTTATTTAGAGGAGGTGTGGGCACCTCCCTGGCTTTGCCCTGCATGCAGGGCAGCTCCCCCTCCATGTAGCTGCACACATGCAAGGCTTGTTGTTCTTAAGTATAAACGGAGGATGGTTTGTTTCAGGATTCCAATTTTCCTTATTGGAATCTTCCATCATCCAGTGCTGTTTGATGGGAATTTTGCTTTCCCTCTCCTCCTTTTCCCTCTCCTCCTTCTCTTTCTTCTCCAAGTCTTAGAGGAGGTGACACACCACCTCTAAATGCACTCTAACTTGTCGGATTGTTTCAGAGCGGTTCATTCTGTTGAATAAACGGGGAAGCTTAACCGGTGAAGACGTGGTTTTAATATACTAAAAGTGCGGACGTGAAGGAAAACATGGTAAGGTTTTTTTTTTTTTTCAGATCGACAGGGAGATCATAGAGAATAGAGGAAAAAAAAGGTTTTTAACTTTTTTAGATCGATAGAAAGAGAGAGAAAGATTGTGCGTTCATCTCTACTCTAAAACAAAATAACACAAAAAAACCCCATTAGATCGATAGAAAGAGAGAGAAAGATTGTATGTGCATCTCTACTCTAAAACAAAATAACACAAAAAAAACCATTAGATCGATAGAAAGAGAGAGAAAGGTTATATTCATTATTTTTTCAAATTCAATAAAAAACTACACAAGACCATTTTTTTTCAACAATCACAATAATAATAATTATATTTTATTTAATTTATATACATTATGTTACTCCTTGTAATAAAAACAATTTCATATAATTCCAATACAGTTCAATTCATTTTTATATTATTACCATTTCATCGTCTTCTTGTTCTGGCACTTCAGTAAGATTCTTGTCTACAATTCTCTCATAACTTTCTTCTGGACTCTCATTGATAAACTCCAACTTAATAAAATGTCCATTATCATCTTGAATCCACTTCCGTTTTTGACAAATCCTGTAAACTTCACAAGGATTTAATCCAAAACACCTTGCCACATCACGAATGGAATCCATTTGAGTATATAATCCTGAATTCAAGTCAGTTAATTTCACAGATCTCACAAATCCTTTAGTGACTTGACTCTTCTTCTCTGGCTCTTCCCATCTAGATTGAAATCTTTTCTGGAACTTCTTCGAAAAGACTGACTTATAAATCCCCTTACAGCAACGGTAGATACTTTCTGTATGACAATCAAAATATTGAGTAGCCTTTGTCATACTTCCAAATCTTCTTTCCTCAGTCTCACCAACAAACTGGCACAACACACTTCTAGCACTTCCAAAATTAACTCTCCTTTTTTCTTTATCATTCTTCACATGCTTGTGTAGACATGTTTGTTCACTAGCAGTCATCACTTTAAGATTTTCTATTCTATCATCATCAAGTACATCATTGAGATGTACCACTCTACTCTGTCTTGGTAGATCCAGTCCATTTACTGCTTCAAAGACAAATCTTCCTCGATTTGTAATTTTCCTCTTTTTTCCTTCCTTACCAGCAACCTGAATATCTATCATTCCAGTTGATCTCAATCTTCCTTTGACTTTCCTTCCAGACTTCAAATGATAGACATTTCCAAGTATGTCTGCAGCATATTTATCATGCACTTTATGAACGTACTTATTCAATTGAATTCCAAAATCTCTTTTTTGTGAACGTGGTGGACATTCTGAAGGCCAATGTCCTTTCTCTTGGTAGATATAGCAAGTATCTTGACTTTTATCTCGATCGCAGTACTTTTCCATCTTCACAGTTTGAAAGTACAATCTCAAAGACTGATTCTGAAGGTACGAAGGTCTCTCTTTATATACTCTCAAACGTCATTCTTTCTACGTCATTCTTGGCTTCGCGGTGTTTACACTTCATGACCCTGAATCTAAAAAACCACATGACCTAAAAGAAGCTACTTTTGATAAAAAAACCAAAGTTCACTTTCTGTAATGCTTGTGTGGCTTGAATCTAAACACTGGAGTCATAGTTTCCTTTTCTTTTTCATTCTCACTCTTTCTCTTGTGTTTCTTTAATTTCTTCTTCATAGGAATCCCGTTTTCCTTTTCTTCTTCTTCTTCTTCTTCTTCTTCTTCTTCTTCTTCTTCTTCTTCATTCTCACTGTCTTCCATTCTTCTTACTCTCTTCTTACTTTTCTTGATGATATGTTCTTCTTCTTCTTTTAGGTTTGTTGATTTTGAATCGGTTTCCTCCCTCTCCTCTGCTAGAGTTTCTTCTTCTTCTTCTTTATGAGGACATTCATAAGACCAATGTCCTGGTCCTTTACAATGATAACAGATATCTTTTCTTCTGTCTCTCTTTTGCTGTTGACGTTGTGGACATTCTGGAGCCCAATGTCCTTTCTCTTGACAGATATAACAAGTATCTTCACTTTTATCTCTGTTTTGGTGTTGCCGTTGTGGACATTGTGTAGCCCAATGACCTTTCTCTTTGCAGATATAACAAGTATCTTGTCTTTTATCTCTGTTCTGGTGTTGCCGTTGTGGACATTGTGTAGCCCAATGACCTTTCTCTTTGCAGATATAACAAGTATCTTGTCTTTTATCTCTGTTCTGGTGTTGCCGTTGTGGACATTGTGTAGCCCAATGACCTTTCTCTTGGCAGATATAGCAAGTATCTTGACTTTTATCTCGAACGCAGTACTTTTCCATCTTCACAGTTTGAAAGTACAATTCCAAAGACTGATTCTGAAGGTACGAAGGTCTCTCTTTATATACTCTCCTCTCTCTATATAAAGGTGCCTGGGTGAAAACTGAATCAGTTTCAAAGTAAAGTTCAAGATGAAAAGATCACACCCAAACCATGATAAAACAGAAGAAGAACAAGAACAAACCATGAGGCCACGACGACAAAGGTATTCCGTGCCGCCTGAAACACCCTTAGAGGAAGTACTGGCTCAAGTCCATGCCAGTGACTTTGAAGATGAAATGAGTGAACAACAACCTGAAACCCAAACTTCCAAACCACCACTGTCACCCAAAACCAAAACCACTACTACTACCAACACCAGAACCCCTTACCAAGAATGTCCTACTACCGTGGGTCCTGAAAATTACTATCGGATTCGAGAGACACAAAAAATCACTTCTCGAAAATTTAGGACCACGGCCTATACACATACGGTTCACTTCAAAGACTTCAAGTCCGAAGTACCTCCCGAGAAAGCGGCGCAGTTCATTAGCGATTTGTGGGAATCTGTCTTAATCAACTTGAAACGGCAATGTGGAGCTAAAGAAGAGGATCGGTTGAGACTAGCCATCCATCATGACCAATTGAAGAGTCCTGTTTGGATTGAATTTAGCAGTCCGGAAGAATTAACACCAGATAAAGTCATGTCCAAAATAGAACATGTGCAACAATCCAACGACAAGTTTACCATCACCGATGGAAAGGCCACACTTTACTTGACTCACGTTTCCCCTCCTTGAGGAAGTGGACGAAGTAGGAAACCGTTACTGGTGGACGATATTCGAAGTACCAAACGCAGTGTCGTCCAAATCGACAATACTCAAGACCAGATGTGCTTTGCTCGGGCTATTGTAGTGGGACGAACATATGCCAACAAGAACGAGAGCAAAGAATGGAAAAGAGCCTGGAATAACATTCGACAGTCGGACAGAACCAAACAACGAAATAAAGCAGAACTCCTGTTGCAACAAGCAGGCATCTCTAACCAGCCAAGTGGTTAACTTTGAGGTTTTTGAAAAATGCTTTGCTGTCTGGACAAGTGGAAGACTTTCGAGTGCACACGTTAGAACCTCACAAGATTGTACGCCTACCAAATCATAAAATAGTGACTCGACCTGTTCAAAAAGTGTATCGTATCGTGTACCAAAAAAGAGTGAGACTTCCAGATCACACCACTTTACCTTACGGACACGCCGATTTGGAGAAGTATAAAAAAGGAACCCCTTCCAAACCTAACCCTTCATTCTCACTTTCAACGTTAACCAAGAAGCAAGAAGAAAAAAAAGATGAGTCACCACGACTTGGAGTGTGATGCAGTACCATGCGATGAAACGGATTCTGTACGGTTTGGTATTGACGTTAATGACAACAAGGTGAATGTGGGTCCCTATTTGCATATCAGAATACCTGTGACTTTACTTGGTTATTCCAAGTATGAAAGTCGACTGGAGTCATTCCAAGACAAGTGGCCAAAATTTCTAGAAGGACCTAAACCGGAAGGTTTAGCTAGATCTGGATTTAAATACACGGGAGAAGGAGATATAGTTCAATGTTTTAGTTGTGGTGTGAAACTTTGCCATTGGGAGCCTACCGACTCAGCTTACATTGAACATGCCAGATGGTCTCCGCACTGTCAGTTCTTACCTTTAGTCGCCTTAGAACAGTTCGGGTACGATGAGCCAGATGCCAAACTGAAGAAGAAGTAGTTTTTAAAAAAAATTCCATGTCGGAGGAGAATACTTCTTCTTTAGAAGAATACGGAAACTTTACCAGAGTACATTCGTGGCTTGCCTTTGGAAGTGCGCGAAAAGATTTACCAAGAGTTTGCCAAAGATCTAGCCCGTCACCACTAAGTGTCTATTATTAGACACAGCCTGGCTATAAAAGAGTGGGTATGCCTGAACTCTACACGCCACTCGTGAAACGGATTCCGTGGAAGGAAAGCATAGATAAAATTAAGACCTTAGAGGATTATAAAAAAGTGATACAAGAACTGTGTCCATTAAATTTTGGACGTTATGTGGTATGTGTCTTAGTGACTTCTTATCTTGGAATTCGTTTTCCAGGACATTCGTTGTGGACTATTTTTGAGGACAAGTGTTTGCCTTGGATTCTTTTGAACGATCCGTGGTTGTTTTGGACTCAATTGTTGTTGAGTTCCAAAAAACAATATGACCCTGTGTTCTTCTTCGGACTTAGTAGAAGAAGATGAAGACTATAAAAACTTAATTTTATCAGTCCACGAAAGACACATTGTACGTAAAGCGTTGAGAGTGGTAATGAAAATTAGTGACGCACTTCCATGTGAAGAAGACATTCGTCACACTTTATCTGTGCATAAAACATTTCAAGAAGTGTGTTTTGCTAGTGAGTTACACCAACACCTTTTCCATTCGAAAGATGTACGACCCTGGAGAAACCTTGGTTTCCAATATTGGTTACAAGAAGTGGCCCAGTTCAGCAAAGATTTGGCCACTTATCCATAAGGTTCTAAAAGTGAAAAAAGGGGAACCTCGATGGGAAACCCTAAAAGAAGAAAAAGAAGAAGAAGTACCTGACACCACCACTGTGTGGTTCCAATACCTCTTGAGGAGGAACACCACCCTTCTTTACCACCACCACCGCTACCGTCAGAGGATTCAAAAAAACAAAAGACGACCAGAAGAATGTCACCCCAAAACACAGTGTCTTTCATGACTTGGACACGAAACTATTGTTGTACATTGACGTGTTTATATGACAGTTTGATGGTTTCCATAGGAGCCTTCATTGTGTACCTGATGATTTTACTTGGCTATTTTCTCACTCGTACTGTAAAAAATGAATGACTTGTAAAAAAAATATGTTATTTGTTGGTTGGTTGGTTACTTTTTTTTCTCTAAAAAATAAACGTGTATGAAAATCGTATAAAATGCCTTGGGTTTTTTGTCTTCTTCTCAAAAATCTTCTTACCTCAATCATGGCTACATCTTCTTCTATCTCGTCTACTACCTCTTCTGTGGTGAAAGTGATTGACGAAAAGTTAGATCGTCAAAGTTGGAATGCTTTGTATCTGCGCCATCCATTTAACATGTTGATTGCTGGACCCAGTGGTTCAGGCAAAACCGAATTTGTCAAACGATTGATCGAACACAAAACTGATTTGTTTGATCGTCCACCTCAACGTATCGTGTGGTGTTACAAAGAGTGGCAACCGTCTTACACGTTATTGAGAGAAAGTCAAGGAGAAACCATTTCGTTTGTAGAAGGCATCCCTCACGAAGACGATGGAATCGTGTCTGACGTGAGTCAAACTCATTTAGTTATTTTTGATGACATGTTAGGAGAAGACGAAGAAGAAATTAAACTTTGGTTTACACGAAAAGGTCACCATCGTAATGCTAGTATTGTGTACATAACACAAAATTTATTTCAACAGAGTAAAGCCCATCGAACCATTAGTTTGAATGCTCATTACGTGGTCTTGTTTAAAAGTCCCAGAGACAAATCTCAAGTACAAGTGTTAGCCAAACAGTTAGGAGCTCCTTGGCTCAATTATGCGTAGACGATGCCACTCAAACCCCTCACGAGTATTTACTCATTGACTTAAAACCGACCACTCCTGACTATTTGAGATTTCGTGCCAGTATCTTTCACTCTTGGAGTGAAGAAGGTGGTCCTGTCATTTACACGGCCCCTTCAGCTCATTTTTAAAAGAAACTATAAAAACAACCTACGACGTCATTTCTGTCTCACACTCTTTTTGGAGAGAAGATGACTTCCTTTCAATCTCATCCTTCGGCTAAATTGATTCGTGCCTTGTATGGCATCAGTCGTGAAAAAAATGCACAAGTCCGTGCTCATTTGTTAGAAGCGAGTCTGAAAGAAGTGTTACGATGGTTTACTTTGACGGCACGTCAATTACTACAAGGCATCATTCACATCCCTCATCAAACTCAACGTTTTTTTCAAAAACATAAAGGAGTATTGTCACAACTGGCTGATCCTAGAATCGATTCACGGACTAAAAAACAAATCATTTTAACTCCTGGTAGAAGTGGTTCTTTATGAGGGGTTATGATTCGTTCCCTTTTGAAATGGGATCATAATGATACCAAAACCAAAACAACTCCTAAAAAGAAGAAGAAAAGTCCAAAGAAGAAGAAAACCAGCCCCAAGAAAAAGAAAAGTCGTACCCAAAAGAAGAAAACCACACCTACTGCCACCACTAACACCCGATGTAAAAGAGGTACTGCTGCCAGGACGCAAACGTACACCCGCAAGACACCACCACCCTTACCATCACCACCAGCAGTGACAAGGTCTCCTTTGGCGTCCACTTCTTCCTCTTTGTCTTCTTCACCCCCTTTTACCATGATGCCTGTCAAACCAGACTTAAGATCCGTGTTTCCTAATTTGATGCAAAAATGGAAACCTATTTCTAAAGTTACCCCGTCGGGGCCGTCGACTTCAGCTGATTTAGCCATGGCAGCAGCCACCCACAAAGTACCATCCCCTAAAACCAAAGTCCAAGAAAGAACTGGCATCTTACAAAGTTTAGTGGATTTATCCAAACAAGAATTGAGACGATTTAGTCCCTTGAAAACACCTCAACGTCGAGTGAGACCTGTCGTGAAGTTGGTACGTCGTGCAGACAATCAGTGGAGACGTATTCCAGTATAAAATAGAAGGGTGAAAGGCCAAAAGACTTCAGACTTGTTTTCTACCGACTTAAAAAGATGGCTCCCAAACGTGTACACCACCACCACCAAGAAAAGAAGAAAACCACCAAAAAAGGACTACTTCCCCCTCGTCTGGCTAAACATTGGGATGTCTTGTCTGTCTTGAGCAAATCCAATTCTCCCATGCGAAAACAACTCATTCAAACAGCTCCTAAAGAAATCATTGATACCGTGTGTGAATGTTGTTTGAACGTGTTGAAAGGAACGGTACCTTTGTCCAAGATACAGAAACAAAAATTAGGGAAACATCGGAACGTTCTTCGTCAAATGGTGAAAAAGAAAATACCTCTTCAACAAAAGAAAAAAATGTTGGTACAACGAGGAGGATTTCTACCTATGCTGTTAGGACCGCTGTTAAAAATAGCCGCTCCTTTATTAGGAACGATTGCTGGACCACTTTTAGGAGGGGTCATGCGATAAAAAAAAGAAGATAAAAAGGACCACCCTTCTCTGAAAAGACCACACCTTTTTGGTACCTTTGAATGAAATGGAAGGACGAAAACTGACTTTAGTACCTTACAAACGATGGATGGAATTTCATCGTTGGAACGAACAACGGATACCTCATTTACCACCCAATCCTAATCTTAACGAAATGTCTCAGTTACAACAAGAATTACAATCCCTGATGGAACAAAACAATGTGTCTGAAACAGAAAAATCCCAACGGTACGGTCAACTTTTACAACGTCTACAACTCTTTCGCCAAAAAGCAGTCGACGAAACAGCTTCACCCACTCTGAGAGATTTTAAGGCTCTGATGAAAAGCGAACCTAATGTGACCATCAAAAAAGAAAAAGAAGAAGAAGAAGAAGAAGAAGAAGAGTTTTTACTAACTCCACCTCTTAAAAAAATAAAAAAGTTAGCCACCCCGGATTGGATAAAAAAGAAAGGTCTACCCCTTTACCCTCAGAAGAGAAAAAGAAAGAAGTAAAGAAAGAAGTCAAAACAGAACCGATGATCCCTGATCAAACTTCCTCCTTTACCCCAGTAGCACGTCGGACACGTAAACAACAACAATCCAAAAAGATACCTCACGAAGAAAAGAGTATTGGAACTTGGTTAACTTATTCTTGAGGAAAATCATCATCATCATGGAGAAACTGTTAGCCACCATTTATTACAATCCTGGTCATGCTGCTGGTTACGGAGGAGTTCAAAAATTATATCGAGCTGCTAAAAGTCAATTGAAAAGTGTACGTTTGCCTGAAGTACGACGATGGTTACAAGAACAATCGACGTACACGTTACACAAACCCATTCGACGTAAATTTTCTAGAAGTACCACTCAAGTGGAAGGGATCGATCATCAATGGCAAGCCGATTTAGCGGACGTCTCTCATTTAGCCACTTACAATCGTGGTCACAAATATTTGTTTTGTGTCATCGATGTGTTTTCCAAATTTGCTTGGGTCGTGCCTTTGACTTCTAAAAGCAGTACCGAATTGGTACGGGCCTTAAAATTGGTCTTGAAACAAAGTGGACGTCAACCTTTACGATGGCAAACGGACAAAGGCACCGAATTTCTAAACCAAGCTTTTCAAAAAGAATTGAAACAAAGACACATTCATTTTTTTACGACCGAAAATCCTGAAACCAAAGCCAGTATTGTGGAACGTTTTCAAAGAACTTTGAAAGAACGCATGTGGAAATATTTTACACATCAACATACTCTCAAGTACATCGACGTGTTACCTCATTTGGTCAAAGCGTACAATCAATTGTACCATCGTATCATTGGATGTACCCCCGAAGAGGTCAGCCCTGAAAACGAAGTGTCTGTGTTTGATAAATTATTTGGTTCACCCCAGCAGACCAAAAAAAAGAAGAAAAAGAAAACATCCTTGTTGGAGTTAAAGACGGGAGATTGGGTTCGCATCGGAAAAACCAAACGTACTTTTGACAAAGGTTATTTACCTAACTGGACTACCGAATTGTTTCGTGTCACTACCCCCGTCCGTGGACGTGATCCTCCCGTCTATAAATTGGAAGACATGCACGGTGCAGTACTCAAAGGAACATTTTACTTGCCTGAGTTACAACGAGTGACTAAAAAAGAAGACACCTTGTACGACATCGAAAGCATTCTCGATCAAAGAACACGTAAAGTTGGTAAACGTCGAATAGAAGAAGTCAAAGTACGTTGGAAAGGATATCCTCCTAGTTTTGATTCTTGGATTGCAGCTTCTCAAGTCGTCGACTATAAAAAGAAAAAGAAGTAAACTCACAACATGCCATTCAACACAGTAGCCACCCAGACGACTTCAACGACTCCTTCACAGAGTTCTTCTTCTCTTCAAGAATTACAAAAACAACCACTTTGGGTGTGGTGCGGAGAACGTGTGCCTAAAAATCAAATCGTCTTTTTCTGCCAAATCTTTGTAGTGTATTGTGTCATCGGAGCAGCGATTGCCAATTTGAGTTTACAACAAGGAGACAAACAATTGTGGACCATTTTACTGAGCAGTTGCATCGGTTATCTTTTACCCAGTCCCTCTTTGAAATTTACGACCACGACCGACAACAGTCACCACAACAACGCCAGTCCATCTTCTTCTTCTTCGTCCAGTTACCACCACCACCAAAATACTACCAGTCCTCTTTTGGAACCTTTTGAACATCCTTCTTCTGTTCACTTGAGTGACACCTCGGACACCAGAACCACCACTTTGGAACTATGAATGACCAATTTTATTTAACGTTACCTAGTGACAGTTCCATGGATGTGTTTCCCAACAACAGCTTATGTTGTTTCACGGCCAAATTACCTCAAGCCATTCAATTGGATCACGATGCTCATTGGGAAGTTAGTTTGGTAGAAATCATTCATCCTACGCAAATCATAAACATCAACAAAACTCAAAACACTATGGTTGTACAAATCTTGAACAAAAAAATACATGATCACTTGGTAAATAATGATCCTGAAATCTGGAAAGAAGACCCTGAAGATCCAGACATGAAAGGATCATTCAAAAAGTTAGTACCAGATCCTAAATCTACTAGTCCTATTGTCTATTCTCAGATTACCCTGAGAATTCCTACAGGATATTATATTAGTCCTGAACATTTGGTGGACACCATTAGAACCCAGTTTGCACGCCAATTTCAATATGCCATATCAGCAGCCAATAAATTTGTAAGAATTGCTTACCATGCTTTGGCACGCCGCTTAATTGTCCAATTTTTCAAAGAGAGAGGGCAACTCCTTACTGAGAAAGATAAAGGTTTACCTTTGGAAGAGAGAAAATACTTGACCATTGAATTTTGCTCTGGATTGTTTGGTATTTTGGGTGGAAATAAAGATTTTACCGCTGAAAGTGATTTAGAGTTTGGAATCAATGTAGAATTTGGACATAAATTTAAACATCCTATTGAATTGAATGGTGGACTGAATTTAATGTTTGTCTACTCCGATGTGGTGGAGTACAACGTGGTGGGACACACCTCTGCTCCGTTACTGAGAGTCATTCCTTTCAAATTGGATAATAGTGGTGGTGGTTCTAGTGTTACTGTGGACGAAGAGGGTGGAAGTAGTACCACTAGTAATGCTAGTGCTGGTGGCAACACCTTTCACGTTCACCGTGAATTTGTACATCCTCATTATCTTCCAGTCAGTAAATCGTATTTTGACAGTGTCCAGATTAGTATAAAAGGAGATTTAGGACAAAGTGTTCCATTCATTGACCAAGGAAAAGTCACGGTGAAACTACATTTTCGAAAAAAACAAGTTCTCTAACATTCCTCAAAAAAAAATGTATCCAGTGTACCAAGGAGTGGCTCGACAACGAGGACATGGTTTAGGAGATATGTTAAAATCAGCTTTTCGGACGGTAGCTCCTATTTTGAAACCGATGGTGACTCGAGGATTTCATGCCTTAAAAGATGCTGCTTTGACACAAGGAAAAGAATTTTTGCAAAACGTCCTCATCGACAAACAAAATCCTAAAGAAGCCTTTTTGAGAGCAGGCAAAAATGTGTTGATGACGACTGGTAAAGATCTTTTAGGTCTCCGAGAAAATCCTATAAATACGCTTCACGCTTCAGACACTGGCATTACTTCACAGCAGCAAGGACAAGGTAGAAAGAGACGACAACCTCAAAATCCTTTCAAAGTTCATAAAAGAACACACGACAGTAGTACTTCCAGAAAAAATAAGAAAAGAAGAAGAACTGGTAGAGAATTAGACGTATTTGATTACTAAACTGTGAAAATGATGCACCGAGATTCTTGCGAATGTACCAAGTCCGAACTAGAACTGTTTTCTATGCGTCCCACCATGATGACAATGCAAGAATCCCAATGGGTGGAATTTCATCCTGTATCGTCTTTGACGGATTCAGCTCCTATCGAATTTGATATCAAAGGACAAACCGAAGATTACATCGATCTGAATAACAGTTACTTGTACCTGAAACTGCTAGTACAAAAAAGTGACAACAGCCTTCCTGTGGAAGCTTCCCTAGTAGCTCCCGTCAATAATTTCTTTCATTCTTTGTTCAGTGGAGTAGATTTGTACTTGAATAACAAACTGATCAGCAGCAGTTTGGATACTTACCCTTACCGTGCTTATTTGGAAAATCTCTTGTCGTACGGAAAAGATGCCGAGAACACTCATCTGGATGCTTCGGTGGTCTGGAAACCTGACACCGCGGGTGCCTTCAACGACATATCCCCGTCAACAGGGGCGAGGATTGACCAGACTGATGATGATGCTCATAAAATAATTCCAGCAGATCCCCATAATGTGGGATTTAACGAACGCCGAAAGAAAATCAGAGGGAACAGTTTAGAACTGATGGATCGTTTGCATTTGGACATGTGGTTGCAAGACAAGTATTTGTTGAACGGAGTAGATGTACGTCTGAGACTGAATCGCAGTAGTTCCGCTTTCCATTTGATAGCTTTTGCTAACGAGTGGAAAACCATCATTCAACAAGCCAAACTTTATGTGCGACGTGTAGAAGTCTTACCCAAAGTAGCTAACGACATCAGTCAAACCTTGTGCAGAACCACTGCTAAGTATCCTCTTAGACGCGTGGAAGTGAAAACCTTTACTGCAGCCGCTGGACTCCGATCCATAGTCGAAGATCACATCTTCCAAGGACAGCTCCCTAAACGTTTGATTATTGGTATGGTTTCTAATGCAGCCTTCAACGGAGCCATCAGTCAGAATCCGTTCCAGTTTGAACACTTTAACGTCACCAAGATAGATGTCAGTCGAGATGGCAAGACCTTGTGTACCAGACCTTTTGAACCTGACTTTGGTGGCGAGAGACATTACTTACGATCTTACTTGACCCTGTATGAAGCCACAGGACAGTTAGGCCGAGACAGTAGCCACGGCATTACGTACGAGGATTATGCAGGAGGGTATGCCTTGTGGGGATTTGATTTCACTCCGGACCAAGGCAGCGATGAAGGACATTTCCACCCTATAAAATCAGGCCCCCTTCGTGTGGAACTTCAGTTTGGTCAAGCTCTAACCCAGACAGTGAACGTCATCTTGTATGCAGAATTTGATAACACTCTAGAGATCAACAGTTTGAGAGAAGTCATTGTAGACTATTAGAAGAAACAAAAGATGCAGAACGTAGAAGAACCTATCGAGATAGATGAGGGATTTTGTGAAGTGATTCACCAGTCACCAACTACCACAAAGGATAATGATAATGACGAAGTCATTTATTTAGTACCTCAAATAGAAGAAAAAAGAAGAAGAAGAAAACCATTCCGTTCCTGTGTTTACTGGATTTATGGTTTGTCGATGGCCAGAACACGAAAAACAGTTAGTGACCTGTTATGCTCAGGAATTGAGTCCAATCATTAACAGTCTGATTAAAGAACAATGTTATGGATGTCAAAACGATCATCCCAGTCAGATACAACACGACAAATGTATGATGTTGACAGGTGAAGAACAATTGGATGAATATTTGGAAACGGCCTGGACACAACTCTCAGATGAACACGTGTTGACACAGTGGTATAAAGTCTTACAGACTTCTTCTTTTCCTCCATTGACTGCTCTGGAGATCAAACGGATCGAAGGACTCATTCATCAGAGTGCAGAACCTATCCGACGTGAATATTCTTGGAATTACAAGACAGAACAATTCAAGCATAAAGTCAGGTGTGAATTGATAGTGAGTTATTTCCATTGTTGAAGACAAAAAAATGGATACCAGGGAACTTCATTACTTATTGAATCGCAGTTCCTATACTTCTTCTTGGAATCCTGTGGTATGTGCTAAAGATGAACTACCTCATCGTAAACCAAAAAACGTTCATGCTTATGTCATCAATACTGACGACAGTCATCTACCAGGAACCCATTGGATTGCCGTGTATTTTCCCAACAATCACTGTGTGGAATATTTTGATTCTTATGGATTACCTCCTTTGGAAAAAGACATCATCGAGTTTATGAGAAGAAATGCCGTCTCGACTCGATTCAATAATGTGAGACTACAAGGATCAGATTCTATGGTGTGTGGACAATATTGTGTTCATTATCTTCATCAACGCAGTCTTGGATATTCCTTAGAACATTTATTGACTTATTTTGATAGTGACTATGTTCGAAACGATGCTAAAGTACAACAATGGTTTTGTCAACGTTATGGTTATCTCTTGTCTTTAGCTCACCATCGTAATGTACATCAAAATGATGATGTCCATGTAGAAAGTTTGACATTTACTTTACCTTCCCAACGTTGTCAACCTTGTAAATATGTTCCTGTTTGAAAAAAATTTTATGGTTGAATAGTTAGTTTTTTTAATGTTGGAATAGTTGAATAAAACAAATTTGTGAATTGTTGAAAAAAAATGGTGTTGTGTAGTTTTTTATTGAATTTAAAAAAAAAAAAAATGAATATGTTCTTTCTTTCTTTCTATCGATCTAATGGTTTTTTTGTGTTATTTTGTTTTAGAGTAGAGATGCACATACAATCTTTCTCTCTCTTTCTATCGATCTAATGGGTTTTTTTTGTGTTATTTTGTTTTAGAGTAGAGATGAACGCACAATCTTTCTCTCTCTTTCTATCGATCTAAAAAAGTTAAAAACCTTTTTTTTCCTCTATTCTCTATGATCTCCCTGTCGATCTGAAAAAAAAACCTTACCATGTTTTCCTTCACGTCCGCACTTTTAGTATATTAAAACCACGTCTTCACCGGTTAAGCTTCCCCGTTTATTCAACAGAATGAACCGCTCTGAAACAATCCGACAAGTTAGAGTGCATTTAGAGGTGGTGTGTCACCTCCTCTAAGACTTGGAGAAGAAAGAGAAGGAGGAGAGGGAAAAGGAGGAGAGGGAAAGCAAAATTCCCATCAAACAGCACTGGATGATGGAAGATTCCAATAAGGAAAATTGGAATCCTGAAACAAACCATCCTCCGTTTATACTTAAGAACAACAAGCCTTGCATGAGTGCAGCTACATGGAGGGGGAGCTGCCCTGCATGCAGGGCAAAGCCAGGGAGGTGCCCACACCTCCTCTAAATAAACTCTAACACAAAAAAAATCCAACGGTCCTTTTTCAGGACCACCCTTTTTCAAGAAAGATTAATTCTATTCCCCTCCCTCCCTCCCCCCGTAATGTAGTAACGAAGACAACGTCTACTACTATCAAAAACACTTCCCCACCCTCCACCCTTTTTTGATGGTAGTAGACGTTGTCTTCGTTACTACATTACGCTACCTCCATGTTAAACTCCCGTACGTACCCAGAGTGCCCCCTCCATGTTAAACTCCCGTTTGTACCCCAAGTACCCCCTCCATGTTAAACTCCCGTTTGTACCCCAAGTGCCCCCTTTGTACCTCAGTACCCCCCCCCCCCTATACTACTGTTGATCGTTCTTTTTTAAATATCTATTGCACTCAACATTGTAATGAATAATGTTAAATATTCAATAATGCATTTTGTCAAAACAATGGAATATTCTCGTCATTATTTGTCAAGATATACAAAGAGCAAGGAAGGTACAGATACGTTATATACTTACGATAATGAAAATATTTACTGTTGATACAAACTTTTATAAATAAATATATAAGAATTAGAACTGTTTACTTTGTCTTTGCGTTGATCGTTCTTTTATTTAAATAATGACATATTTTGACATATGGAAACTGAATTTTTTTCAACTTTAATTGTTATTTATACTCTCTCCTTTTCTTCTTGACCATGAAAAGTCCTCGTGTACATTTCAAAAAATATTTAATTACGGTAAGTCTTGAGAGAAGAAATAAGACATGCCAAGACAAAGCAAAGACACGTCAAAGGACACGCAAAGACGGTCGAAGACAGGGCAAAGACGGTACAGAGACGTTATACACTTACAATACTGAAAAATATTTACTGGTGATACAAAATTGATATAAATAGATATATAAGAATTATAAATGTTTGTTTGTCTGTGTGTTGATCGTTCTTTTCCTTAAATAGTTAAATATTTTGACATATGCAAGTTGAATTGTCTTCAACTTTTATTGTTACTTATGCTCTCTCTTTTTCTTATTGACCATGAAAAATCTTCGTGTACATTTCTAAAAAATATTTAATTACGGTAAGTTTTGAGAGAAGGAATAAGACACCCAAAAGCAAAGCAAAGATTGGGCAAGGAGACGCAAAGACGGACTTAGACAGGGCAATACTTACAATACTTCAAAATATTTTCTGTTGATACTAAATTTATATAAATAAATATATAAGAATTATAAATGTTTGCTTTGTCTATGTGTTGATCGTTCTTATTTTTTAAAAAATATTTATTTAACTCAATTAACACAACGACAGTACAAGGACAGAGACGTTTTTAAACTTACAATACTGGAAAATATTTACGGTTGATATAAAATTTACGGTATACGGTAGGGAATTGCTACTGTAATCCAATTAGAACGCGTCAACGCGTGTTTACAGTCACAAGTAGCAGAGTAGATACGAGCTACCTTTAACTTAGTTAACACAACGGCAGTACAAGGACAGTTTCAAAATGTTGAGTATACAATATATAAGTTCATTAATATGTGATTAGGATTTTTTCCCCCTTTATTTCTATTGCATTCCCCATTGTGTTTTTATATAATGTTTAAATACTGAGCAACACAGTTTCTACAGTTTCAAACTTCTCGGTAATGAACCAATACATGAAAGAGATAATTATCCAATTAATTGCATACAGGTATTCACACCTCAGGATAACCATAGTTTAATAAAAAAATGATTAAAAGGGTGTGGCCGTCAAATTAAGTCTGCTAAACAACTGATCAAATATTAATAATAACGTTAAAACATTATAATTCAAACAAAACAATAATTCAAATACTTATGTTTTGGACAATTTTGGCGTGAGAAATTCACAAGTATGCAATTAGCATAAACGAAATTCAAAATTATGGGACTTAAAAAGCAGGGTCCACGTCTCAAGTCCCGGGTACACATCTATGCTGCTCCATACAGACACATGTGTAACAAATGCTTAACAAACTATACTCAAGAAAATAACCCAGTAAAATACTATGATATAACGTTTTTGTGCTCTCTTTGCGTGTCTTTGCCCGTCTTTGTCCTGTCTTTGCCCGTCTTTGCTTTGTACTCTACAAATCTACAGCTATCAACACATAGATTATATACAAATATCTTATATTTCTTTAGATACAAAAATGTACCAATAACAGGAAATTTTTAGTTAAGTAATGTTTCAAAACGTCTTTGCGCGCTCCCCCCCCCCCTACTTACCATGTGTATATTAAAAATATATACCCCACATTTTTGAATATTTACCATAAGTCATTACAATTCTGAGTGCAATGAGACATTAAAAAAGCAACAACAACAACATCATATGGAAAATAGAAACATTTTTTTATATATATAAAATTGGAATCAACATATCAACATTGAGTATTTTCCACTATTGTCAGTTTAAAATGTCTATGTACCGTCTTTGTCATGTTTTTGCGTGTCTTTGCCCGTCTTTCCCCTGTCTTTGCGCGTTTTAATCCGTCTTTGCGCGTCGTTGTCCCTTTGTCCTGTCTTTGTGCGTCTATGTGGTGTTCAGTAGGACCCACGCATTCATAGTTAAATAGACGCAGCATTTATTATAATTTATTGACTGTAAGCGTCTCAATTAAATAAGATTGAACATGTACAACCTGCTCTACCTAAACACAGTATTGTACAGTAACGGAGATGAAATACAGTACTGTAAAAGAAATTAAAGTAATGGAACAATAAATTATAAATAAAATATATATTTGTTTGTACAGTTTGCTGTTGCTTATCCATTGACATTAATTTGAAAATTGGTGCTGGTGTAAAGTTATGGAATTCCACTTTAATATACAGTACGGTATGCTATACTATAGTAACAAATATAAAAACAACGTATACACATGGAACTAAGCATACTTATATTTATTAATTTATTTCTGTCTCCAGTTTAGAGACATTTTATTCATTTTTTTTTAATTTCTAAGTTTTGATTTAAAATAGTTATGTACAGTTATGGCTCAGACATATATATATATATATATATATATATATATATATATATATATATATATATATATATATATATATATATACACACATAGACAAACACAAACATAGAAACATAGAAACACCATTTGCAAGTTTTAGATTTTTCTTTTCTAAGAGATGTGGGTGGCCCTGAAAAGGGTCGTTTGTTTTTCTTTTACTTTTTCCTCCCTGACCACCATTTTTTTCAGGAAGATTAGGAGGTTCAACTTTTTCTTTGGTGGATCAGGGAGCCAGTCGGGATGGCCCATTTTCCTGAATTTCTCCTGGACTCTGATCCAATGAGCATTCAGGTGGTGGAAGTCTTGTTGTTTCTTTTGGTTCTCCTTGTCCTTTCTTTCCTTAGCCCAGGTGTCCTTAATCTTCACTATTTCCTCCTCCATTACTTTTCTTATTAGTCCCTTGTCTCTTTGTAGGGCAACCGCTTCCCTTCTCACACTACTGAGGGGTGGATATAATCAAAAATCTTCCTGTACCTTTTCTAGGAGGTACTCCACCCCCTGTATTAAATCCATTCTTTAACTTCCCCACTCGACAGGGTGGAACTAGCCAGTTTGCCTTAATCTACATCATTTCTCCCTCCGTGACTTTATAGACAAGACTTCTAGCTATTTTCAAGGCATTCACTTCCCTACTCACACGGTATTGGGTGGTCGGGTGACGCCAATGGCACTCTATTTTTTCTGACAGGGACTCTACCCCCACCATCCAATCCCATTCTTCCTGTAAATTCTCCACTACGCTCATTCTTGTCTGCTTTTCAGTTGACGATGAATGGCGCAAATGGTGAACGTGTCACTTTATATGCTGGAAGCACGGATGTGAAGGAAAAAAACCCCCGCCCCCCCCCCCCCCCCAAAAAAAAATACATAAAACACACCATTTTGCGCTAACATAAAAGAAACACTTTTTATAAATTTTTTACACAAGAGTAAGGGAGTGTTTATAGACACACTCTATACAAACATACACCAAACATACATTTTTTAGAAGGGAAAGGGAATTTTTTTGAGTGGGAAAGAAAAATGACAAAGACAGACACAAACATACACCCAACATACAGATTTTTTAGGCAAATAAGATTTCTTTTCTTAGCATTTGGGTGGCTCTGAAAAGAGCTGTTTGGTTTTTTCAAGTGTGCCTAGAGATGCGGGCACCTCCCCCGTCTGGCACCACAGGCAGCACATCTCCTACTAAATCGATCTCCACCCCAGGGATTGATGGAAATAGGAAAGGCGGAGGGGAGTTGGATGGCTTCACTGTCCCAATACTCAGTTGTAGGGACAGTAAATGTCTGCCTCCTCTGCACCCTAGGCCATTGTGGATGCTGTTGTGGGGGATGTTGCTCCTGCTGATGACGTGGTCTCTGCTGTGGTTGCGGCGGTGTCCTTGCCATAGGCAGCACAGCACAGTTGGGGAGCATCATCAGATGAGGCCGCAACTTTTCTTTCTTCTTTTCCTTCTTCTCCTCTTTTGCCTTCTCCTCTTCCAAAGTAATGAGGACCAGTTCCTCCAGCAGGTGACGAACATGATCCAGGCACACTTGAATCTCCATCAGCTTTGCGCTCCTACGACTACCTATTTTTGCTGTTGACGGATCAACGTGGGTGGCCCGACTGCTTACTTAGTTTTGATTTTACTCGTGTTCGGCCATGTAAAAGTGTTTAATGGCTGCACCGCACCCTTATTAATTGTTCGTCAAGTGTGTTGCCGGGCTGCAAACACACCTGCCGCTTTAATGCGTGCAAAGCACACTGTGCGCAAAGAGCACTAATACACACCACTCCCTAGCTGCATGGTTTCCCCACTAATGGGATTCATTTAAGAATGGGTTTTCTAGTCAAAGTGAAAACCCTTAGGCATTTGAAACAATTCTGTTTTAGCCCTTAAAAGGACCGAGGATCATCCTCTGTTGGCGGCACTACGAACGACTTCAGGCGGCTAGGCGGCTGGAATTTACGTCTATCCCGGTCACTGTTCGTTGGTGGGTTGACGAGGCCTGCAACATCGTACGTGCTCAGTGGCGGCCAGAGTGTAATGGGCTGACTTAACAAATGGTGTGCATCAATCAGCTCGTTGTAGATCAGAGTCGCTAGGGGGATCGGACATCTCCCATATTTTCTCCCCCAGCTTCCGAATGTTCTCACCTGCCTGTCTGGTGCTTTCCCTCCTGTCTTGGGGGAAGTGGCCCTCCATCAGCATCTTATATGATGTTGAGACTGTACGAAAGTCTTCTATATGCCGCCTAGCCTTGTCCGCATCTTCCAGGAGTTCTGCTAGTCCCATCTTCCATGCTTGATCAACGATGTATTTCGCTGCTTCACCTTTAAGTTTGTCCTATTGTCTGCGTTCCTCGGTCAAATTTGGGATCTTTTCCTATTGCTGATGGAGAGGGTTACATCCTCGCGTCCGCGGCCTGTTGTTTGTTGTTGTTGTTGTTGTTTAGTCTGTTGCTGTTTTTTTTTTGTTTTTGTTTTTTTTTTTTGGGGGGGGGTGGGGTCATTGATGGCACTGTGGGTGGAGGTTGGTGCTTGGTGTCCGCAGCAACTTTGTTTCCTTCCTTTCTCCCTCTTCTGTCTTCTTCCTTTCTCTCCTCCTCTCTTCCATTCCTTGCCCCCTGCTGAACTGATGTTGATGTTTGTGGTAGTGGAGTTTGCGTCCTAGCCTCGGGCAATTTCGAGGTTAGGAGTGGCGTTGTTATTGGAGGTGGAGATACAGCTGGCCGTGGTTCCATGGGGGGGGGGGGCGCTCGGTATCGGCTGAGTCTGCGTAGATTGCTGCTTCTGCCGATCCTGCGGTTTTCCTCCCTGTCCCGGTCTTCTGGGGGGGGGGGGCTACTTCTATTGCTTCTGTAGTTGCAATCCTCCACCCATATAAGCAGAAGGGTGGTCCTTCTTGCTTGAGGCCTTAGGCTCCACCCTGATGCAATACTAAAGCCGAAACCTTGTATTGCATTCAGGGCCTGGGGCGGTATCATGACTTCCATCTCTAGTTGTAGTACTGCTACGTGTTGCTTGTTGCTCTGTCTAACTGAGAATGCGCCAGACTGGTAAACGCATCCCTTACACCAAAAAAAAAATGCAACCCAGACACATAAAAACACAAACACCAAGTGCGCGGACCACTTTCTCAACACTTTCTCTTCTGAGATCAGAGACCATGCCTAATCCAGATACTTATTGTCCCAATTTTTCTTCTGAACTCATCATCATACATTTGTCGTGTTGTTTCTGACTCGGATGATCGATTTGACATCCATAACAATGTTTTCTGGTCAGGGCTGTAATTCTTTCAGCCAAGTCCGTAGCAAAACAGGAGACTAATTGCTGTTCTTGTTCTGGCCATCTTGACATCATAACTGTAGTTGTGTCTTCTTTTGGTTCTGGATAAAAAAAAAAAACAACATCGTCATCACTTGTGGTTTGTGACTGCTGTGGTTCTTCCATATCCAATAAAACACTCATTGCTTATCTCCATAGCTTCTTCGTGTTCCATCTTTTCTTCTAAGTGTCTAGAATCACTTCTCTCAAACTGTTGATTTCCAGAGTATTGTCAAATTCTGCATACAAGATGACGTTCACGGTGTTAGCCAGAGCTGAGGCAAACTGAAGTTCCACACGAAGTTGGCCTGATTTTATAGGGTGGAAATGTCCTTCGTCGCTGCCTTGGTTGGGAGTGAAATCAAATCCCCACAAAGCATATCCTCCTGCATAATCCTCGTACGAAATACCGTGGCTGCTGTTGATTCCTAACTCTCATGTGGCTTCAAACAGAGTAAAGTAAGATCTCAAGTAATTTTTCTGGGCAAAGTCAGGTTCAAAAGGTCTGGTACATAACGTCTGGCCATCTCGAGTGACTTCTATCTTGGAGACATTGAAGTGTTGAAAGTCGAAGGGATTTCGATCGATGGCTCCGTTGAGGGCTGCATTACTGACGATGCCGATGAGTAAACGTTTGGGTAGCTGTCATTGGAACACATGCTCTTCGACTTTGGGTCGGAGTTCAGAGGCAATGGTAAACGTTTTCACTTCCACTCGTCGCACAGGATACTTGCGGTGCTTCTGCTCAAAGTTTGACTGATGTCATTGGCTACTTTAGGTAACACTTCTACACGGCGCACGTAAAGTCTGGCTTCTTCGATGATGGTTTTGTACTTGTTGGCATTAGCCATCAAATGGAAGACGGTACTACTGCGATTCAGTCTCAGGCGTACATCCACCCCGTTTAACAAATACTTGATTTGCAACCACATGTCCAAATGCAAACGATCCATCAGTTCTAAAGTGCTCCCTTGTTTGATTTTATTTCGACGCTCGTTAAATCCCACATTGTGAGGATTGTCATCTGCAGTCAACGCTGTGTCGTTGAAGGCATCCAAGGTGTCAGGTTTCCATACCACCGAAACATCCAGATGAGTGTTCTTGGCTTCTTTTCCGTACGTCAAGAGATTTTCCAGGTAAGCTCGGTAAGGGTGAGTATCCATGCTGCTGCTGACCAGTTTGTTATTCAAGTACAAATCCACCTCGCTGAACAACGAATGCATGAAATTATTGACGGGAGTAACTCTGGCATCTTCCCCTGGATTGGTGTTGTCCGTTTTGAGCACTTTAAGTTTCAGGTACAAACGACTGTTACTCAGATCGATGTAATCTTCGGTTTGTCCTTTGATTTCAAATTCGATAGGTGCTGAGGTCGTCAAAGACGATAAAGGATGAAATTATACCCATTGGGATTCTTGCATCGTCATCATGGTAGGTGACATGGCAAATAGATCCAGTTCTGACTTGGTACATTCGCAAGAATCTCGGTGCATCATTTTTTCTCAGTTAGTAATCAAACACGTCTAATTCTCTGACAGTTCTTCTTTTCTTATTCTTTTTCTGAACATCGTGTTTACGAAATCTGAAGGGCTTTCGAATTCTCTTTCTGCCTTGTCCTTGCTGTGGCGTTGAGGAAGAAGTAATGCCAGAGCCAGAAGTGTGAAGCAAATTTATAGGAGTGTCTTGGCGACCCAAAAGATCTTTTCCAGTTTGCAGTAACACATTTTTTCCTGCTCTCACAAAGGCTTCTTTAGGATTTTGTTTGTCTATAAGAACGTTTTGAAGAAATTCTTTTAAGGCATGCAATCCTCGATTCACCATGGGTTTCAAGATAGGGGCTACCGTACGAAAAGCGGATTTTAAAATATCTCCTAAACCATGTCCTCGTTGTCGAACAACTCCTAGGTATACATGATACATCTTGTGTTACACTTCACTGGAGAACCTTTTTAGAAAATGTAGTTTCACTGTGACTTTTCATTTGGAGAATGGAATATTTTGTCCCAGATCTCCTTTTATATTAATGTTGACACTATCAAAATACGATTTACTGACAGGAAGATAATGAGGATGTACAAATTCACGGTGAACTTGATACGTGTTTCCACCTTATTCGTAAGCAGAGATGGTATAATCCACTTTGAAAGGAATGACTCTCAGTAACGGAGCGGCTGTGTTTCCCATCACGTTTACTCCACCAGATCGGTGTACACAAACAATAAATTCAGTCCTTCGTTCAATCCGACAGGGTAACGAAAATACTTGTAAAATCGATCGTTGTTGTAAACGTCTTTCATGGGAGCTAGTTTTGTGTATCCATCTAAAATAGAAAAAAAAACCAGAAGAAAAAGCAATGGACAAAATTATGTCCGAAAAATGCATTTTAAGACGATGAGCAATTTTATGGTACTCGATCGGGACAGTTTTCTTGGCTTTGTCCAAGGCTTTACCAAACTGATCATGGAAGATAGCTGAAATCGTTTCCACCAAATGTTGGGCATTAAAATAATACCCCGCAGGAATTCTCATGGTATAGCTAGTCAAGGAAGGAGGATTGGTGTGCAATGTTTTTTTTGGATTCGTATTGACCAGGATCATTTTTGTCCAAGTGTTCTTGCACTTGTTCGTTCAGGGTATCCACAGTGAAAGTGTTTTGACCTTCGTTGATATTCATGTCTTGCGTAGGATGAATGATTTCTACCAAAGCCACTTCCCAATGAGCTTCATAATCCAATTATATGGACTGAGGTAACTTGGCTGTGAAACAACATAAGGTGTTGTCTGCAAACACATCTATAGAACTGTCACTGGGTAAAGTTAAATAAAATTGGTTATTCATAGTTCGAGGGTTCTGGTGTCCGATGAGTCACTCGAGGTCAAAGGAGAATGATGTTCTAAATGTTCCAAATGAGGGCTACTGTTGTTGTTGTGACTGGAAGAAGGATGACTGGCGTTGGTCGCACTGTTGTAGTTGTTGTTACTGTCCGTACTACATTTCAAGGAAGGACTGGGTAGAAGATGACCAATGCAACTGCTGAGTAAAATGGTCCACAATTGTTTGTCTCCTTGTTGCAAACTCAAATTGGCAATGGCTGCTCCGATAACACAATACACCACAAAGATTTGGCAGAAAAAGACGATTTGATTTTTAGGCACACGTTCACCGCACCACACCCACAAAGGTTGCTTTTGTAATTCTTGAAGAGAGGAATTATGTGAAGAAGAGGTAGCTGCTGTGTTGAACGGCATGTTGGTTACTTCTTCTTTTATAGTCGATGACTTGGGAAGCGGCAATTCAAGAATCAAAACTAGTGGGATATCCTTTTTAACGCACTTTGACTTCTTCCACTCGACGTTTGCTCGGCGTGTTCTTCGATCGAGAATGCTTTCGATATCGTACAAGTCGTCTTCTTTTTCGGTCACTCGTTGTAATTCTGGCAAGTAAAAGGTTCCTTTTAACACTTCTCCGTGCATGTCTTCCAATTTATAGAGAGGAGGATCACGTCCACGAACTTGTCCAGTGACACGAAACAATTCGGTGATCCAGTTAGGCAAATGACCTTTGTCAAAAGTGCGTTTGGTTTTTCCAATGCGAACTCAATCTCCCGTCTAGAGCACCACTGCTTTCTTGTGTCCAATCTTGGGCGTTCCAAACAATCGATCAAACGCCCTCACTTCGTTTTCAGGGGTAACTTCTTCGGGGGCACATCCGATGCCACGATGGTACGATTGATTGTAAGTTTTGATCAGACATGGTAACACGTCGATGTACTTGAGAGTGTGCTGATGAGTAAAATATTTCCACATGCGTTCTTTCCATGTTCCTTGAAAAGCTTCCACGACACTGGCTTTGGTTTCAGGATTTTCAGTGGTAAAAAAATGAATGTGGCCTTGTTTCAATTCTTTTTGAAAAGCTTGGTTCAGAAATTTGGTGCCTTTGTCTGTTTGCCATCGTAAAGGGTGACGACCACTTTGTTTCAACAACAGTTTTAAAGCGCGTACTAACTCGGCACTGCTTTTAGAAGTCAAAGGAACGACCCAAGCGGATTTTGAAAACACGTCAATGACACAAAATAAATATTTGTAACCATGATTGTACGCTGCCAAATGAGAGACATCGGCTGAATCTGCTTGCCATTGATGATCGATGCCAGTCACTTTGGTTTGACTTCTGGAAAATGTTTATTCGAATGGGTTTGTGTAACGTGTACGTTGATTGTTCTTGTAACCATTGTCGTACTTCTGGCAAACATACACTTTTCAGTTTGGTTTTAGCTGTCCGATACAATTTTTGAACTCCTCTTTAACCAGCAGCATGTGCAGGATTGTAGTAAATGCTGGCTAAAAGTGTCTTCTTGATGCAATGTCACTCCTCAATAAGACACCCGCTGTTCGATAGTACTTTTGGAGTCGTGGGGTATGGGATGTTTGGACGAAGCTTGACAAGTCCGACGAGCCACAGGAGTCGGTTAGGAAGTGGTGGATTTTTTTCTTGATGTCTTTTTTCACTTCTCTCTTCCCTTCTTTATTTTTTTATTCTGCTGAAGACGGGGTGGACATCCATCGTTTAAACTCAAGCTTTCATTTCTTCTCGTTGAGGCGTAGGGGAGGGTGTCAACAAGGAAGCTGCAATCTTGCTAGGGATGGGAGCAGACGGAGTTTGAAACACTTCTCTCGTGTCGTCTTCTTCTGCCATCCGCGTGGCGGTGTATGTTTTAGTGGTTTCAGGTTAGCTTTTCACCGTGCCTTAAAATCTCTCTAAAGCTTTCTGATGAAAGAGTTGAAGACGTTGCAATACTTGGCCGTACCGTTGCGATGTTTCTGCTTCCGACAAATCACTTTGATCCATTACCAATTTTAATTATTGTTGTAACTGTGACATCTCGTTGAGATTATGATTCGGAGGTAAATGAGGTATCCGTTGTTCGTACCAACGATGGAGTTCCATCCATTGTTTGTAAGGAACTAAAGTCAGTTTTCGTCCTGCCATAAGATCCAAAGGTACAAGTGTGCTGTCTTTCCAGAGAAGGGTCTCCTTTTTCTGTTCTTTTTTCGTCTATATCTCATGACTCCTCCTAAAAGGGATCCAGCAATCGACCTTTAGAAAAGAGCAGCTGTTTTTAACAACGGTCCTATCAGCATGGGTAGAAATCCTCTTCGTTGCACCAACATTTTTTTCTTTTGACTGAGAGGTATTTTCTTTTTGACCGTTTGGCGAAGAACGTTCCGATGTTTTCCTAATTTTAGTTTCTGCATCTTGGACAAAAGTACCGTTCCTTTCAACACATTGAAAGAACATTAACACACGGTATCGATGATTTCTTTCGGGGCTGTTTGAATGAGTTGTTTTCGCATCGGAGGACAGGACTTAGTCAGGACGGACAACACATTGCAATGTTTAGCGAGACGAGGTGGGAGTCCTTTTTTGGTTTTGCCTTTCTTGGAACGGCTAGGGTGGTGGGGGTGTACACTTTTTGGGGCCATCTTTGGTGTCAAGAGCAAAATAGAACTAACGGCCCTCTGATCCCACACTTCTTTTTTATACTGGAGCTCGTCTCCACTGATGGTCACCACGACGTATCAACTTCATGACAGGTATCACTCGACGATGAGGTGTTTTCAATGGACTAATTCGTGTCAGTTCTTGTTTGGATAAATCCAGTCAACTTTGTAACACGCCTGTTCTGTCTTGGACTTTGGTTTTAGGTGAGGCTACTTTTTCTAGCGGCAGCCGCAGTGGCAAGAGCAGCAGAAGTAAATGCCCCCGGAGGAGAAGTGACTTTCGAAGTGGGTTTATATTTTTGCATCAAATTTGGAAACACGGGTCTTAAATCAGGTTTGGCAGGCATCATAACGAAGGGAAAAGAAGAAGAAGAAGAAGTGGTCGGAGGAGGAGACACCGTCACCGCACTGCGTAGCTTTCGGGAGTACGTGCGCGTCCTAGCAGTTGTACCTCTCTTTCTTTCTGGCAGCAGGAGATGTTGTTTTGTTTTGTTTTTTTCTTGGCAGGGCTTTTGTTCTTGGGGCTTTTCATTTTCTTGTCTGTGGTAGTTGTATGTGGCTGTCTTTTAGGGGATTCGGGTTTTTTCTTCTTCTTGGTTTTGGCTTGGGCACTAGGATCCCATTTCAAAAGAGAACGAATAATGACACCTTCTAAAGAACCACTACCACGAGGTGCCAAAATGATTTGTTTTTTAGTGTGTGGATCGATTCATGGATCTGCCAGTTGTGACAACGTACTTTTATGTTTTTCAAAAAAACGTTGGGTTTGATACGGTATGTGAATGATGCCTTGAAGTAATTGACGTGCTGTCAAAGTAAACCATCGTAACACTTCTTTGAGACTAGCTTCTAACAAATGGGCACGGACTTGTGCATTTTTTTCGCGACTGATGCCATACAGGGCACGAATCAATTTGGCAGGAGGATAAGATTGAAAGGAAGTCATCTTGAAGACTGTGGGAAAGAAATGACGTGGTGGCTGTTTTTATAGTTTTTTTCAGAGAGTTGCCAAAGGGGACGTGTAAATGACAGGACCTCCTTCTTGGCACCAATGGTGAAACACATTGGTACGTAATCTCAGATAATCGGGAGTGGTGGGTTTTAAATCGATGAGTAAATACGCATGAGGTGTTTGAGTGGCATCGTCATACGCATAATTCAGCCAAGGCATGCCTAACTGTTTGGCTAACACTTGCACTTGAGATTAGTGTCTGGGGCTTTTAAACAAGACCACATAATGAGCATTGAGACTGATGGTACGATGGACTTTATTTTGTTGGAATACATTTTGAGTAATGTAAATGATACTGGCATTACGATGATGTCCTTTTCGTGTAAACCAAAATTTAATTTCTTCTTCATCTTCTCCTAACATGTCATCGAAGATGACCAGATGTGTTTGACTCAAGTCAGACACGATCCCATCGTCTTCGCGAGGAATGCCTTCTACAAACGAAATGGATTCTCCTTGACTTTCTTCGAGTAAGGTGTAAGACGATTTCCACTCTTTGTAACACCACACGACACGTTGAGGGGGACGATCAAACAAATGAGATTTGTGTTCGATCAAACGTTTGACAAATTCGATTTTGCCTGAACCACTCGGTCCAGCAATCAACATGCTAAAAAGATGGCGCAGATACAAAGCTTCCCAACTTTGACGATCTAACTTTTCGTCAATCACTTTGAGAACAGAAGAGGAGGAACAGGATGCAGCCATGATTGATGTATGGAGAATTTTGAGAGGAACATGAAAGACACAAGACATTTTATACATTTCACACACGTTTAATGTTTTAAATAAAAAACATATTTACATGTCCACACTTAAAACACAAAAACGCATAAAGCAAGAATGAGTCCGTACATCAATGCGGCAAACACTAAAAGAACCAAAGCTGCATATAAACAAGTCAATGTACAACAATAGTCTCGATGGATGTATGTCCCACGAAATCGACGTACACGATTCATTGTCTCTGCTGTGGAATTGAATGTCTCTAATTTCTCTGGCGGAAAGGTTCTTTGTTCCTCAGGTGTTTCAATTTTACGACGGTATTGTCTTCCTTTGTGTCAGGTTCTTCTTCTTCTTCCACTGTTTCTAAAATGGTTTCTAATGTCACTTTTGACTTTGGTTCGAAATTCACTTGTTCTTGTCTTGGGTGATTAGTGACACGCAAGGTCTTTAGCTTAATGTGCCACTTCTTACAGCCAAGCATCGAAACCAAAACTTTTTCAGTCACGTACATCTTTCCAATCGAAAATGTGTTGGTGTAACCAACTAGCGATACACACTTCTTGGTAAGTATGAAGTGTGGATAAAGTTTGACAAATGTCTTCTTCACACGGAGGTACACAACTTGTTTTCATCACGATTCTCAACACTTTTAGCACGATTTGTCTTTCGTGCACCGATAAAGTGTGGATGGTCATGTCTTTGTTGCATGCACTGTTCATAAATAATCCACAACGAATACTGTTCATAAAAAATAGTCCACAACGAATTTCCTTGCAAACGAAATCCAAGAAAAGTATTCAATAACACACATACCACATATCGTCCAAAATTCGATGGAAACAGTTCGTTTATCAGTAGTTTGTAATCCTCTAAGGTCTGAGCACTGTCATTGACTTCCTTCCACGCAATTCGTTCCAAGACTGAAGACAACGGTCGTGGCATGGTTCGCTTTTATATTACTCCTTCACAACCACGTCTTTCTTTTTGACGAAATAGTCACACAATTGCCAAATGGAATCTGATGGTAAAGAAATATCCAAGACATTCAGTGATTACCTTACTACATCTCAGACGGCGTGAAGGCCTTTCATCCTGAGGTGACACTTCTTTAAAAGTTTTTGTATTCCTGTAAGTTCGTAACTTTTTCCTGAACTTCATTCCATCGAATTCTGTGTAACAGTGTTACATTGTAGGTTGTGCCATCAAAACTCTTAAAGGTGTTATCTAGTCCTTCATGAATGTATGACCATTTGAATGCTTTTAAACTAATCAGTACTTTTATAGCATTCAGATACCAATGGTTAAAACGTTTATGCCGTAAAGGATGTAATTTGCGTTTCACTTGAATCTAGACCAGTTCTTTGTAAATGCGTTCTCGCAGCTCCGGAGGCAAACAATGAATGTGCTCTAATAAAGTATCCGACATATTACTTCTTTGTACCGACCAGAGGCATGTAGTGACAGCGCGGAGACCATCTGGCATGTTCCAAGTAAGCTGAGTCTTTATGCTCCCATTTGTGAAGTGCCAGACCGCAGCAGAAACACTGAATTTTATCTCCTTCTCCCTAGTAGACAAATCCAGCTCAGGCTAATGCTTTGGAAGTAGGTAATTCCAGATTGGGTGATTTGGCAAACGTACAATTTTGTGGGGTTCCACTGTTTTCACTCGAAATTCTTGATCTTGTCCGGAATGTAAACTTCTTTCAAGACATCAAAGTTGACTCGTTGACTCGCTCGATAATTCAGTATCAATCCTTTGACTTTGCATTTGGTATGAAGTTGGCTTGTCAATCTCTGTATTGGTAACCGTAATTTTTTTGTGTCACCGCTGGCAAAACTGATGATCGTCTCTTGGGGGTGCTCGTCCGTCCATGCCCCTAAACGATCTCCTTCGATGGTGTCGGCTACCAAGGCGATGGATGTACATACAACAGTCTGTGTCAAAGTACAGGACTCGATCTTCCAACACTTCTAAGGCCTCATCGTACAATTTTAAGCGAGCATTGGCTGTCACGTAGGCTGCAATGACGACATTGCTAAACTCTTCGGGGAGTACAAACTTTGGCTCTTCTTCGTAATTCCCAAGATCAAATCTTCACGGATGATTTCCACGTGTTTCATCAGTTTTCCTTTGTCGTCCACCAGTTGAAAGTAGCAACTGGGATCTGCCAAGTATTCCGTCTTGGGTAATCTCGGACGTTGTGCCAATGTTCCCCACAAACAATTCAACATGACTTTGGCAAACGATCTTCATCCTTCGTTCTTCTCTACGTCTTCCAAAGTGATGCCTTCTATAGAACGGTGCTGTTCTTTGAATTTGACTTGGTCCTCTGGCGTCCGACACCAAGAGGGACAGCCACTGGCTTCTTGTTTCAGTTTCAGAAATTCGTTGACGTAGCTTGAGAAAATGACTTGATTCGAGGTGTCGTCCTTTTGGCATTGTTGGGTGTTAGGAAAGTGCCAAATCTCGTAAACTTTTAACAAGCGGTATCCCGGATCCAGAGCCCGAAACAATTCGACGCTCAGATACGTTCCTGTCAAAGCGCGCTCTTCCTCCGTGTGGTTGCATGGGTAGTCTTGATTGCATGTTTCAGCACACGTACGGCATAAAGAAAACATTAGTTTTCCTTGGCAATGATGGGGTAAGACAGGATGGTACATGTTTGTGGGGGGGGGGGGGGGGTAAGACTTTGCATTTGATCAATCCTTCGTATTGACGAATGTGTTCCACGTCGACGTGTTCTGTCAGGATTTCAGGGTGTCCGGTAGGGAATCGCTTATATTTGCACACCCAAGGATACAACGAACACTCGTCGATGTATTTGATTTCTTCTCCTCGAGATTCGTCTACATCGTACAGCAAGCGTGTGGCATTGGTTCGTCCTCCAAACAAACTGTGGCGTGGGTCCAAAGGTTCGATGTCTACCACGTCGTAACTTTCGGCAATGCGTCTAAATTCTGGATCGGTTTTGAAACATCGATCGTACTCTTGCTCCCACATTTCTGCCACTTTGTATCCTTGACTTTCTAACTTCAGGCGGCGTTGGTATGTGTGTTCGTATAACTCTTCCATGATGACTCCTGTTAAAGGAATTTTTTAGGTCTCGTTGAGAAAAACAGGTAGGGCACCCGTGTGATAAACATCCCTGAAATTCGTACACCGTCTGAGGGTTTTCTAAATCCCAACCATCCACAGAAAGACTTCCTTTTTTTTTTTCTCCCCCGTTTCTCGCACGTTGTATCAATTTGTCTTCCTTTTCACACAAGTAATGCAACCAATGCAAAGCTTTGGCAGAGTATTGACGGCTGACCGAGAGATAAGTGTTAGCGGCTATGATGCCTAGTTGGTTCTCGGGCATAAACTTTTTTCTGTACACTAATCCACACGCTTTGGCTAGAGTACACGCTTCCTTCAAAAGGATCGACTTCTCCGTGATCTAGAAATAACTGTCGAAACTTTCCATAGCAACGGCGTAAAATGTCTGCATTGGATCGACAATACTTCAGCATTTCTTCTTGAAAGTCAAACAGGTCTGAAGCGTGAGCGTGGTACCAAGCGTAGAAGGCTTCTCGGTGTTCGTAGTGCATCCCATATGGGTCGTAATAGTGAACGTCAGGCAAATGCGGGAGCACAGTTTGTTGATTCGGTTCGGTATTGAAAAAGTGGGGAAAAAACCCTTTGGCCATTTCTGTCATTCCAAATGTTTTAGGCATTCGACTCAAAGTCATGGCCAAATAACTCATGGAATGTTTGAATTGTACTTGTCCCACTTTCATGTAGATGAGTTTGGCTCCGTTCATGGTGAGTTGGGGGAATTCGGTACCTTGTTCTGAATAATATTTCAACAGAAACTGTCCATCGTATCACGAGAAATTGTGAGCCATGACGGTAGCATATCGATGAATGTCCTCTTCGCTCCAAGCGTCGTCGATAGGATCTAAAATCCATTGGGCAAAATCAACAAGAGTGTTGGTGCCACGAAAGATTTTTTCACGTCCTCCTGGCATCTTACTACAATGGGGACGATGAAAATAGATATGTTCTTGTATGCACTTCTCACAAGTCCGATGAGCGACGCAGAAATTAGGGATGTGAATCTCCATCTCTTGCATACATCCAAAGTGAAAAAAAGATAAAATCCAATTCTGTCTTGTTCTTCTTCTTGTGCTGATCACCCTTTAATTCTTTATCCAGTTCATTGTCATATTTTTGAATGCAACATTGATGTTCAAAATCTACGATTTGGTCACAAAAACGGCATCGTTTCTTTCCGGGACAAACGTGTGCCTTGTGGTTGTTGGTTCGAATCAGCTGTCCACACTTGGAGCACAATCTGAATAAGTCACAAGCACTTTTCTGCTGGTGAACTTTTTTTATGCAATGTTGTTCGTAACAAGAGGGACTGACAAAGGCTCTTTGTCAAGAAGAGCAATGAATGTGTTCTTTTGGAATGTATGGTTTGGAAGCTAAACAGCCCCGGCATCTCTCTCCGCAATGAATGTGTTGCTCCCGACTGTTAAATCCTTGGTCACATTTCTCGCAGTAGTAAGAGTATCCAAGAAATTCTGTGATACTAGTGATGGCATCGAAATGTTCTTGATGATGATAGACGTGAATGTATTTTCCCTCGGGGAAATCGGGTCCTCGAACCACCAGAGCTCCGCGAACCACTTGAGGGTATATTTTCAAGGTGTACCGAGAAGCCAAGACGTCTTGAAGTTTTTGCATTTCAGGAATGCCACACATGGTCTCATTAGATGTGCCTGCTTGTTGTAACAGGAGTTCTGCTTCTTTTCGTTGTTTGGGTCTGTCCGATTGTCGAATGCTTTTCCATGCTCTTTTCCATTCTGAGGTCTCGTTTTTGTTGCCATACGTTCGCCCCACAGCGATGGCACTGGCTAAGCACATCTGGTCTTGGGATACTCTGCTTGGTACTGCGAATGTCGTCCACCAATAACACTTTCCTGCTTCGTCCACTACCTCTGGGAAGTGAAACGTGGGTCGTGTGAAGTGTGGCTTTTCCATCGGTGATGGTAAACTCATCATTGGATTGTTGAACGTGTTCAATTTTGTCGATGACTTTAGACGGTGTTAATTCTGCCGGGGTACTAAACTCTATCCAGACAGGAGACTTCAAACTATCGTGATGAATGGAAAGTCTCAATCGATCGTCCTCTTTCGCTTGGCATTGTCGTTTCAATGTTTCTAACAAAGAATCCCACAAATCGGTAATGAAACCCACAGCTTTTTCAGGGGCATTTCAGACTTGAAGTCTTTAAAGTTGATCGTGTAAGTGTAAGCCGTGATTCTAAATTTTCTAAAAGTCACTTTTTGCGTCTGTCGAATGTGATAGCAATTTTCGGGAGCTAAGGAATGACTTTCTTTTTTTGGGGGGGGGGGGGGGTTCTAGACTCTCTTGGTCTTGTGGAGGTAGAGGGTATTGTTTCAGGCTCACTCATGTCCTCTTCGAGACCACTGGCATGGACTTGGGCTAACACTTCAGCTAGCGGTGTTTGAGGCGGTACGGAAAGTCGTCGTCGTGGCCTCTTAGCTTATTCTTCTGGTTTCTCACTGAAATTGCATGATCGTTTAATATTGATTGCAAACTTTGATCCGATTGAGTTTTACACAGGCTTCCTCCCTATATATAGAGAGAGCTTTCTACCCTCGGAGTAACCATTCGTTATTCAACTTTCAAACTGTGAAGATGGAAGAGTCAAGACAGGTCGCCTTTCTGATCAGAGATTTACAGAGAGTCATTCGAAAGTATACCACTTTCAATAAGACTAAGGACTATTCCTCTCGATATAAAAGTCAAGATACTTGCTATATATGCCAGGAGAAAGGACATTGGGTTCCAGAATGTCCACAACGTCAAAACCAAGGAAAAGAAAAGAGAGACAAAGGGAAAGATAAATGTTATCATTGTCAAGAAAAAGGACATTGGTCTTCAGAGTGTCCTAAGAAAAAAGAGAACAAGCAAGAGAGGGAGGAGGTAGAGGGTTCTTCAGAAATAGAAGAAGAACCCATCCCCGTCGTCAAGAAATGTCAGAAGTCAAGATGACTGGAAGACAGTGAAGAAGAACCCACGATGCCTGTGAAGAAATTCAAAAAGATAGACAGACAGTGAAAGAAAAAAATGGACTTGAGTGATGTGTTTTGAAATGTTCATTGTGATTTAAAAGAGAATATATCAAAAAGGAAAAACAGTAAGTGTCTCTTTGTTATGATTTTTGTTTTATAAAGACACACACACACACACACACACACACACACACACACACTCTCTCTCTCTCTCATACACTATCAAATGATGGGGTTTACGTTTTACTTGATTTGGCAATTTGATTTCTTTTCCAAGAAATGTGGGTGGTCCTGAAAAGGACCGTTGGGGTGATTGTTTTTTTTAAAACAAACTTATGGACTGGTCATCATGAGCTTTAACTGTCTCAATCCCTTTCCACGGCCAAGTCCTACTCCTTCTCCTATCGCTTTGGTAGTGGTAGTAGTAGTAGTCAATGGTGGAGGTGGTGGTGGTGGTGGCGTCTCAGTAGTAGTGAGCATGGATGATGTGATGGGTTTAGAATGCTTAGCCCGAGATGGTCTCTTTCTCTTGGGTTGAGTTAAAGAAGTCTGATACATGTTTCTCACGTTCTTTAACTCTGCTAAAATATCTTGTAATAGACTCACCGTTGGATTGTCACCATTCTCTTCCTTCTGTCCTTCACACTTCAAAGATTTCTGCTTCTCTTCTTCTTGTTTTCTTCTTTCCTCTTCTTGCTGAAGAAATGCTTCTTCTGCTTCTCTCTGATGCTGCAAATTTTTTTCCAATTCTTCCTTCTGTCTCTTTCTAAAATCATCGATGACAGGTAAGGATGGAGAAGAAGGTTGTACTACGGTTGTTTCAGGCAAAAATTCTTGCGACGACAGAAAATCCACAAAATCCAAATTAAAATCTTCTGGATGAATGTTGACCACTACAGTCGTAGTACTATCACTCCGAATATATGAGGTTTCCGTATCAGGATCACCCCAATACATCGTCTTCGTTGTATCAGCCATACTAAAACTATGCCTCAAAAGGTAAAACCGTACGAATGCTGTGGCTCCTATATTCTAAAGGTGACGTCACACACCCACACTCTTCTGATTGGAAGAGAGATCCTACATTTAGTAACGCGCGTTTGGATTGGTTCAATCCTATCTTTGGCTATATATATATACCAGCGTTTTGATTACATAGATTTACCTGTTCTCAAGACAAGATTTGTACTTCAGTAGAATCTTCAAGCATCGTATCGGGCATGCTCTTCAACCCGGACTACCCCATGTATGTCAAAGCATCATGGGCTATTACTAAGATTACGGCTAGGGCTATTTGGAAGAGACGAATCTACGTGGACAGACAAGGTTGTCTGAAGAGAGTCTTAATCTACGAACCTGAAGTGGGTAGAAGTTTGAGGAGAAGAAGACCAGTGAAGAGGTGTGATATGTGTTAACTACCTTTGGTTAACAAAACTTCAACGGCCCTTTTCAGGGCCACACACATCTGTTAGAAAAGAAAAATCAAAAACTTGCCAATGGTGTTTCTATGTTTCTATGTTTGTGTTTGTCTATGTGTACATTTTGTCCTCATGAACACATCTGTCCCATAAACACTTTTGAGGCTCAAGTACCCCTCCATGTTCATTTTCCCCTTGAAGCTCAAGTGCCCCTTCCATGTTAATTTTCCCTTGAGGCTCAAGTGCCCATTCTGAGGCTCAATACCCCCATATAACTACTTATATATATATATATATATATATATATATATATATATATATATATATATATATATATATATATATATATATATATATATATATATATATATATATGGTAATGAAGAGAAAATACAGTAATGGACGAGGAATACAGTATTGGAAAATATACATTATACACGAACAATATAGAGATTATATATTTTATGAAATAAATTAACGATAGCTATAAAATAATCAATTATGTTTTAGCTGTTGGTCCTAAAATATAAATCAGTTAACCATTTTTTATGAAAACTTAGGTACATGAAAACAATAAAAAGTCTCTTAAATGGGGACAGAAATAAATGAAAAAAGATAAATATATGAAGTTTCATGACTATACGGATATACGTCGTTTTTCTTTACTACCATATAATAGTGTATACCGTTCTGTATATTGGTGTTCCATTACCGTACACCAGCGCTATCATATGTATTGATGTCAACAGAGAAACAACAACAACAACAAAAGCTAGTTGAACAAACACACACACACATTATATATATATATATATATATATATATATATATATATATATATATATATATATATACATACATACATACATACATACATACATACATACATACATACATACATACATACATACATACATACATACATACATACATACATACATACATACATACATACATACATACATACATACATACATACATACATATAATATGATTAAACGCTACAGACTTTCCTTACTATATAAAAAGTGATTTTTGACGTATATAATTGGACTCAAGATATAAAAAAATGAGTCCGACGTGTTCAAATTCTTGATTTTTGTGTTGTTTTGTGATATCTGAGATATTATGAAAATTGTGAAAGGTTTCCATGAGGTGACTGTAACAAAGACTGTGTGTCGAACTGTATCGTGTGTGAGGTATGTCTTTTTTTTTTTTTTTTTGCAGGCTTATATATTGTTATGGTTCTATTTCGTATTCTTTTTCTTTATATACATTATCGTTATTATCAGTTTTATTCTCCCTGCGATTTCTTTGAATTGTCAGTAAGACCTTTTATTTCAATATGCAAGCATCCATTTATCTGTATGTAAGATTATTATAAATTATATTCATCAAATCAAAATTTTCTTATAATAGTTATCACTTATTGTCATTTATAATAAACAAAAAGTTAGGACAAATGAAGATTAACACTTAAAAATAAGAACAGAAAACAAATATATTTCTTTCTATGGTACTTACTTCCTTAATATGCTTATCAAATGTGAAAACGAAAAATCAAAGAAATCGGACCAGCAAGTGTTGAACCGTATATGAAATACATGAAACTGTTCATAGTTTTACCATTTCAATTTGGGACTGTCGGCAATTTTCATCTCACGAGAACTAGATCCATCAATGTAGTCTGTGTATATATTTTCCGTTAGGTATGTGAATCTTGCTTCCATTTTACATGTGAAGATATATCAACCAAAGACATTAAGACCCGGTTTTCAATTGATGAGGGATACAACTTTCGTCGTTGACGTTCATTAGGAGACAAATGTGATTACTTGATGAGCATCACATGACTTAAAAAAGTAATATATTATTTTATAAACTTTTAATTTGTTCTTTTTTATGTTGGTCCATAATTAAAAAAGTGTTATTTTTAACGGCACATTTATCGCTGTCATTCTAAAACCTCGAAGTTAATTTATTGCAACTTTTTAGGAGACACACAAATCATTCTATTTTTTATTGCAATGAATTTTGATTTGAGAAATTTAGCACATGTGCTATGTTTTTTAAGTTTTATTAGTGTATGATGTTTTTATGAATTAAATCCAATAATAGTTCATTATATTTATATGATAATGTGTTGAGTAGGAAAGTTACCGCATTTTCCTTTTACAAATCTGTTCAAAAATGCAAGCTACGATAATTATCGAGAATTACCGCAATTTGGTTTTAAAAATTAGTTCATAACTTTAATTTACGAGGTTTGAAAGTTCTCTATGATCATGTCAAATCAATATGTCTACTAGTTAAAAACAATTGCCGAGTATATTATATAGCGGGTGGATATGAAATATTTAATATTTAATGGCACATTTTTATTGGTTTTTTGGGGTTTTTTTTATTATTTTATCTGAAAATATCCTCTCAGAATAAATTTGTGGTAAAAAACTAATGTTTTAAGTTGATATTACAAAAGTTTTGATGTTTATGGCACTATTTTGTCATTGTCTCATCACAACAGGCTGATAAGACTGGACTTGAAAAACTGAAAGCTTCATTTAAACGTGAGGCTTTATGAATTGACGATAGGTACTGTTCATGTGAGTCTGTTCATGTGAGTCTGCTTCGGGAGGAGGAGAAAAAAAAAATCACAGAGAAAAAGAATGAGAGCTGAGCGAAGTAAGATGATAACAAAATGAAAATGATAGATGGTATCGGACTAGCCACTTGAAATGGCTGAGCTCTGGCTTTGTGGGCAACTATAGTAGTTATATGCGTGTATTAGGGGACAAGGGAAAATTAACATTACGCAATAGGTTTGCATGCGGCCGGCACATCAGGGACAAGGGGAAATGCAATGTTAAAATTGTTTGTAGGTTTAACATTGGGATGGTATTATAGGGACAAACGTTCATGTGGACAAGTGTATAGGGACAAAGGGTCGAAAGCTTATGGGGACAAACGGGAATGGTAATGTTATTTTTTTTAAAATTACAATCTGACACACACACACACACACACACACACACACACACACACACACACACACACAAGCAAAGTATAGAAGTGTATATTAAAACATGTTGTTTTCCCTAAGTTATGATTTAAAATAGTTATTTTCAGTAATGTTAGGTAAAACAGTAATGTAAAAGAAATTAAAGTAATGGACCACTGAATATTACAATTTTATTGTTTATTAAATATTTATTGTTAAATATGAAAATAACAAATAACAAATTATTAAATATTTTATTGTTAAATATGAAAAAAAAAAACAAATAACAAAATGGGTTGTTATATTGTTTTATTGTTGTTTTATATATTTTAATGTTGATACTGGGGGACAAAGGGCAATTAACAAGGGTAAATCCTATATTAAAAGTGACTCCTAACTGGAGAAATTAATTAATTAAATAATTAATTAATTATTTAATTAATTAATTTGTATTTGCTACCATGGTATAGTCTACCTTGCTGTATATTCGAGTGGTGACCGCAACAGCGCCATCATATATCATATTAATGTAAATGGATGAACAACAACAACAAACTGTACGAACATGTACAGTTTATATTATTCAACAAAATCCATAATCAAAACTGTATGTGAAAAATGCTTAATTTCTTGCTTCATTACTTTAATTTCTTTACATTACTGTATTTCAGCTCCATTACTGTACATTACTGTCCACTACTGTATTTTACTGTGTTTAGGCAGATCCTAAAATTCCATGACGAGATGGATGCGGAGAGCAGGTGCAGCAAGAGTGTACCCTTCTTCAGCGAACAGATAAAACGTATTGTTCAGTTCGTCACAACCTATCGCTGGATCATTGATGCTTATGTTTCCGTAAGCAACAGGGAAAATAATGGGACACTATATGCACATTACAGCATAAGCTCTCCATGATGGGTTGATAGCCTCCGGTCGATTCCCCCAAAACTTCGTTTCGTCCCAATTTGCGGTCGGGTCGTTTCGTACTTGGTTTGGTTTAATGTCACTCGGCTAAGTTAGTGGAATAAAGGGGAGCAATACAATGTTGTTTTTTTTTCTCCCCCCCCCCCCCAGGATTTTTCGTGTTTCTTATAAAAGTGTGTATGACATTTCTAATAGAAGTCACAGTGTAAAACAATGAATTTCCCATGTAGTAAAAGTCATGTATGCATTCAGTACCGACTATTTCAGTAACAGGTGTCGTTTTTATAATTTGATTACACATACCTTTAAATGGCGCTTGTTCATTTTATTTGGCTCCTCATATATCCATATTCCGTTGGATGGTCATTATTTACTTTCCCTGAGAAACACATACGGCAAAACTCGATGTAAAAGTTTGTGGACATTTTAATGGACGAGGTCAACCTAGAGGTGTGATCCAGTACAAACTGGATTGAATGTTGCATGCTGTGATGTCACAATGAAAGCTACGCATGTTGAAAACAAATTCGTACTACCCTATATTGTGACGATTAGACCAGGCATACTCTTCTCTTTACCCAGTTTAGTACCTGACCACCACTGTAAAAGTCCATACAGATCAATAATTTTTGTCTGGAAGTTTCATGATGACAGTGCAGGTGAAGAGCATTCAATAATCAGGATTGAATAGACTTGGGATAAACTATCTTAGTATTAAATTTTAGAACAACAATTAATATTTAATTTAAGAGGAGTAAATGCGTGTACATGACCACAGTGACACACACTTTAGAAGAGCACATTACCATAATGGAAAGTGGAAGGTAATTTATATGGTGTTTTGATGAATGGCACTGTGATAGCAAATTAAGTGATTTTGTTAAAAAAAATCATAAGAATTTAGATCCCTTTGATATACCATTACTTAAATATACTCAGTCAATCGTATACATTTACAGTTGTTTCTCAGTAAATGCCAACACATCAACTGAATTTCTGTGTAGTTAATCAATGAAGGAAAAATTAATACTTGGAAATGGAGGAAAATACATATGTTCAGGTAAAAGAGGTGATCAATTTTAAGGGACGAAACGACCAGGGCATAATGACCCAGGATGAATCAACCCAGGGAGAAACTGGATTTTGGATAAAACACCTGTCAACTATTTCAAATGTTTATTATGAATATATTCGTTTCTTTTTCATCATAGAATCTTTTTATTATGTCCATGTCTGGTGCCAGGTAGTGACACATGTTCACAATTCTTCTGCCACTCCATGGTACTAAATTAGAATGCTTGTACTACGGGTTAGACAATAATCTACATACTTGTACAACTGCCTGTACATATGTATATGTTTATTTAAACCTTTCCCTTAATTTATGCATGTAAAATTTAAAAGAAATCAAGCTACTTAGCTCCCATTTCCTCAGAATGATATAGCCAATAATGTGTTAAAAGTGCCATTTAAAACCAACCAACCAACCAACTAACCAACCAACCAACCATGTCCTATTTGTCAAGCTCACTTTAGTGCTAAGCAAGATATAGCAGTCACAGTTTTGGTGGCAGCAGCAAAGGTTTGGGTTCAAGCTTTCATTTGCAAATACATGTATTATCTAAATCCCATGGCTTTTCATACTTTGGATGAATCATTAATAATAATGATAATAATAATAATAATAATAATACTTTTAATAATAATAATAATACTTTATTTATAGAGGATGACTCATTTAGTCAAGGACTATTCTCCCTTGAGGCCCTCTTAAGAAAAAAGTGTAACAATCTGCATCATACAAACGATAATAGTGATTACTATTTATTTTAACATGTCTTTAGTGTTATAACTACTAAATTCTATTATAATCTATCAGTAACACATACATACTCATGATATCTCTTATATACCGCAATATTTTCTGGTGATTTTATATGCAGTAGAAGCTTGTTCCACAGAATTGTAGCAAAGTATTCTAAGCTTTTCTTAAATTGCTCTGTTCTTGGTTTTGGTGGATGAAGGTTTCCATGTGATGTTGATCTCAACAGGTAATGTGTTGAATAAGGCCTGAATAAATCCTGAGGATACTCTGGTACAGCTCCATGTAGACATTTATATACAAGAAATGCCTGTGAAAATCAATTCTTTCATATATTGTAAACCATTTTAGTTTTGTAAACTATGCTTTTGATGAATAATCAATAGATGCATCTAAAAATAATGCGTGAAGCTTATAAACCCTGTCAAGCTGAGATTTGGCACAATTTCTCCATACATTTGAACAATAATCCATTGTTGGATGAATATATGAATTGTATAGAATGCGAGCTTCTGTAAGTAAATATTTTGTAATTCTGCTGAGTGGGGCAATTTTGGATGACTACTTTACAAAGCTTGTCAATTAGTCATCGTATTGTAAATTATTATCTACAGAAACACCAACAACCTTATCATGTTTGACAGTTTCTAACTGATGATTATTTACTGTAAGAGGTAATTTTGGGTTCCCTAACTTGTGTAGTTTTTGCAATGTCCCCCAAAATCATACATTTTGTTTTACCTTCATTAATTACCATTTTATTTTGTTCTGCCCAACTTTGAACTCGATTAAGATCTGTGTCTAATCTTGTATGGATAACTTCAGTATCATAAATACTGGTAGATATATACAAGGTTGCATCATCTGCTAACAAATCTGTATTTGTGGATTCGTTATTAAATGGAAGATCATTTACATAAATAAGAAAGAGGAAAAGTTCTAAAATAGAGCCTTGAGGGACCCCTGAATGAATAGTGTGAGTTTGCGAGCTAATATTGCCAATGGTTGTTGAGACCTTTGGTTTAGGTATGATCTAAACCAGTTTAAAGAAAAATTATCAAACCTGTAATACATGTAGTTCAACTTTTGCAGCTGAATTTCATGATCAACTAGATCAAAGACTTTCTTGAAGTCAAGGAAACCTTAGCATCACTATCATTAGCTATTGAAAAAATATTTATTGTTACAACTAGGGGTAAATGTAACAAAAGAAAGAACGACTCCAACAAACTTTCACAATTGCTTAAATACAAATTTAATTTCCTAAAATATAAAATATTTTAAACAAACAAAGTGAAAGAATTAAAATAACTTACAGTTTAGAATTTCCTATATTAGTCCTAATTTGTTCTATACACTTCAATAATCCGGAAGTTAATCCAAAGTATTCCGAATGAATGAATGTTCCGAGTTAATGAATGTTCCAAATGAAAGATTGTTCCGAATGAATGAGTCTGTAATGTTATCATATGCCAATGCTTTTCGGTTCTAAATCCAAAATATTAATAATCCCAGGTAAACTCCTGTGAATGTAGAGTATTGTTAAGTTCCTTAAACAATAGTACTTAAATCCAAATTGTACTATGTATAGAATAGATTTTCCACTAAGCTGAATTTACAAACAATAAATGATCTTCCTCAAACAATAAATAATTCTCCTCTCTCTTTCTATCTGATGTAACTGTATAAGAATGAGGAACGCAGCAATTAAATATTATTATATAGCCTGTTTCTGCATATGAGAGAATAACCCATGACTCGGAAACTACGTTCTAGCACTATCCAGTAAACAAGTTATTCTAACCAATCAGAAACCATGTCACGCATGATACCCTAAAAGTACCCTCAAACTACAATAACACTACCCCAAACTCAAATCAACAAGAGGTTGATCAAGCACGCGACACCCACTTGATTCACTGTTATGTTAAGTTGACCGATATAATTATTGATTTTCCCTGGACATAAACACTGACTCATTGTTGATGTCCATGCGTACTTTTCAATAGCGTAGGCTACTGAATTAAGGAATTATAATACAATAGTTATAAACCCAAATGAAAACTATTATAATTTAAAACATGATACATAATTTCATAACATTATCATCAGGAATTTTAGTTCTTTTAAATGATAGAAGGGCATCAAGCTCAGTTGAGATGTTAGTCTGGTTCTGAATACAGTTACTGGAAAGCTTGTGATGAAATTATTGAACATTTCAACAATATCTTGTACAGATGTTGCTATGTCATCATTTTACTTAAGTCTGTGGGGGAGAACAACTGTTCTTGGATGAATTCAACTCTTTTAGATGCTTCCACAATATCTTGATACACTTTCTTTCATCAATAGCCAGTTTACAGTATTCTTCTTTTGCGTTGTCAATCAGGTACTTAGTTTTATTCCTCCATTTTCCAGACTTTCTGTAGTTGTCTCCAACATATCTGCCATCTCTCTCAAGACCTTGTGTCTTCATCTGTATTGCCCTTGGACCAAGGCAACCCGACATAATGATAGAATATGCTGGAGTGTAGCTTTTTCCTGGCATAACTGGCATGTGGGATCATCTGTCAGGTTCCATCTGTACTGATTTGAATGCAATGGGAGCAGATTGTACATGGACCTAAGCAGGAACTGGATTTGCAGTGGTTCATGTTGCCAAAGGTCTGTCCATGTGAGTTTTCTCTCTGGCAGTTTCCATCTTGTCCACATTGCTTGGGCATCCATTTGGACTGCTTTTGCTGACTTCTTTTCATCCTGACCTCTGAGAATTTCTTGCTGGACCATGGTACATTGTGCTGATGGGCATGATTCATTCCATCTCTTGGATTTCCTGAAGCCAAGTCCTTCTCTTCTTTTATTTGTAGTCCCAATGATATCCCTCTGCTTCAGTCTGCTCTCAGCTTCATTCACTGCCTTGCTCATGGACCACTTTCTTCCTGTCCTAACTTTCATTCTGGTTCCACCTATTTTCTCATCCTTTGAATCCCTCAAAGTTATTGGGAATCTAGCTTTGGCCACCTTGTACCTCTCAACCAACAGTGTTAGGGGCAGCTGTAACTTGCATGACCTGCCATAAAGACCAATACTGGTAAATGATGGAGGAACACCTAGCCATCTTCTCTGGTGTTTTTTTGATGACCTGTTCTAATTTCTCAACTGTACTGATAGGGATTTCATTCACCATAAGTGGCCATGTGAGCCTTGGAAGAAAACCACATCCTTACCTTGAACTTTCCAGGGAGGCCAGATTGGTCAATTTTCCACAAACCCTTTTCCACTTGCTGTTTCAATCTATGTCCACTTTTCTTGTCTGATAAGCTGGCATCAAAAGCACTTTCCTAGGCACTTGATTGAACTACCTGTTATTGATGGGATGTCTTCTCCTTGTATCTTCAGTTTAAACTGGTCTGTGACATGCCCCTTCTTAACAACCAAACACCTCAACTTCTTTGGTTTGAACCTCAGTCTGGCCCATGTCACTGTATCATCTATGGCTGCTAAAATCCATAGTGCCTGAATATGGGTTTGTGTTGTAACAGTCAAGTCATCCATGAATCCTCTGTAGGATGGGAGTCTGATTCCCGACATGGTCTTTCCACTGCTTGGATGATAAGATTCATTCCCACCATAAAGAGTATAATGGAAATGGTACAGCCTGTGACGATTCCTTTCTCCAGTCTTTGCCACACAGTGGTGTATCTGTCTGTTGAGAACCTCAGGAGAATGTTGCTGAAGTAACTCATTATAAGCTTGGAGACATGGTCTGGTATATGGTAGTGTTTTAGGGCCACTTCAGTCAGCTGGTGTGGAATAGAGCCATATGCATTGTCCAGATCCAATCACACCACTGTCAGATAACCTTGGTTGATCTGGGCCTCATGCAAAAGTTGGGTGAGGGTGCTTGTGTGTTCTACACAACCTGAAAACCCTGGGATTCCTCCCTTCTGTACCAATGTGTCTGTGTATCTATTTCTGTCATTAAGAGCATCATTCATCTTGCCAGCACTGAGAAGATCTTCCCTTCTATGCTCAAGAAAGATATAGTCTGGAACTGAGTGTTGAGTTTGTAGTTTTTCTCTTTTGGCGCAAGGAACCCCTCTGCCTGTTGCCAACATGCTGGGATCTTTCCTTTTCTCTATACTACTTGCAAGAAACACCACAAGCGACTTAGTATCTTAGGGAATTTCTTGTATACCTTGTAGGTTTACCCACTAGGTCCTGGCACAGAACTGGATCTGGCTTTCTGTACCACTTTATAACAACTGAGGCATAAGAATCTATTTCAAAGTCATTTCACTACTTTTTTAGGAAGTTTGGTCCAATAAAATCAGTATATTTCATCATGCAATAAATAAACCAGTGAAATGATTTTCATTCTAACTTCAAGACTTCTTTTTTTTAATAAAGGAGACTTTCTAGTTGGAATGTGGTCACCAGATTTACAGCATTGTGGCAGTATGTAGGTGTTATGTAGGTAGGTGTTATCCTACAAGGGGTAGATAATCTACTGAGGAGCATGGAAAACCCAGCAATAGAAAATCAGAAATGAACTTCAAGGTTTTTCCATTTGGTCCACTATGCATGTGATACATGTTACCATAAGAAATAAGAATCATAATTGTTATATTTTAGTTAATAATTGGTAATATTCATGCATGCACTGTGAAATCATATATTTTTTTTTTTTTTAAATTCTGGTTTTAAGAAAAATTACATTTTCATAGATACTTGTATTAATGGACTGAAAAGGGGTTGTTTTGTTTCCACAGAAAGATCATTATTAGTTTGGTCTTTAAATCTATGATTTGTAGCAACAACAGAATTTATGAAAACCAGTAGCCAAATCTCTAGGAAAAATTATGAATTTAGAACATTTAATTTTTCAGGATTTCTTTGTGTGCAGGTTGTGGTCCCAACTCCCAAAATCCTGGCAGGGCTGCTTGGGAGAGATGACACCAGTGGAATTGTCTTACCTTTTAGAACCAGACAGACAGATCAATGGGTAATTGGACAATTTTTTTTCTTGTCATGTGTAACAAATACATGTGTATAAAATGCAAGGCTTTTAACTCTACTGGTCATAGACCAGAAGAGCTTATGGGATGGCATGTTGTCTGCCATCCATCTGTCCTCGAGCACAAGTTTGTTATCACTACTCCTTTTATATTATTTCGAGGATTGCCATGAAACTATGCACACACATTCATCCCAAGGTCTAGTTGGTCCTAAATGAAAATAGTGCTGTTCAGACATCCAGTATGGCTGACACAGCAGCAATTTTCAAAATCTTGTTATCACTACTTCTCCTGAATGGATGATCATATTAACATGGGGGTTTCACTACCAGACTTCATATGATGTCTGCTTGGTCCTGAATGAAAATGGTGCCAATATGACATCCAGTATCACCACCACACCAGCCATCTTGAAAATCTTATTATTGCTACTCCTCCTGAACAGAAAGTTATATTGACATGGGGTTTTCACCAGAAGACTTATTATGATGTCTAGTTGGTTATAAATGAAAATACTTCCACTTGGACATCCAATATGGCCACTATGGTGAAAATCTTGTTATTGCTACTCCTCCTGAATGTGTGGTCATGGGGTTTCCACTAAAAGACTTTTTATGATGTCTACTTGGTCCTAAATGAAAATGGTGCCAATCTGACATCTAATATGGCCACCACAGCAGCCATCTTGAAACACTTGTTATTGCTATTCCTGAACGGAAAGTCATATCGGCATGAGGTTCTGACCAGAAGACTTTGTAAGCTGTCTAGTTGGTACTAGATGAAAGTGGTACCAATTTGACATCCAGTATGGCTACCATGGCATCCATCTTGAAAATCTTGTTATTGCTACTTCTCCTATATGGAAAGTCATATAGACATGGGATTTTCACCAGAATACTAATTATGATATCTAGTTGGTCCTGAATAAAAATGATGCTGATCTGACCTCAAATATGGCTGCCACAATAAACATGAAAATCATGTCACTAATTCTCCTGAATGGATGGTCATATCAACAGGGAGTTTTTCACCAAAAGTCTTCAAATGGTATCTGGTTTGTCCTAAATGAAAATAGTACCAATCTTTCATCCAAAATGGCTGCCACAGTGGCTAATTTGAAAATTGTATCACTTAAGATTATCAGAGGTGGTTTCAACACTAGGCAGTTAAAAAGAAGAAATGGTCTTATCTTGAATTCCTGGACATTTTTTTTGGACGGCAGAGAGTCAATCCCTTCTAGGGATACTTGTTTTGGTTCTTATTGTGTTGGTTATTGTCCAACATATCTTTAGCATCTACAGGACTTAGTTCATCTTAAAGTCTACAGATATTGAATTTTGTGGAATACAGTCTGCACAATCAAACAAGAACATGAGTACCAGTAAAGACCAGTTTTCTTGCAATTCAACTTAAGACATTGTTCAACTGCAGAAGAATCAAAAGGTCAATAATAATAATAATAATAATAATAATAATAATTATTATTATTATTGCATATATTTTATTATTATTAGAAGTACCATTAGTATTATTATGCCATCATATACTGACCTGCAAGGTCACTGTTTAGGAAGAACAGCTCAGTCATTTATGATTAGATTCTTAAGGCATAACTCAATTTTGTGATACAGTGAAATTTCCCCAAAAGTGGCACCTCTGTAATACAGTGAATTTCCCTGAAGTGGCACCTTTGTAATTTGGCCTATTGAAATTTCCCTAAAGAGGCACCTCAGTAATTTGGCCTATTGAAATTTCCCTAAAGTGACACCTGTAATTTGGCCTATTGAAATTTCCCTAAAGTGGCACCTCTGTAATCCGGCCTATTGAAATTTCCCTAAAGTGGCACCTCTGTAATTTGGCCTATTTCTGCAGACTGACCACATATTTTGGTCCCAATAAAGCTGTTCTGATACTGATTAAATCAGTGTAAACTAGCCATGTCCATATATGGACCAAAATCCTTGGTCCCAGTGGTGTTCAGTTTACAGAAGTTTCACTTTATAACATGGTGATGTCTAATCTGTAGACCAACTATCTTGAAAGACTTTTTGTGTTGGTAGAAGGGTGTTCTTTCATATCAGGAATTGCTGTATTAGTATTAGTATTATTATTGACCCAGGGGTATAAAACTTGTGAAAATCCATGGTTGTTCCTGTGCAACCAGCATTGAAAATCTGATTACCCTGCAGATTTTTCTGGTTGCCTAGTAAATTACTTCAGATACCCCCAAGATTGCAGTAATCAACTTTTTTCACCAGCTTTTGTTATATATATATTTAGTCCTAAAGGCGCACAGTAATTGTAACTCACCATCAGTCCTAGTAATGGAAAGTATCACACAAGTGTACACACATATTTAATCTATCTGACATCAAGAAATAAAAGATAATTAAATATTTCCTTCTTTTGATGGTGTCTTATTGTCCGTCAGCTTTCTAATAGTTGGTAACCCATGACCAGAAACTTAATCATATTTTGTCTTTATCCTTGTTTACATCAATACGGTTCATGTTATCATTAATTGGACATTATTAATCTTGTGTCTCAACTGTCAGAGAGCTGCTAACTTTCCATGTGGGATTTTTGTTTAGACATTACCCAAAAGCCAATGTAGTATGCAAAAACAAATGTGATTGGTTTGATAATTTAAACTTGTCATATTCCTTTAGCTAGAGTTAGCCAATAGGAACAACTGTCATATGCTCTACAGTAAATGCCCATTTCTTCAACAGATCAATGAGAAAGCATAATACATGTACTAGATCATAGTCATACAGTGTATCAAGCCAAAGATGAAAGAAACCGCTACCATATGTTGGTGTGTTCACAAAAGACCAACATTGGTGAGTCTTGTTTCTTTAAGGGTTCTCCCTGAGGGGCTGGTAGTTTTAACTGTGATTACTTAATCAGATAATGAGTAGCAGACATATGGATTAGTATGGCCTCATACTTACAGTAATCACCCAACACTCAACTTTGGAATTATATGGAAATAATTCGGGCACCCTGTTGTAGGTGCCCATAGGGACAATTCAATAATCAAATGTTTGGCACTGGAAAATATATAAAATGACATATAATTTTTAACATTTATCATTTTTTAAAATAATATTTTTTGGTTGCCTGACATGGCTTTTAAATTGGGGAAAATTGTTGCCCAGCATTAAGTTTTTTGTTGTCCTCGGGTCCTTGGCAATGGATTTTTCTACCCCTGTTGGTTAGTGATTGACCCTGTTGGTTAGTGATTGACCCTGTTGGTTAGTGATTGACTGATTGACCCTGTTGGTTAGTGATTGACCCTATTGGTTAGAATTTTTTATTATAAAAAATTACTATCTCCTTTTAGTTACATCTGGAGAATATTACTTGACACTGCAAAATGCTTAAACATGTGATCAGAACATTCCAACTGATAAAAATAGCATCTGGTTCAAAAGTCAGAGTTCACCTGTGATTACATTTTTACATGGGCTAGACAATTAATTTGTAGATATTTTTTGTACAGAATAATAAATTTAGAGTGAAAAAGTACCAACTTTTGGGATAGTATTGAGGCATATACACTTGGGACCCTTTAGAACACTGTTGTTGGGAGCCAAGAAGCCAATCCTTGAGCTGTAAAGCTTACAACTCTATAGTGCCAACTAACTCTCTTCCACTCACCTCACCCTTCCTAGATATGGTCATAATTGACCCATAGACATACCATAAAGACCTATTATGATAACACCATGATGTTTAAGCATAAAATGAATCTGGTTTTAAATTCAAATTGATGAAAATGCTTTAAAAATAAAAATAGGAATAAAAAATTTGTCTAAACAAACACATTGTTGTTTAGGAAGCCATGTTGGTGGTGTAAATGTAAAAAAGTGCTTCCATGTAAACTGTATGTCAATGTGGTCATGTACACACATTTACTCATCTTAAATATTAATTGTTGTTCTAAAACTTAATACTAATATAGTCTTTTCAATCCTGATTATTGAATGCTCTGCACCTTAACTGTCATCAAGAAACCTCCGGACGAAAATTATTGATTGCTGTGGACTTTTACAGTGCTGGTCAGGTAATAAATTGGATCAAGATAAGAGCAGGTTGGGTCTAATCATCACAATATAGGGTAGTACACATTTTTTTTTCTTTTTCAACTTGCATAGCTTTCATTGTGACATCACAGCACACGACATTCAATCCGGTTTGTACTGTATGACACCTTTAGCTTGACCTCGTTCAAAAATGTCAGTTTACTTTAACATTGAGTTTTGGGGGCATGTAAATAATGACCTTTCAAAGGAATATGGATGTATGAGGATCTAAATAAAGTGAATAATTGCCATTTAAAGGTATGTGTAATCAAATTCTAAAAAACGAGATCCGTTACTGAATTAGTACTGAACACATACATGACCTGTACGACTTTTATCGTAAAGGGTTTCAATTCCATTTTTTCCCTTTCATCCTCTGATGTGTGTTTGTTGGGCAGGTAATTCAGCAGCAATGAATTCATGTAGTCATGACTGAAAGTGGCACCAAACGTGCTTTAAACTAAATCCAGGGTACATAGATGTTTCTGTATGGCTTGTGTCATGTGACCCTACATGTGTCAATATGACAGTCATCAAGGGCTCTATAATAAATTATTACATGGTGATTAAAGTCGACACTACATCACTGTGTTGTTTTGAGTACATTTACTGGCATTGATCACTTAATACAGGTATCATTTGCTTGATTAAAGTTTATTACAGTCATATTGAGTGGAACCATTAACTAACTAGTAAACAAACGTAAAGTCAAGCATGTCATTTGTGACTTAGGCTGCAACATTTACATGTGTTTACAGCTTACTTTAGTTTAATGCCTGTGAATGTTTACAAAACTTGGTAAATGTTGAATGAACATGTACATGGCTCTAAGTGATGCAGAAACTACTCATTCCAATAAAATTATATACTTCCACATCTCTGTTTAAGAGAACTATTTAGTAGGATTTTTCTGTTAAATTCTTTTCTTAAAGTATGTGAGTTTCAGATTGAATGTGAAATCTCAAGAAAAATGCCAAAGAGTTGGTGAGATGCAGTTGTAATGCACATTATACAAGATTACACATTAGATTGAGATACTGATAATGCTGATATAATGTTATTTAAACTGTATTATTTACCTTTGGAAGACATGTTAGTTCACATAGCTTTTGATTAGTAACATTCTATTTGAAAGAAATAACCATTTCAAGTTTTTAAGCCACTGTACAGTTTCTTAATCATAGTAGATCATACAAAAGCATCCCATGCACATGTCCACACAGCATGTCCCGGTTTAATTATCTATTTATTTTATCAGGTATATGTATAAAAGAAGATCATGACAATCCTTGGGATGTTTTACCTAAATGATAGATATCTTTAACAAAGACATAAAACATATTTTACATACTGAATCCTGTTGTAATAAGTGGTAAAAATATACAGGAAATGAAACAATCACAAGTTGAGCGAGGTACATCATAACCATTATAAGCAGTCAGCTGCTCAGTAATCCTAACAGGTAGATAGGGGATAAGGTTGAGTTTCTAATTATTTCGATTTAACTGCATCATTTGTTAATTTAAACCATGTGCATGTTCAGAAATTTTGGTAAACATTGCAGCCTTATGTGTCACTACTTTCATGGACACTAACGGATTGGGCAAAAATGTTTGAATAGCTTTTTGTATATAGTGTACATGTAGTGTACATGGAAATTGTCAGAAATTATTGGATAAAAGAGCATCTGTTTGTCGTATGAGAAACCTAGAATAACAACCTGTTTACTTTCAACAATAACATTTTTTTGAAAAATTTATTTTCCAAATAGTGTAAGAAACATTTGGGAGCCTTATATATAGTACTATATTGAATATCATGTTTCAGAGGACACTGAATAAAGACTCCCTGAGTGTGTCAGCTTTATTATCACGCACTGCACTAAGCAAGCTCAGTTATCGGAGAGATATTTATAGGTAAAACATACAACGCAAGACTCACTGCACATGTACCAGTACTTAAGTTATAGATCTATACATGAAAATTTCTTTAAAATAGCTTTACAAAAAAGAAAGTAATAATGTATGAAGTACTTCTGATGAGTAAGAAATTTTTTATTTCCTTTTTCTGTTTTTTCCTCCATCACTATATTCTTTGATCTATACATATCTACCTAAACATCCATCCATTCATCTATCCTTCAGTTGACTTTTCTGTCTATCTAGATTATCCATTCATCCATCCATTAATTCACAATGATGACATCTATCTTATTTACAACGATCATGATCCCACATTTTTTTCCCAAAATTTCAGGCAACTGATGCCCTTGTCCCTCATAGCATTTGTGACCTGTACACAGCATTTGTCCCTTAACAGAAGACCCATCAACTTGAGAAATACCCAGGACTTTTCTTCTCTTCTACAAGCTAACTGTCAATTCACACAATCCACAAAAGTTGAGCAGGATGTTCCACCATTACTTGATGATACACAAGGTTGTAATCTCAGCTCACTGCCAGATACCAGCTATGGTCAGCATCTGGAAGTTCCTTGTAACAGTGTATTCTCAGATATTCAGATATTTAAAAAATAAGATAATAGTTTTTATTAATTGTGCTCCTGATAGGATATTTCACAATCTGATTTTGTATTTTATATTTGACATTTGCAGTATCAAGTAAGGATGTCACCCATGATCTACTGTATATACTCACATGTAAGCTGACCCTCCCCGAACTAAAGTGGTAAAAACATTAAAAAGAGCATGATCCGCACATAAGCCAACCCATAAGTCCAAGATGAATATATATATATATTGTAACGCGCTACCCTCCAGTATTTGTCAGGTCAGGATGGATGGATGGATAGGCAGTGGAGCAGTTAACTGGGTGGTATGGGTGATTGCAAAAGGGACTAATATTACATGACTTCAGTAACTACTGGTAACTATGGGGAATCAAGCAAAGACAAAGTATATGATTTCTATTGAATTTATTGAAATGAAGCTATATCTTAGAGCAGATTTGTGAAATATCCTTCAATCGGAGCTCAGAAGAGACAGTTCCCTTTACTGGTGCACTTTACTAATAAAATTTAGTAGAAGAACAGGGCAAAATTCAATTGATATTTTAAATGGTGAAGCAGAGCTTATTTCCTGTACTTCACCATAAATATACAAGACATACTACACTTTTCTTATACAAGTTTGATAATCCAGATATAAAAGAATTTGTTCATTTCTCTGTTCTTTATTACCTAGCAATATTCAGTAAAAACAGAAATTCTGCCTATCTAGTTCTTTATCTTTGTATGCATATATCACTGACATTTTCATCAGCTTTGCAATGCTGATTCATGTACATGTGCTACCAAATGCATAACAATATGCAAGTTAAAAATTTATCCTGGACATCAACTGACACATATTACAATATATATATATATATATATATATATATATATATATATATATATATATATATATATCCCTTGATAACTCGCGAACCCACTTATAACGCGAGGTCGGGCGTGGATCCGATTTTTTTAAACTGAAAAAATAAATACAAATTGCTCCTATTCGTTGAAGGTGAAAAAAATTGCGATCAAAATTAGTAATTGAAACCTTCATATATTGCTTGTTTTTTCGTCGATAACAGTGGTTAGTATCTGGAAATTTGAATCAACATCATGAAAAATTCAACTTTTAATAAGATGTCATATTTTGTTCAATTTTCTTTCCAAACAACATTCTCAGTACACTATAAATAACAATATTCGACAAAATTTCGATCAGCGAAAACATCACTAATACCTACTGGTGGCAACACTTTAAAAATTAATACCAATTAAATAAGTTTTGTCAAGTGAAATTTGTGTTTTAGTTCTATCTTTTGATTCGGTTTCAGTGTAATCATCATAAATGCAATGTGTCCTCTTGTATTCAAACATGAAAAATATAATTCAACCGACTCAGCTATCACCGCGAGCATTTCCGTGAGAATCTAATTAAGTGCCAACCATTTTTTTTTTATCTCCAACTTGTGGGAGTATTTGATGTGTTGTTACACTCAATTAATAGCAGACCTGCTTTGTATTATCATGTTAATTACGTCTTTTGTATCAAATCAAACAAAGGGGTGGAGTAATAGAAAAGTTAAAAGGCGTGCAAATCCTAGCTGCGTAAGAGCTAGTGTGGTCGCGGCCATATGTTAGGTCAACTCATTTCAATTGATCAATTGAACACTGTTATAAATATTATGTAAGTAATATAATTAAACTACCTTAAATTAGCCTACTCAATCAAAAATGTGATCAAAGATAAAGGCAACCAAGCCAAATGAGTACTTGGTGAATAAAAAGCTTTGTTTTACAGATACGGTTCATTACAGAGAAGCGAGTTCCAGAGTTTGTATTGAACTTAAAATTTATAACTTGCTACTCGGGGATTTCCTCAAGGATGAGAAGAAGTTTCACTGTTACTTGATATGAAATCACGGCATCCATATTTTATTAATAGAACAATAAATAAATCGAGTTTTGACGTTGATGGTTGTTTCATGAAATAAATGTCCCTAGTTTTTGAAAAAAGGAATCTTGTTTAGTTGTGAATCAACAACAACAAAAAGCAGTGATGTAACACACAACATTTTCGCAGAAATGTGTTGTTGAAACTGCTTGGACTAATGTTGTTAACAATCTTTCAGAGGTTCGGTATCTTGAAAATAAAGGTAATTTATACAGAAAAGCAAACAACTACATTAGAAAAAAGCTCTTTATTGACAATTATTCCCAATGTAATTATAAAATGAGTATTCAGCCATTAAACAGCTCTGTTATCCCCCCCCCCCACTGCGGTTTTATTGATGTACAGCAGGGATGACATCCCCTTCTTAATTTTTTTGAGGTCCCTTGGTAACTTGCACCCTTGCTTATAGTACAGTCTATGTTTTTGGACCCCGTTGTGCACGAGTTATTGAGGGAGAGGTGTGTGTATATATATATATCCTTCTAACCTGAACCCCCAGATCCTCATTAACTGAGTTGACCTGGTTAATGGCTTATATGGTGTTAGTACAGCTATATCAGACCTTGGCCGGTGGATAAGCCAACCTCCCTTCTTCCGTTTTTTTTTCTTTCTTCTCCCTAAATTATTCAGCTTATTCGCGAGTATATAAGGTACCTCTTGTTCTGTATCTTGTTAGTCAAAGGTATAATTACTGAAAAGGTATAATTACTGAGGTAACTGCATATACTCCAAAATCATTTTTACTGCACTGTGATATGGTATATTTTGTAAGTCAGAAATTTTCCTCATATATAATTTATATTTGTGCCCATTTCATTTCAAATTTAAATTTATGAAAAACTTTTAATCTTGTTAGGCTATTTTGTTTCATGAATCTTCATGCAAAATGAGCACTCGTAAGAGATATATTACCCAATCATAATACATTGGAATTCTTTCCATTATCTCACAAATCCAGCTCTACCAAAAGAAAAAAAATCTTAACAGCTTCTTATAGCTTGCGGTAGCACTCAAATTGCTAGGATATTGTCTGATTACTGAGGCGCAAGTCAGAAGTGAGTGATCTTTCATAAGATTGAGTGACTGGTGACAAATTTCATCATTTTTCGGTTACTAGTTCAGCTTATTCTGTGACAGCTTCACAAAATCATTCAGTGTTTATGATCTTTACCATGTCTCAGTGCTCTTTACCATTCTCAAAGATCTTTACCATGTCTCAATGCTCTTTACCTTCTTTCAATGCTTTTTACCATGTCAATGCTTCTTTACCATGTTTCAATGATATTACCATGTCTCAATGCTCTTTACCATTCTCAAAGATCTTTACCATGTCTCACTGCTCGTTACTAGGTCTCACTGATCTACATAGTTCTTGTAGAACAACTTAAGCATTTCAGTTCTTTAATTCATTGTATATTAAATCTCAGTTCTGATGATCATTAGCATGTTCATTTCATCGTAATCACTGTAAGTCTTGGGACACTATAAGTCTTGGGACACCCTTAATTATTTTCAAAAGTAATTTTTTTATGACCTATAAAAGTTGGGACACGAAGTTAAAGCAATTTTTTCATGTACTATAAGTCTTGGGACACCTAAAACATTTTTTTTCTTATACTGATTGATCGGCGTATTTTATCAATCGTAACGTCATGTAAAATAAACATGACTTTGTGGTTGTTAAGGGGCTCTCATTATGAATTATTACATGGAAATATTATAAATTATTATAATTTGTTTGAAGAGTCAATAAATATATTGAATTTTTCTCTGTTTTCTTATTATTTATATCAAATTAAAATATGCATAATTTAATCAGATGATGACAAGAATTGAGCATTAGCGGTATGTTATACCCATTCAACAATAACTTCTCCCTATTGTGCTCTAGTTTACTATTGTCAGTTTATGCATTATTGCATTAAAATTGTCGAAAGTCACCTGTAATTATTGTGGAGTTTTTTTTCCCTGAAAATGGAAGTACCTAATTCATTACAATGTGATACCAGGATGAGAACAACGAAAATAGTGTTCATTTCAACTCTAGCATTTATTGTACGCATGTTTAAATAACATCTTTAAAATACGATAAAGAAGTTTAAGAAATAATGTTTTTAAAATAAAAACTCCGCGGTAGTTTGCTTTGATGTATGCGACCTTAAATAAGTTCCTGTTTACTCAGCTACGGTAATCATGCTGATATTACGCAGTAGAAGCCAATCACACATCAAAGTATCGGCATTGCCGCCAGACAAAATTCCTCTTTACCCAAGTCAATTTCAGGGTTTTAACAATTAACTGGCCTGGATTGCTGTCAGCATTCTCTATCCAATTCCATAGCTGCTGCAGTCAATCTTCAGCATGCAGAGAAACGTTTATACATCTTTATTGCTCAAGGAACACCACAAAGCAGCTCTAAGATCTTGGTGACTCTTCTAAGATATCAGCCACCCTCATCTAATCTCCTGTTTTATGGCCATATAGAGGATATTAGAAAACAGGTCATCAAGGAGGCAAGCCTTTCACAGGCCCAATGACTTGAGAGACCTGCCTCCATTTTCCATATGGGATCGGAGAACAATGAAGGATCTTCCAAAGACCTTCCCAGAGGAGATAACAACTTCCAGATCTTTCTTTTTGGCAAGGTCCCAGAACCCCAGTGGAAGAGAAAATGAGGTGCAAGGGGAGTTTTTATATGTGCCAGTCTCCTTCATGTAGAAAACAGTGCCACTCACTAGCTACTCTTTTCATATTATCCTGGTGAGAGAAAGACTTCAACATTTTGCAATGGAGTGGGAAAGTCTTTGACCAGAAGATTCATGGGTTTTGCATCTTATTTCAGAGAGCCTACAAATCGCCTTCTGTGAACCCACTCCATTATCAAGAGTTCCTTTTGCCATCAGCATCCCTAAAGACCCATACAGAGAAGACATCCTGCAGCAGGAAATTGGCTTTCTTCTCCAGAAGGGGGCAGTAGAAATTATTCACATTACAAATTCATCAGGAGTCTACTCCATACTCATTCTAGTCCCAATGGAAAGCTAAGACTGGTAATCAGCCTAAGTTCACTCAACATGTACAATAGGGCTGGTACGATACGTGTATGAGGCGATACGATATGTATCGCGATACAGGTGTTATGATATAATACACATCACGATATTATTCCTATATTTCAAAGCAAATGTTGGGTCATACGAGCACTTATACTCCATGTACTTCATAGTATTTTTGAAAATCTGTGCCAATATATTAAAATGTAAAAATTAATGAACAAAGAATAAATACATAAAGTTTTATGTTATCCTTTATTATAAGAAAGAAAATAAAGTAACTTGAAAACATCTTCTCCTAAACCATAGACAATTAACTATAGGGGTTTAGACTTGTGACTAGAATATCCCAATATTGTGAAACATCTGGTTAGTAAAAATGTAAGAAACATCAATAAAAAAATGCTAATGCAAATGCTAATGTTAAAATGATTCCCCAAGTGATATCTAGTGGAATTCAATCACTGATTACTGACTAGAAAATGCTGAACACATAACCATTAGCTTAAAAATGTCATCAAATTTAACTAGCAATGAATCGATGGAGAGAAAAAAAGCATAAGAACTACAAGTGTTTAATGCAGAGTAAGAATGTGATTATCAGCTTAATATTTTACTAGTTCAGACGACTTAGACAAGTCACAACTACATACCCCTGAACTCAGAAGTAGCACTTACAGAAGTGCATTAAACTATTGATAGAGGTCTTATATCAGAAGCAATGAAAATTCCTGTTGGGAATGTAATTGCCTGAGCTCATTGGGAATTAGCTGAATATTTATTTTGCCTTCCAAACATTTCAGCAATATTAGGCTGACCATATCCAACTGCTTTTCCAACTTGTTCAGATTTAATTTCACTTTGTATTTTAGCTTTCGAATTTGAAATAGTAGGGTGATATCGAGTAAGATGGGTTAGCATATTTGTTGTGTTCCCAGCATGATTAAGGACAGCTGTACAGACTTGACATATTGTTTTTGCTTTTACTGTATTTCGGACTCCATTCTGCACATATACTAGGTGTCTGAAATGGTCCCACTCAGAAGATTTTGACCCTGTCAGACTGGAAATGTGGACAATCTCTCCTTCTTCACCCATGTTTACTCACATGTGAATTGTTGCTTTTTTAAGGCGTTTACTGATTGATAAATATACACCCACAAAAGATGAATTCTCCAATCATTTTACATCTTACATTGTGCTTTGAATACTCTTATGGAGGCTAACTTTGGAATTAGACTAAACTTCCCACCCAACACCTGGTTTTTGATGGAAATCGATACTGGTTTGTACGTATTGATACGCAAACCAGCGGATTTAAAATTATGATACATCGATGCAGTGATGAATCATGCCAGCACTAATATACAGACACCCAAATTCAGAATGGAGAGCCCAAGATTGATCCTCAGTGCCATCCAATAGGGAGATTTTGCAGTCAGTCTTGACCTCCATGATATGAACCTTCATGTTCCCATTCACAGTTCCTTCAGGAAATTTCTTGGGGTCACTTATGGGGATATTGTGTACCAGTTCATGGCTCTCTGTCAAGCTGAGTATCTTTCCCTGTGTGTTCACCAAAGTCATTTACCAGTTCAGGTCAAACTTCAGGACCACCATCAGAAATTGTCTGGATAACATATTCCAGAAAAAACAAGGTGAGTACATTTTTGTACAAAGACATGAATTCCCTTGTTTCTCTCTTGTTTTTGCCACCGATTCCTTGTCAACAAGGACAAATCTAATTTTATTCCATTACAGCATTTCATTCAAATGGGCATGGAATTCATAACGTCTATAAATCAAGTTCGCCTTACTGAAGAATGTGCCTTGCAAATCGTCCCTGTTATCCTCCATTCTAAGTGGTTGCCAGAACTATGCAGTTTGGATCACATGATTTGAGTTTTGGATTGCATGAAGTTCCATCCCAGCCAAAGGGAGGACCTTCATGGCTTACAGCAGGCGTCCCACTTCAGAATTAGGCACCAGAAATCACAGTTTGCATGGACACAACTATGGCTGGCTGGGGTACCCATCTTCTGCCCTTTTTGGAAGAAGTGAGCTGGTCATTGTCCAATCAGGACCCCACAGAAAGAAACATTTAAATGAATGTGTGGTGGAGAGAATCAATAGGGTTAGAAGGCTCACCACTCAGAAAGCCACAAATCACTATCTTCCTCATTTGGCTGTTCAAGGAGAAGTTAACTCCAGTCATGAACAAGGCCTACCTTTCCATGATTTCAGACATGCTCTACCATCATAGAGAGGAGAACATAGGTCAGAACAAAAGATCTTTCCTACCTTCAGGCCATCTTTGACTACTCTGGACTTATGTCTGTGGCCCATTGTTCAAAATAGGACTTGCCTTGGGTTTTGATATTGGTAAACAAGTCACCCATTGAACAGCTATCCAAAACCTTGCTGACTTACCTTTTGTATAAGACCTGCTTCCTTGTCACCCAGCATTTAGCGGGCATAATCAGTGAAGTTCATACCTTATTGTCTATCCAAAATGTTTGTAATTCCATCCTGATTGTTCAGTTTCTGTCATTATGGCCTCTGATTTCCTTACTTTGAACTGGCTCATTTTCATTGAAAATTAATCTTTTGTTTTAAAGCCTTGTTTTTAATAGATCTTTATTTGCAGTGGTGTTTCCAAAACCCCATCAAAGTGCTGATGTGGTAACTTGAAATACTGAGCCAGAAGAGAGATATTGCTTTTTTGCCAATGAATGAAGGATGAAGGATATTTCCACTAGATTCTTTCATCCTCGATTAGTTTTTTTTATTCAATCATCCTACAAAGAATTATGAATTTCTTGCACATTTTGGCTCATAAGGTCAGGACATTTGCTACCAGCCTTGCATTCAATTGAATTTGCTCTGTGATGGATATTGTTTCAGCCATGGGATGAGGTCTAATATGATATTTTCAACTTTTTACCTGAGAGAACTTTCATCTCAAAAGGCTGAGTTTGGCTTGGTAGGGCCTATATCAGTGGTTCAACAGGTTACCTTTCCAAATCCCTCAGCTGGTTAGTAATATGGGTTACTCTACTAATGCTGGGTTTACAGGAATTAAATTTTTCTTTCAGGACTGCATCTTTTCATCAGTCTGTGCTGTTTTTGCGCATATCTCATACAAGACCTTCTTGGTAGCTGCTGCTCACAAGTTAGGAGACTGAAGTCAGGGTTAACTTTGGGATAAGGGGATTAACTTTCTCCACCTCTTACCTATTTCCCCTAATGTATCATGATCAGGTACTGTATTTGAAGAAGAAATCAGTTCTTAAAAGTAAAATGATGTTTCTTCTGTAATAATTACCCAATCATTATACTCATGTACCCTATCATAATATACATCCTAAGGCATTTCTGCAGTTACATATCTAAAAGAGCATGCACTTCCACTTCAGTAGTAACTCACAAATGATGAGATTTGATACCAATACCTTGATCCATGAAGAGATCACTCACATCTGACTTCTGCCTCAGTAAGCAGATGATATCCTAGTACTTTTAGTGCTTAGGTTAGCCAAAAGGCATCATTCATGTCTTTTTCACTTGGCTAGATTTGCAAGTTAATGGAAAGATTCCAAACATACAGACCCTGAAATGGGTGGTTAGTCTAAAAGATCTGATCTGGATCATCATGTGAAAGGGATTTCAACCAAGGAAATTTTTCAGCAGCTTGAAAATAATTATCAAATCCATTCATGAAATGCATTTGCATTTTGTTCTGTTTTCATTTATCCCTTCCATCATTCTGCATTTTGCATTTGTGCTTTCCATTTTCTTCAAAATGTATTTATCATTTTGTTTGCATTCATTGAGTATTCCATTTGGATTCATTGAGCATTCCATTTGCATTCATTGAGTATTCCATTTGCATTCACTGAGTATTCCATTTGCATTCATTGCGCATTCCATTTGCATTCATTGAGCATTCCATTTGCATTCATTGAGCATTCCATTTGCATTCATTGAGCATTCCATTTGGATTCATTGAGCATTCCATTTGCATTCATTGAGCATTCCATTTGCATTCATTGAGCATTCCATTTACATTCATTGAGCATTCCATTTGCATTCATTGAGCATTCCATTTGCATTCATTGAGCATTCCATTTGCATTCATTGAGTATTCCATTAGCATTCATTGAGTATTCCATTTGCATTCATTGAGCATTCCATTTGCATTCATTGAGTATTCCATTTGCATTCATTGAGTATTCCATTTGCATTCATTGAGCATTCCATTTTTGTTTCACTGGTAAAATTAACCATTACAGGGTCTGTATTATGGTCAGGAAAATATTTGCTGTAATAAATTGATTTATCAAATATTTCCCGTATTTGTATTTTTATTAAAAGGAATCTAAATAAATTCAGCATTTATAAATGTGTTCAGCAAAATGAATACCACCCTTCCCACGGAAGCAATCTCTTTAATAATGAATTCTATTAGAAATTCTGCATAAATTTGGTGATACTTTTTGAAATGACTAGTTTACCAAATAGCTCCCAGTGATGCCATTTTCTTTCACACAGAGTAAAATTAAGCCACATTTTAAACTGCATTAGGTGAGTGTCTGCTATATCTAAGCTGCATAGCAGACAGGCATATATATCATAATATGCACAGCAGCAGCATTCACACATAAGAGAGCTTGAATTGACCAATCCTACTGTTAACTTCTTTTTAAAATTTTATTTTAAAAGGTTCAATATAATGATACACAATTAATTCTACACTGACAGTTTTACTGATCAAATATTGTGGAACTGCAGTACAAAACAAAATCTGAAGTATGGTAATACAGGAAAAAAACAGTTATTTGTTGCTGTAAAATGCCTCCTCAGATAAGGCACTGCAACAGTTTTCATAACAGTAGAAAAGACACTCTTGACACATTTTATATACTTCATCCTCAAAGTACCGTGTATACTCGCGTATAATCCCATACCAACTGCAAACTGCATAGACCCAGATCTGCTATCGCATAATGCATTGGCAGATCTGGGTCTATGCAGTTTGTAAGGACTAATCAGTAGAACAAACAACATAGACCCTGATCTATGCAACGGCAGATCAGGGTTTATGTTGTTTGCATTTGGACCTGGTTTATATGTGAGTATATACAGTAACAGTTATGATAGAGCAGTATGATTAACAGTAATGGGCAATATTCTCTTTCTTCTTCTCTACATCACTCTTTCGATCAGATGTTTAATTATACTCATGGTCTTTTTCCCCTCTGAGATTTTGAGGTGGAGCAGCTTCTTCAGATTTAGATGGAATGGGAATAGGGTTCTGACACACAATTGTGTCAACATTTTAAACTAAATGGTTTGTGACAGATGCATATGAAAAAATAAGTTTAAATGGATCTGGGCTACCCTGGAAGATGAATAGCCAACTCATCTATTGAAGTCTAAGAGTTCATCTCGAGTGTTTTTTTTAAAGTCAGTTTTACGTGTAAAAGAAGAAGACCTGGTTTAATGAGGATTTGTCCTCGCTGGGGGTATTCATATCAAATGCCCATTAAGGTTGGCCTTGTACTTTCCACTATATACAAATGAAAATAAGGATGTAAATAGAAAGAGTTAGACAGACACAAATAATACAAGTAGCATTAATTTTGCAGAAATCACCACATAAATTAATCCATATTGTTCCAAATGAAAAGAATTAATTAATGTTTGGAGGGACCAATCACTTTAATTCTAGTTTTATATATTGCCAGATTTGTGAGTTATTAAATACCATTATCTCAAACAAAATATGTATTAAAGATTAAGGGAACCTGCTGCATGTTGTATACTTAATTGCCATGAAAATGTTACCACATGACCTAATATATCAAATACAATTACAGTATAGTTGAAAATGTGGGGGCATAGGGAGGTAAACTGCATGATCTGCTTCATACTTTGCTTATTCCCCTTTTTGTGATATAAATTTAAAAAATCGTAGGAATATGAACTTGTTTATTTTTCTTGTATACTTTTTGAAAGGTAGTCAGAGAAAATGAAGGAAAAAAATAATACTACCGTATATACTCTTGTATAAGCCATTACCAACTGCAAACTGCATGGACCCAGTTCTGCCGTCGCATAATGTGCCAGCAGATCTGGGTCCATGCAGTTTGTAAGGACTAATCAGTAGAACAAACAACATAGACCCTGATCTGCCGGTGCATCATGCAACGGCAGATCATGTTCTATGTTGTTTGCATTTGGACCTGGATTATACGCAAGTATATAAGGTTATTTGTTCATCCAAAGTGTTAACAGAATCACCATGCATAAACCATGTAACTCACACCATCTCAGCAATTTGGACCTCGTTTCTCGAATTATATTAGGAATGAAAATGGTGAAAGTCACTTAACACTGGAATCGTGAGTTTATTTATGTGATCTTTTAGGCCATAATTTATCTGAACGCAAATTGTCAGTAAGTTGTGGGGAAAGACAGGTTGACCCCAGGGACATTTTAAGGATTCATTAATCTTTAAGGTCACTTTATGCAATGATTTACTTAATTAAATGTTCAGGCTTTCTTATTGTTCAAATAATTATGTAAAATCACCACTGGGCATTCTGTAATGCTAATTTAAACACAAATTACCTGGTTTCCTGCCAAATCGGGGATCACTGTGGATGAAACATTAAATGTAGTATTAAAACTATAAAACCCATTTGGGATACCTCTGACTGGTTTTGGACCATTTTTAATTTGTTAAAACCCTGCTTGGAATCCATAGAGCAACCAAGATGATGTATTCCATAATTAAAATTTAGACATGGACCATTCAGGAAAATAACCAGAAGTTGACTATGACCTATGAACTTAAATACCTGTGTAAGGCATTTAGCTGTTTTTAATATGGATGAGAGTGGCTATTATTCATGCAAGTATTTATGAACAATGGATGTAAAGATTTGGGACCGTTTTTTTTCTGTTTGAAAGATTTTTATAGTATTAAAAGCTACTAAAAGGTAAGCAAATCTTTCAGCAATTCTTTTTTTTACATACCTTTTGTATTTGTTTTATAAAACATGTTCTGATTGGACAAAAGAAATGCGGAAATTAGGTAGTTGAGAGACCTATCAGCCTTCAGTGGATACTGTTTGGATAACTGTATAGTGTTTAGACAAACTGACAACCTATCAGCCTTCAATATATACTGTTTGGATAACTGTATAGTGTTTAGACAAACTGACAACCTATCAGTCTTCAATAGATACTGTTTGGTTAACTGTATAGTATTTTAGCAAATAAATACATTTTTAAAAATTTAAATAAAAAGTCTTTTGAAAGGCTGTGCCACTCTTCTTGGCTAAAACAGCTTTTTAAAAAAAAAACTTTCACATGTAATTTATAAATCTAATTCCTTTCACATGTATACATAATTATTACCTACTTTGTTTATCACGCATTAAAACCTGTAAGCATTAAACGCATTTATGAAGTGGTAATCCTATCACCATAATTATGTATTTGCCCTTAAATTTCAATGGCTGGCCATAGTCAATATTACAAACATCATTGCATTATCTTTTAATCCCTGTGCTCACTCTGGTGTGCATTTACTGAGCACAGCCTTATGCTGGTAGTTAAATGTTAATTGCTGATTAACAATTTTGTCCGATATGTCATTGAACATATAATAAAAGAAATTAGTTGATTGCTGCTTGAAATATCATTTTGGATGTATTAATAATCTTGTTAACTGATAATTGCTTAGTTTGGAATGCCAGGTACATATCTGTTACTATTTATTAATGATTTTATTATTATGTATCATCATATCCTCCATCTATGAGTTATGTACACACTATGGATGTGAAGGAAAATGTTCCATCCTTTTCAAAATCAATTTAAGTTTAGGTAATATTTGGTGCCACCACTTAACTCTTGCCTCCTTAGTTGTCCCAGCCACTGTAGGCCTGACAGTATAGTTGCTGTGTTGAAATCAGGAAATGATATTTCATATAATTTTTGTCCTAACTTGATGCAACTTTGATATTATGATTATGAATTTACAAGTTTGATATTTTCAGCAGCAATAGAGTGCAGCAGTTTTTACTTGTTCATTGCCATGGCAACAATTTTTTTTATAGTAGATAACTTTTAATAAGCTTTCAGAAAACAAATTTTTAAAATTAAAACAATGACATCAGTGTAAAAAGAAGCAACTAATATGAAATTTTCAAGCATTGGGGTTCTTTATTGTTCTTCTATGTCAAAGAGGCACAGAAAAGTAATGCAACATAACCACTAGAAAAACAAAAAGCATACATTGTGCATCTGCCTGTATGTATTGATTTTCTGAGTATTAGAAGTGATTCAAACAATAAGATTAAATATATTAGAGTATCATTTAAATATGCAAATTCTTGGATGTAAAACATCATAAATAATAAGTGTTAAGAACATCAGTTGCTATAGTAATGCAAGCATTTCTAAAATAGTTGTAATGAATCAAAAAGAGACTTGATTAATTTTCTTCAAATAAAATTATCACTTTATTTCAGTGTGTCAGTTGAAAATATAATTATTTGAACATGCCAGCTTTCACTCGTACATTGAAATCCCATATACTGTACAAAAAGTTTGTTCCTATTCATATTTGTTCTATAATTGTATGTTCATATCTTTGATTACACTTGATAATTGATGTTTAATTTCATTGTTGCCAATAAAACATTACCTTAGCTATTTATCAATTATGGACTGAAGCATAAAAACTGAATGATGTAAGAAAATGACCTTGACCTTTTAGAACTTATCAGATTCCACAATATAGCATTGTCCTATAAATTTCTGACATAAAATTATTATTTTAAGGATAAATCTTGTATCACATAATATTTAGACTTTGCTTTCTGTGAACTGTATATTTTCCTTAAATTACATGAGCAAATTGCATTCTAATGAAGAGTTACTTACTAGACACAGTGATGTCTGCAATTATTATCCCTTGACAGGCTAACTTACGTTTCAAACTGATTTTAACAAGAAAATAACACAAGCAAAGCAGTTAAAATCTTTCAAAAAATATATTTGAAAAGCACTTTCATGGATTCTATTTTTAAAACACATTGTTATTATATATTGATGTTTTAAATTTTGAAACACAAATTGGTATGCCTTCATCTTAAAATGATAACAAATTATAAGTTGTGGAAATTGGGCAGTGATAACAAATGATAACTTGTGGGGGAAAGGGTAAATGAGACCTAAATAAGTTTTTTTTAAAAAAAACAAAATTATTTCAATCCAACTTCTTAATTTAAAGAAGTAGACCCAGATCTGTCGTCGCATAATATGCCAGCAGATCTGGGTCTATGCAGTTTGTCTGGAATAATCAGAACAAACAACATAGACACATATGCCAATATAATGTATATTATGTAATGGCAGATCAGGGTTTATGTTGTTTGCACTTTTACCTGACTTATTAGCAAGTATATAGGGTAGCTAGTTTTAAAATTTCATGGATAATAAAGCATTCATAATCCATACATTGCATTGGAATGCTTTATTTTATATCCATACATTGCATTGAAATGCTGTATTTTATATCCATACATTGCATTGAAATGCTGTATTTTATATCCATACATTGCATTGAAATGCTTTATTTTATATCCATACATTGCATTGAAATGCTGTATTTTATATCCATACATTGCATTGAAATGCTGTATTTTATATCCATACATTGCATTGAAATGCTGTATTTTATATCCATACATTGCATTGGAATGCTGTATTTTATATCCATACATTGCATTGAAATGCTTTATTTTATATCCATACATTGCATTGAAATGCTGTATTTTATATCCATACATTGCATTGAAATGCTTTATTTTATATCCATACATTGCATTGAAATGCTGTATTTTATATCCATACATTGCATTGAAATGCTGTATTTTATATCCATACATTGCATTGGAATGCTGTATTTTATATCCATACATTGCATTGAAATGCTGTATTTTATATCCATACATTGCATTGGAATGCTGTATTTTATATCCATACATTGCATTGAAATGCTGTATTTTATATCCATACATTGCATTGGAATGCTGTATTTTATATCCATACATTGCATTGAAATGCTGTATTTTATATCCATACATTGTATTGGAATGCTGTATTTTGTATCCATACATTGCATTTAGCAAAATTTTCCCACAAGCATGATACCGAACCTCACTAGCATCACTTTGTGACTTCACCTCTTGAATGACTATACCACTATAAAATGCTGGCCATGGGCAATCTGTATCACAACTTATTAATATGTCTTGACATCCCATGCAGAAGCTCAGGATTCATCCTTTTAAATGAAGATTTTTTTTCTTTTGTTTATATATTGATGCTGTTTTGCTGCAAATCCAGTTAAAGTTTTGCATCATTTTGCAAGTTTTAATTAGAAATGAAACAAATATATTGTAATAAATTTGTATGTGCTAAGTTTTAAAATGTAGTCCATGCCTTGTACACATCTGCAGATGTAATTGGCTTTCTGATTGATCAGACATTAAAATTTGGGCCAGTAACATCATCCATGATTTACTTTTGGAACTTTTGATGTAATTTTTGTATAATTACAGATTTTTACCAAGCCTTTAGTGGCTTGGAGAATTATACTTTCCACAGTTGTTTTCAATAATTTGCATAAGTGTATTAGAAAGGGGATTATAGTCTTTTATTTGAAGATTTGAGGACCTTAAAGGTGGTTTTACTGTGACAGTACTGTCTTAGCTAATGTGTTACTGTTGCAGTATACAATAATGCCACCTTAAATGTTCACAAGTTGTCAAATACAAGACTGTAATTCCCTACAGTGAAAGTATCTCATGAAGCAAGTGAAATATTTTTCAGAAAAAAAGAGTCACAGTTCAAGATGTCAAGAGAAAACTGACTGTTTAAGCCATGAGAGTAGTTCCCAGAAAGCCTCAGTGCAGGATCCTTCCCTTCAAAATGTATTTATGAAGCATGTCAAGTCTAAAAAGCAGCATGAAATAATTAGGATGGGTCAGGTGAGGTAGTTGTAATAAATCTGACATGCTAAATATTTACATCCTTCAGGATCAAGTTTTAGTGTGGAAAAAAAAGTATCTTAGGAAAAATCCAATTTTATTTCAATCTGTATATATACCGTATATAATTGCGTAAAATCCAATACCAACTACAAACTGCATAGACCCAGATCTGCCATTGCATAACGTGCTGGCAGATCTTGTTCTATGCAGTTTGTAAGGACTAATCAGTAGAACAATCAACATAGATCCTGATCTGCCAGCACATTATGCAACTGCAGATCAAGGTCTATGTTGTTTGCAATTACGGTACATCTCGGTTTTTTTGAGCTGATTAAAATTCAGTTTTAAAAAAATAACAATGAACCCAATCTTAAATGCTAAACACTAGCTCATATTGAGCATTTTCTACTGACTGCTAAACATGAATTAAACAATAAATTAAAAGATAACAAATCTCGAAAGCACAGATCACGTATTCATAATACACGGCACAACAGAACAATCTAGCTATACATTTCACATCATGCAGAGAAAGTGGTGTGTACATACATAGTAGTGTGATATACATACAAACACATATGCATATAGTAACATATATAAAGATCTAAATGAATATATATATATATATATATATATATATATATATATATATATATATGTTTCACTACCTATTGAATCCAGCAATTCCAGAAAGACAAAAAATGTGTCTTTCATGCCTATTTATCATATAGACAAAGGGAAGAAACTTGCTTGTACAAATAACATTATTCTGCATTGTCTTGTCTAATCCTTCAAGAATCTTTGTGATTATGAATCATCTATCCATAAGTGTGGTGAAATTTTATGTGTTCAAGCATCCTTCTGTGCCATCCTTCCAACCTTGCATCATTTTTCTCGATGGAATGTGCTACATACTGACTGTCCATTCTGTTGTATGCAGAACCTTGCAGGGATCAGGATAACTGGTCTATCTGTTTCACCAGCCAACCAGCCTTCTAGCAGACTGCCAGGCCTTCCATCCAGCCATCCATCCAGCTGTTTTTCAGATCTTCTGTACAGCCTTCCTTCCTGCCTTCTGGCCAGGTGGAATATGCATTGTTGGTTGCCCAACATCCATTAAAGAAAGCGGGCCGGACATTATTGGCTTACCCAATAGGGAAATTCTGTCCTTGTTTTAAGAACGATGATATGACTACTTCCATGTTGCTTGGCATGTTGCATATGGAATTGTTGTCAGACAAGGACACACACACACACACAAGCACAAATGCCAGAGATAGTGGCAAAAACCCCAATTGATGATTCATGCTGATCCCACCATGGAAGGGATGGAATTTAGTTTTACGGTTGCAGTGGAAGAAATATATAGAATCTTAACTCCATTGGATTGCCCACCACCTCCATCTGCAAGCCACAACTACGAAGTCAGGGTTTTGGTAGATGTTGTGGATGAGGAAGAAAGTCATGCATTTCGTCTTCTTCTGAAGTTGGTGAAAATTGGTGACAGCTCTGGTCTGGAATATGGTGATGACATCATTGACAATAGACTTGACATCTTTGGCGATTTTTTGCCTAGCTGAAAAACCAGGAAACTAGCATGGACAGGAGTCAACAGCCCACATAGTCAGAATGATCCATAGGGCAGCTCACCATGATAAGTACTGTTTTGCTATGAAATGAACAATCTTCTATCACCTTTCACCCACCTGGACTTTGTAGTGAATTGGGGAAAGTCAGATCTTATCCCCTCTCAACATTTCACCCATCTGGGTATTGAATTTCTGACCCATCTCAATCTTGTTCATCTATCAAATATGAGTTGCACGAATTATCATGCTGTCAAGATTGATCTCAAACAGGAAGTCAATTTCTGCAAGGGAGTTTACTAAACATAGCAGAGGATTTGATTCTCCTAGGTCGCCTTTAATTGCACTAGGTCGCCTTTAATTGCACCCTAAGCAGACAGCATTGTTTGTTCAGTGGTGCCCTTTTTCCAGTTGTTTAAATCATCACATCTCAACCAAGTTAAAACAGTTCATGCATCAATGGCAGGACAAGCAGTGGCTCACGGCAGGAATTTCACTGGAGAAGCCCGAACCAGACATCATGATTTGTATGGACACCAATTCATCCAGCTGTGGGGCTCACCTGTTGTGCTGCCTCACTTCACCACGGTGAGTGGCAACTGGAGCCCACAGGAGGAAGCTCTTAATATAAAAACTGTTGGAAATGAAAACTATAATGAATGCCTTTTATTTTGTGGTAAGAGAACCTGTGCAGAAGAGTGATTCTCATAATATCAGACAATTCTGTAGTGGTCACATACCTCCTCAAACAGGGAGGACCAAATCACCCTGATTTATCCTGGTCTTGGAGTTTCTATGCTGGTGCGCCATGCACAAGGTAATGGTACAAGTCAGATACATCTCTGGCAGACAATGTGTTAGCAGATTCTCCGTCAAGAAGGGGCCAAACTCTGCACACCAAGTGATCCTTTCATACATCGATCTTTCTGTGGATATGTGCACTTTGGGGGCATCCATTGATAAATCTGTTTGCAATGAGGAGAAATCACAGAGTGCCAGCCTTCATCTCTCCTGTTCATAGAGATGTGAATTGAATATGGCTGCTCCAGTGGCTGCAGCCCAGACAGCCACCAGACCCTAACCTTCTCACAGGTATGGGTTTAGTGCTCTCACTGGATTCCCGCAAGTTTTATTTTTTTTCTTTGCTCAATAAGGGAAAGTCAACCATTATCCTTATCTGGGTGCTGTGATCATGGGTCACATGACCATCAGTTGTGCTACTATCTTATTAGGAGAGCAGTTCATTCTTCTTATTGAGAATTCTGACATTTTACCCTCGAAGGAAGCCAATGGTAGAGGTTGGATGCTCATGCATTTCCTCCTCCTCTTACCAATTCTCATAAAGTTAATGTGATCAGGGAATGTATTCAAAAGAGAAAGTGAATTTGTCACTAAATTATGTTTCTCTGAGAATACTTGCTCGATTACATTACTAGTAAACTCTCCAACACTGCCCCACAAATTCCAGCATCCTCATTGATGTATTGCTTGGTTTAAACTAGTACCACCCAGTGGTGTTGAAGGAGATGTAATGGATAAGAGTTTCTTTCTTTTGTCTATTTGGTATATAGACATGAAAGATAACATTTTCATCTTTCTGGAACTGCTGGATTCGAGAGGTAGCGATACTTATATTCCTAACGTTAATGTGATAGGGTAAGTATTCTTGGAGAAACAATTTATATATAATGTTTTGTTATAGGTATAGACATAGAACATTAAACATCCAAAGAACATACATAGATTACAATAATCCATGCATTAAAACATGCGTAAAATCATTCACATAAATTCACTAAAATTAATTTCTAAAATAAATAAAAACCTAAATCAGAAAAGTTAAAACTAAGTTGAAACTGAAAGCTAAATGCTAGGAAATAAGGCTGTTATAAAAAAGCAAAGCTAAAAACTAGGAAATTAGGTTATTTAGGCTATTTTAAAAAAAAAGTAAATGAAAGCAAAGCAATTTAAACAGATGACCCAGGATCACACTTTAGTGTGGAAAAATACTTAAACACATTCATAATGACCAATTTCCAGTTTGAGATTTGCCTGCACCTGGGGCCCTAAATTCTCCTGGTCATTGCTGGACATTTTTCCCACATGTAACATGGCCACCTGATATTTGTGCAATTTAATATAAACTTCATACATTAATGCATTATTAGTTGTAATATGTACGAAAATATTAATATTTCTCATTATTTGATGTAGCGGAAGGTATGTCATTTTCCATATAGGATTTGCTGTAGTTTCATTGGTAGTGTACTTTCATGCTTCACATACTTTCTCTTGAACTAATTATTATATATAAAAAGTAATATACACAAAAATACACAAAAAATGTATCTGGTCAAGCCTGACAATAAAGTTTATCCCCAAATAAGTATTAAAGGATGGTAAGTGAACATTAGTTTTGTTGCTAGTGTCTTTTATCTTTAGCTTTAAGTAGGGCCTAGGCTATATATGTTGTAGGGGTTTGGTATGCACTGACTTACTGCAGTACATTTGTTGCAAATCATATGTAGTGAGGGACTGATGTTTTTTGGTGACCTACAGAGCACAAGGGCATTTGTTAAGTTGTAGGATTTTGATAAATCCAACAGATACATTTTCACACCTGTTGTCTTAAACTTTGTGGCTATAGAGCGTTTAAACAATTGGAGAATCATAATGACCAAATCTAATCAGAAAATTATGGGCACCCTATGTCAAATGTCGGACATGCAGAGTTAGAAACCAGTCATATTAGCTTTTTTCTTAAACATAAATGGTACATATAACTGCTTTGCAACCCTTGGTCTGCACTGTGATCATCTGGTTTAGAGAATGTACATAGTGCATTAAAAGCAAAATAAGTAAGATCAATCCCAGGAAAGGATAGAAAACTTTAATTTTCTTGAAAAGGGCCTTGCAGTGTATCCAATAATATTAAATGGTGTTCTCTAAATCTGTGAGGCTGATGTGACAGTCACAGCCAAATTTAGATCATCTACATCCAGTAGACTCAGAAAACCTGCCAATGGATCCCACCCATTTTTCCTGAAACAGAAGTTTAATATGTCAAAACACATATTTAGTAAACCCAGGGTAAAATATCCTTAAAGCTATCTCTTAACCTCATCATAATAATATCTGGTTATAAATAAGAAGTTCAAATAAGACATGTCAGGTATGTGTATAAAGAACACAAAAAGTTTGAGCAGAATGAAAATTAATTTAGATATCAACATAATCCACTATATATAAGGGAAAATCCAGAAGCGATTGTCTTAAAGATGGATTAATTTGCAAAGCAATTTTTTTAAACATTTCAAAAGTTCTATATGAAAACTGAAGTATAACATGATTTCATTGATATAAAGCATGGATTTATAAGCATGTTACTTTTGCAAATGTTCCCATTAGCTCAAATTTTTTTTTTTCTGCATCTAAATCATCCTCATTTTTAGACTTATTGAGCCAAGCAGCATAATACCTGTTCACATACCAGGAACGTTTTTTCATACTTTGTGATGTCCATAATTCTGATTTATATTTTTATTGCATTATATTTACTTACTACAGGTGATCAGCCTACTGTGTGATGATGTGAATTGTGACCAGGTTGTGGATGTAGGGGCAGGCCTTGGTCATCTTTCAAGACTACTGTCCTTTGGTTATCAGCTCAAAGTCACAGCTATTGAGGCTGCTAATGCACATGCCCCCAAAGCCACTAAATTTGATAGGTATACAATACACAGGGGAGAAAAAGAATCAGAGTGTGTGTGTGTGTGTTTGAGAGAGAGAGAGAGAGAGAGATTGATAAAGACATAAGAGGATAGATATTGAAAGAGGCAAACATACAGACAGACAGATGGGTACAATGAGACATGGAAGGTGATACTGAGAGACTGATAAGAACCGACCTGGACTTACAAATATATACAACTTGATATATGAAATACTGTGATACTGAGTGAGAGATAAGAACAGATGGACTGACAAATAGATATTGATATATAAAATACTATGATATTATGAGATAGATGAGAACATTCATGGACTTACAAATGGACACATCTTGATATGAAATACTGTGGTATTGAGTGAGACATAAGAAAAGATGGATTGACAGACAGATACAACTCGAATTGTGAAGTCCTATTATTTTTTTTATCAGTATCAGGTTATGTAATTTTACAGAAACTGCATTTTGTTAGTACTTATGCAAGTGTGGTAGAGTAGGCTTTTTCCTCAGTGTTAGAGTTTTTTTTTGTTGGGTCTTTAAACTTAAGGTTTGAAGCAAACATGAAGACTATGAATCCCAGGAGGGAATGGGATCTTTCTCTTTCCCTCCTTATGAGGTACTTTCATATCGGAAGAGGTAAGCAGTGCAATAGTAACAGGTAAGTATTACATAATTAAAATTAGTTTACCCCAGCCCCCCCCCCCCCCCAAAAAAAATAGCTTCATTATTTTTTTGTATATGTTGCAGTTGGGAAAGATTATCAGTTTAGACGTTTAGACTGTAAAAAGCAAGTGAAGTTTAAATGTTGGCTTTCTGTTTATAATCATAAGGAAAATAAATGTGTTGTGTCTGATCTGTCATGTATTTATTTTACAGGGAAGTTCAGGACGAAATCAAAAAGAAAAACAAAAGGGTAAATGGACATGTTTATTTCTCATACTTACACTTCGGCATTTGATGAAATATTGTGAATTATCATTACAGGTACATGTTGCATCAGCACTAGGGTTAGATTTTTAAAGGAAAAGAATTTCCCATGTTTTCCTCACTGGTCATGCTGGCTATTTAAAAAAGACCTTGTATATCTTAGATATTATTAAAAGAACTTTTAATTCTCTTTATTTTGATGTATGATCGATGGGTGCAGTTTGGGTTATAGAGTATACAACTTGGTCTTGCTTCATCTCTGTGCCTATCAAAAAAGTGCTAGCTCCGTTTGGTCATTTTCACTTCCTGGACTTCAAAAGTGAATTGTAAAAAAAAGATCCGATAACTTTTTTTACTTTTATTATATTTTGTAATTCATTCATTGTACTTTCAGAAGCTGATATTGCCTACTCTGGCAAAATTCGTTTTCCCATTGTGCTAACTACTAAATATAGTGTACTTTGGACTAATTCAGGCTAATTTTTTTAGCATGTGGGAGTGGACATTTTTGTCAGCTGTGTGCTTAGATCATGTACAATTAGAATATGTACAAAAAATTCAGCCACAGTACATGAAAATAGCATAGAGGTATGCCAACATTCTCTTCATTGTGCATGTTGCAAATTCAAATAACTTCACCTTACATCTGTCACTCTCTCAGAAGTACATAATATCTGTCGAGTGCCTCCATAAAGACCAAATATGTATTATTATTATATAATTTAATTTTGCTTGTATGGCTGAAACATTTAAGTCGGAAGCATCTAATTAGTCCTTTTGAATAATTCTCATGTATTTTTGCCTCAGAACAGTATTCATTAGTAGCAAAGTCCCACACAAATCCAGCCACCCCCACCCCCAATAAAAAGTGAGTTATTTTAAAAATGTACATGGCATTTTCTCACCAATAACAACCAATGTTATGCCAAAAGACAGGAACATGAAACTTGCCAGTTATTCCTGAGATGTCACTAATAAAATTTACAATTTGAACAGGGATGGAACAGATCGGGTTCACAGAGGTCAAAGGTCAAAGGGTAAACAGTTTGCTAATTCTTCAAACACTAGTATATGGAAGAAAGCGAATCTGCTTTATCATCATTATTTCCTTAATTTTATTACAAATGAATGAAATGAAACAATTTTGCTATATTTTTCTTCACTTAATGCAACAGTTTTAAATTTAAGTTGACTTTACTCCCGTGTTCTAAGGCTTTTGATTTCCCCATAATTGTGTAAGCAAGAGCAAAATAGGCATAACTAGCTTATTTTCATGCATAACATCAATGTTAATACACCATTTTGTTGAGAAAATCATATATGATGATATGAGAAAGAGAAAAGCAATTGCACAAATTTTCATATTTGTTTTAAGGTGGCGCTCTACAGTTTTATATTTTGCATAGGGTTAGATTTTTAAAGAAAAAAATTTCCCAGGTTTTCCTCACTGGTTATCCTGGCTATTTAAAAAAGACCTTGGCAAAATTCGTTTTCCCTATATTACTAACTACTAAAAAATAGTGTACTTTGGATAATTCAGGCTGATTTTTCAAGCACATGGGAGCAGACATTTTTGTCAGCTGTGTGCTTAGATCATGTACAATTTCCACAAGTACAATATTTTTAAAAAATTCAGCCACAGTATATGAAAATAGCATAGAGGTATGCCAACATTCTCTTCATTGTGCATGTTGCAAATTCAAATAACTCGCCTTACACCTGTCACTCTCTCAAAAGTACATAATATCTGTAGAGCACCTCAAAGGTGATGCTTCAGTCAGTGGAATACTTGAAAAAATACAAAGTTCATCCAAAAATGTTGTCATCTATATTAACACTGTCAGAGTTTGTTTTTTTCCCAGCCAGTTCCTGAGCATACTTGAAATGATTCCTAACCAGTGAACCAATTTGACAGAATTTTAGAATTCTGCAGCATAGCTGCAGATCCCATAATTGTTTCTGTTTTATTTAGCCCAAACCCAGCCAAAGTTCTCCCACCCACCTCCCAGACTCTGTTCCATCATTTCAGATCAAACTTATAAAACTTGTGCACATTAACAGACCACCTCTAATCATGTGTCAAAGTTTTAAGTCTCCACCTTACAAGATGTAGAAGGCATTGCAGGACATCACAGATACATGAATGCATGAATGGGCAGTAAGACACAGCCATCTGCCTCTTCTTTTAAGAAGTCTAATAATTGTATGGAGCCATGGTAGCTCAGTCGATATCCAGCCAGGCCACTCGAGCTGGTTATTACTAGCCATTTTGTATTGCAATATATATCACAACAGTTGACCTTGATATAATATGTATCAATCCAGTATCACATACATAAACTGAAAAATATACAAGTTAGCATGTGTTTGCAAAACAACCATCTCTTGTATCATTGCATAAATCCATTGCAGAATATGCTGAATTCCCAGAACAAAGAAAAACTATTTATCTTATGTATGCATTACCTTTAAATGTTCACTAGACATTGATAAGATACACTAAAATAGTTTTTAAATGCATCATTATCATATTCTGTGATCCATAGGATGGGGTAAGCATACTATTGCAGAAAGTATTCTGGTGGAACAGATATTTACTAGAACTAACCAGAATTTACACAGAGTAATACTTATTTTGTGAAAAAAATACTTTCAAGTATTAATAAGTGCTATCTTGAGAGAGAATAAAATTCTCTGAATTTTCAAAGTGTGTTGGTAGATATAGTGGGTAGAAAGAAACATTTTGTATGCTTGTTGTTAATCTCTTCACAGATCTCGACTCTTGGTTATTTTGATTGGATTTTAATTGTTCACTGTCGCCAAAATTCCTTTGCAGGTTCTAAAGAAAATGTTCACAAAATTGTGTGTTAGACTTTAAGTCAGTAAACAGTTGAAGAAATTTCAACATTGGTACAAATGTCTAGATAAGAATTCCAGAAGTTATTGTTGGATGATACATTTTTTCTCACACATTCTTTCAATTTTCAACATTCTTATTCTTTAAGCAGCTAAATCATGAACTGAAACAGCACTCTTAATGAAAATTTACCTTTACCACTGACATTTTGAACACAGCTAAGACTGGTCACATGATCATTTAAAACTGCTATATATAGCATTGCTATAATAATGAGTGCTGTTTTACAGACTGCCACAAACCGCCAATTTTTACTTCCAAAAAAACTATTTTCATTTTAAAAATATAACTTAAATCACAAATCAGAATGTTTTTAACGGACTATTCCAGTTTTACATGATCAAGTGATAACAAGACCATTCTTACCCTGTGCTCCAAATGTTAGTTACAGTTTGGGATTTAACTGCTAGAAAAGTAAGAAAACTGTTGAAATTGACAGATATTCTGAGAAAAATAACTACAACTTTCGGTTTCCCATTGTAGACTTTAATAAAGCATGATATAGCCAATAATGTGTTAAAAGTGCTGTTTAAACAAAACAAAACAAACAAACCCATGTAATAATAGTTATTATCATATTGTGGAGCTGACATAGCTTACAGAATTAATTAAACGCAATACAGTCAAGCATTTAAAGTTCTCTTTGCTGTGGTTAATTTGACCAAGTTGGAGAACTGTGACTTCAGTCCAATTTCAATGAATGAGACTAACCGCAATATCAGTAAACTTAAGAGAGTTGGAAATGTAATATCTAAAAGTTTTACTAATTGTCTTGAATAATTAATAGCGTCAAAAGGTTTTAAATAGTGGTTAGTTAAATTTTGAAACTGATATGGTCTCAAACTGAACTTAGGGCATTACCTTTTATGTAAGTAATGGCAATACCTTGTAAGCAGGATAAATGATAATTACATAATTAAAGTTACTGATTAAGGAGAGTTTCAACTCTGATTTGGGTTGATATATATCCTTCTAAAACATACATTGTATGATATTTTCTTTTCTTTTTTATCTCCATTTTTATTTGTCATTTCCTTAGAAACAGAGTAACAACCTAACTGATTCTGGAGAAACTTCACATACATATATGATCTGTGATAATCCTGTGAAATCGGCAGATCTTCCCAACCACGTGACACACATGATCTACCCAGACACATCTACAGAAGAATTTCTGAAAATTCTGGACACTAATTATGATTTATATGGGGGGCTTGTTTTAGGCATAGAGGATTTAAAAACATCATTTAGTAGCACATGTTTGATCAAATCAGACGATAAAAGAATAAATAAATTTTCAAGAGACCATAAACCAGATCATCTCAATGAAAATTTGGATCTCAGACTAGATATTCATAATAACAGCATGACTGCTGAAAAAGGCAAATTTAAAGATTTAGATTTTGAGTTTGTTTTATCTACAAGGAAAAAGACCAAATCTGAATCATCAGTTGTCAAGTGTCGATCCGAGAGTCAATCCGAGACATGTCATAGCTGTGTACATAGGACTAAACCTCACAGAGGAGTCAGCCTTATAACTTGCTCTGGACATAATCTTGAACACAAAGCATTTTGGGATTCTCATACTCAGGATTCTGCTCCATGTCTGGGAGAGTTAATTACACCTAGCTCAGTATCTAGCTATAAAGACCATAACATTGAAATGTATTATGCTAGCAGCAGTGAGAAGTCTTTGATAGGTAACCCTCAAAACAGAGAACCCTCAAGTTCTCTGACTGAAAGTTCCAATGATAATGGAAGGTCTTCGGGTAATCCTTCACTGGACACTTTACATAATTTATCAAGTGGAGGTAGTTTAGAAGAGGGATCAAGAGTAGTGAGAACAGGGGTGGAAGAAAGGACAAGGGAAAGAAAGTGTTTTGTTCTGACAGGTTTACATGCTTGTGGAGACCTTATTCCCACATTACTGAGAGTGTTTGTGAACTGCTCAGCAGCGACTGGTTTGGTGTCAGTAGGATGCTGTTACATGAAGCTCTCCTCTGATGGTGACAGTGACAGGTAATAACACATCAATTTAATGGAGAGTACAACAGGCAAAACACATTCTGAGACCACACTTATTGAAATAGCATTGAAACTTGAGAAAACCAGGCCCCTAGAAAACTCGTCATGCCACCTATAACAGTTTTGCTGAGTCCCAATTGGATCATTCTTCATTTTATTGCTTTGAAAATGCCAGTGATTTGTGAATATAGGTAAAAAATGTAGGGTCCCAGTCCTGGCTGGTTTTCTTAAACTTTTAGCTCATCTGGTCATAAGGCCAAGTGTGATTATCGCATTGCCCTCCATCTGGCTTGCTTCATCCATTGTGTGCGTCATCTGCTGTCCATGATCCATCAACATTACTATTTTAAGCTTCTTCTCACAAACCACTGGACTAATTTCAACCAAATTTAGCAGAGAGCTTCCTGGTATGAAAGCCTTTCAAATTTATACACATGATGTCGATCCCACATCAAATATGGCCACCATTTTATGTAAGAGAGAATCTTTTAAATAATTTTTTTTTAAAATTGCTCAATAGAATTTGAGCAACTTTGATGTAAATCATTCTGTGATAAAGGCCTTTCAAGTTTGTACAAATGATGCTGATCCACCATCAAAAATGGTTGCTACTAAAGGAGAAAAATCTTTATATGAGTTTAAAAAGTCACTCAAGAATTTGAATAAATTTGACAGACAGCACTGTGGCATAAAGACCTTTCAAATTTATACAAATGATGCTGATCAGCCATTAAATCTGATAGCTGTTACTGAAAGTTCAGAAAACTTGACTGACTTCTAAAAAAAATAACTCAACAGAATTTTTCCTAATTTAACATAAAGAATCGTCGTGCATGGATTTTAAATTTATACAATTGATTCCAATCTGTCATCAAATATGGCTTCTGTTACTAAAAGCAGAAAAAAACTCAAATGATAAAAAGCACCTGAAAATATGGCCACCACTACTAATAGTAGAAAAGCATTTAAACAACTTTGCAGCAAATAGTGCTTTGCAGAATTTCAACAAATGTGACGGAAAGCACCTTGACATGAAGGACTTTTAACTTTATACAAATGATGCAAGTCTGCCATCATATATAGCTGCCCTAACTTAAAATAGAAAAACTTTCAAACAACTTTATCTTGAATTTTGCTGTTTGACAGATGTCAGCCAGATGAGTGTTGTCAGACGCACTGGCTCTCGTGTAATATGTGCCCTGAATAGCAATGAACATACATGTACAGGTGGTACAAGTTCTTGGCACTTAAAACACATCCTTTTGTTAAAAATACCCCCTGTTAGGCAATACACATTCCCAAATGAATATCCTGACATGGTGAACATCTTACTGGTATTTCATATTGATATTGAAATATCTTTTATTCTGACACTAGTACATGTATATTGATATTTTTTGTTGTTGTTTCAATGTATTGTGTTTACAATGAATCCAAAACTAGAGGTGAAACATTTTTAAGCCACCATAAATAAATGTAAGAATATTTTGAAATTCTTGATATCTAACATCCTCTGTAAAAGTGTTATAATTTGGCATGTATAATTTTAACTCGTAAGTACCACAGATTAACTTTGAAAAAGATTTCTTTACATTATGGTGCATGTCTGTGTACAGATTATTACATTATGGTGCATGTCTGTGCACAGATTATTACATTATGGTGCATGTCTGTGCACAGATTATTACATTATGGTGCATGTCTGTGCACAGATTATTTAGGATTTTTCAGACTTTTGAACAACCTGTCATGTAATATTTTATGTCACCATCTTTTTTTTCCTGTAGTATTGATAGTTCAGATCAGAAATCTTCAGACTTTGGGTACCCCATGAGCAGTTTTGTCAAGTCCCTTCCAAACCATGAGCTGAACTTCTTTGAGAGGGAAATGGCATGTCACTTTGCAGATGATTACTGCCAGAGGCTCAAAGGTTAGTGCACCATTTATCATACTATAGTGTGGTCTCATTAATGTAATGCAAATGATTCCAGTTTAAAACATTGCAATCATATGACAAAGGTAGTTAAATTGACTCAAAATGAGCAGGCTAATTCAGGCTCTGTTAAAAAGATACCTCCAATGTTAGGGCAGGACATACATTTTATAGCATGATTATTTCAGTCATTCGCATATACACCATGTACATTTTTTTTGTTATTTTGTTTCCACACGGTTGCCGGAAGTCTAAGAAGCATGAGTTTATACAAGGTAAATATTTCTTATTCTGTTTCCATGGTAATACTTAAAAAATATATCTTTTTATGTTATTATTACTTTTCTGTTGTCTTTTTACTCTTCTTTTTTCTTTTCTGTTTTCTTCTTATGTTCTTTGATTGTATGTGTATAATAGTGCATAGCACCTGAAACTTTACTTTCTAGCCTTAGTTTTTATTTATTTTGGTATATATCATAGTAGCATGTCCTAAATTTAAACTGAATCTGTCAAAGTCATTTAAAATTATTAAATATAATTTACATAGAGTTTATTTTTACAACATCCCCCTTGATTAGCATAGTAAAGTCAAACTGAATCTGACACTACTCTTAACCATAATAATATTGGCATATTGAGGGGTATCAGTTTATATATTTTCATTTGTCTTTAATATATATCCAGGTGTTACTTATAAAATGGTATGTCTTTAATATATATCCAGGTGTTACTTATAAAATGGTATGTCTTTAATATATATCCAGGTGTTACTTATAAAATGGTATGTCTTTAATATATATCCAGGTGTTACTTATAAAATGGTATCAAATTCATCTGATATCAAATGAGATGCAGATCTGAAACTTGCAGAAGTACAGTGAATTTTATTAACTGACATTATCAGATAAAGATCATGGAATGTTTGTGGTACTTGGAAGTTTTTTAGAACAAAAAAGAACTTGGAATGTGTTCAGAAAACAAACATGCCCATGCCATGAAAATTTAAAACAATAATTGACATTGACAAAGAAAAGTGTATTCAGTAATAACACTATGTACCATTTGCCTCGACCAATCTTCCAGTGATGATAACTCTTTAAAACAAAAAATCAGGTTTACAAGGGACACTGAATGAAATATTTGTAGTCATATTCATAGGGTCTCCAATTAAATTCATGTCTGTGCCAAATAAAATTTTGTCTCCAGGCAGTTATCTTAAAATGGAGACATTTTCTTTTTATGAATATTCATTTTTCAAGTGCTCAGGTTGAGGGCCCAATGAAAATTCCCAGAAATTATTACCATATATACTCCCGTATAAGCTAGGTCCAAATGCAAACAACATAGACCCTGATTTGCCATCACATAATGTGACAGCAGATCAGGGTCTATGTTGTTTGTTGTACTGATTAGTCCTTACAAACTGCATAGACCCAGATCTGCTGGCACATTATGCGATGGCAGATCTGGGTCTACGCAGTTTGCAGTTGGTATTGGTTTATACAAGAGTATATACAGTACCTAAAGTCTTACTTGGTTCTAAATACCATAGGAACATTATGGCCACCTATTGGTGATAGTTACAAGTTTGTTTTTGCTACCACTTGAGAATGACAAATCCTATTTGCAGCGAGACTCTTGTTACTATCATGTAGTGTTACTTTCTTTCATCCCTGTTAAGAAGTGATTTGTGTGAAACTAGAGGCAGAAAATACTGACAGAATGTCGGTACATTATTTAACCTAACTGAGTATATTCTGAACAGTAGAATGTCAGACTATTGTCTTTAATTTTCTTTGAGGAAAAGTTCTTCCCAATGAAAGCATGAGCCTAGAGTCTAGAACACATCAACACCATAGACTGCTTTTAATTTATTAGCATGAAGCCTGTAGCATTTCAAATGCTCAATATATTTTTGACTGTGTAACTACAATTTATGGTTTTGTAAAAATATGTTCTATTAGTAAACAATTTATTTTTCTATATATGTGAGAGAGTGGGTGAGAAAAATCCAAATCCATTGTATATGTGTGCTATTTGTGTGTTCATTCTTCTGTTATGCATATCCACCAAATATATTTTGTTATATAACCATTGTATTTTGATATTATGATTAATTGGTCTGAATTGTAAAAGTGCTCATTTTATTTTCCTTGTGTATACCCAGTCTCGTAATACATACCTGCCATATTCCCAGACAGTGTTGGGGTTTTTTGGAGACTCAAAAAGTGTGTTTTGAGGTCCCAAGGGGGGTCAGTGCGCATGTACTAAAAAAGCGACATCATTTGAGAAGAAGTTATCTTTTCACATAAGATTATAGAAAACTACAGGAAATTCAAATTTTATATATATAAAAATAGTTGGTACATTTAGCATTATCCAATACCAACACTACACACATGTGCCAACACTCACATAATCAGAACCAGGCAGACATTAAATAAATAAAAAATATACCAAGTTTCTGTCTTTAAAATCTACTGACTGATATCAATATTGTCTTGGCAGTGTGTGCAAAAAATAAAATGCTCCCCCTTGCTGCAACACTTTACATATTCAAACTCTGTACAGGAGTTCTGAAATTTAGTTTTGCTGGGCTCTACTCACTTTGCAGGTGGCATATAATTTTCCTGAATCACAGCTGCATCTCGACATTTTGCCCTAAAAAATTAATCACACTTGTACACTATTCCAACTGCCGAAATAATCATGTTTTGCGTTTTATATATGGAGTGAAATCTGAGTTCAAAGAAACGTTGCCGCGTAACACAAACTTGCCAATACTCTTTAATAAAGATGCTTAAATATTTTCATTCAAGGCAGTGATGTGTAATAACTCATTCTTCGACATGCATCTCTTTGATTTATCTATAACTTCAAACAAATTGGGTTGTCCCACTTTACTGATGCAAATTAGCCTAATGGGCTTTCCCACAGCAGTCTTAAAATGATTGAACACGGCTTCATCCTAGCTATTCTCACTCAGCCCCACCTTACCTTTTAATTGCCACTAAGATCAACTGCCCCGAGGATAGTTTTACATGGGATCTAAGCAGAACTGTTTACTGTTTATACAGATTACATGCTAGGGACACATACATGTCTTCTGGTGGTCAAAAAATCTATCTCCATTTATTTTTTTATTTTTCTCTGGTAACTGAAAATAGTGTTTTTCCAAACATGACAGTTTGGGAGTAAAAAATTGTTTTTCGTGTGACACGTCATGTTTTGGCAGGTATGATAATAATGAATTGTTTATACATTCAAATTACAAGACATTATTGGTTATGTTTCCCAATTCAGCATCTTCTGTTTCTAGCTCTAAGTATTCTGAGATAAGAAAGTAAAATAATCTTTGTCTGGGTTTCTTTTGTACCCTTCAAAGTACAATTTTGATTAGTCTGCCTTTGACAGAAGCTTGACTTATTGATCACTTTGGCACCAGTGTACATGTCCATCCTTCCATCCATACCCTAGATTAAAGTTAATGTTAAAGTTGTTTGGATTAAGCTGAATGCTAAAATTGTTTGGATTGAACTCAGTGCTAAAGTTGTTTGGATTGAGCTCAGTGCTAAAGTTGTTTGCATTGAGCTGAATGCTAAAGTTGTTTGGATTTAGCTCAGTCCTAAAGTTGTTTACTTTCTAGTTAAATGAAAAGTGGGCTTAATAAACAGGGAGCCTTTTGTTTCTTATCTCTGTGAGATTTCTCCATACAAGAATGCAGACTAGATGGGCTCAGACTAATTAGTAATGTCTGTTAGATTCTCTTGCCCATGGATTGTTATGTAATTAAATCTATTATTTACTGATAATACATTTTGTGACGATTATTCTCAGGACCAAAATACCTTTATTATTATAAACTCTCTCTCTCTCTCTCTCTCTTCTGTACTAGAATGCCTGCATAGACTTTCTATCTTTATGTGTGGAGGTATCTTATTACAGAGCTGGTGGAGAAAAATGTTTATATCAATTTGGCAGAACTGTGTAATCTATTTGACAAGGTGATGATGACAGAGCCTGAAGCAGCCTGCTCTGTTTGGGTTGATTGAACTACCTTTGTGATAGGACTGATTGGATCAACCTGACTATGAATTATTTTGGTTTTTGCCTTGCCTGCATAAAGTGCAGGAGAGCTCATGCTATAAACCCAGTGTCATTGTTGTTGTTGGCAGTTGTGGAGGTGGCATTAGCAAATGTACACTGTTTATGTTTAGGTCAGTTTCTCAGATTCTGTTGCTTGTACAGTCATGAAACTTTACATGTGCATACATCCTCCTACACCACTGTACCAAAAGTAGATCATTTTGAGCAACATTTCATGCTACATTGATCATAAGCTATGTTATATTTAAGTAAGTTTCTGGGACGCTTGCTTGTACATTCATAAAACTTTAGAAGTGGATTCATCCTAGGTGTACTACAACATTGTAACAAAAATAGGTCACAGTAACCCATTTTTCATGCTCCAGTGATCATGTACACTTTTTACAGTTAGGTTAGTTTCTGGAACACCATTGCTTGTACAGTCATGAAAATATATCTGCGGATTCATCCTGAGGAGCACTACACCAAGATGCCAAACTGTCATAACTGTGACCTCCTTTTTGCTGTAGTAATCATGTACAATTTTTATGTTTAGGTCAGCTTCTGAGACACGGTTGCTTGTTGAGTCATGAAAATAAAAATGTGCTTGCATCTTGAACAGAACTACACCACCATACCTAGAGTAGGTCACTGTGACCTACTTTTCATAGTATAGTAAAAGGACTGTATAGTTTCAATGTTTTGGTTTTCAGATGATGGCGCTTGTTCACTCATGATACTAGATATATACACATATCCTGAGGAGCACTACACAGCAATATCAAAAGTAGATCACTTCTTATTACACTTCAGTGATTATGTACATATTGATGCTTAGATGTCTTATTTTTACCTTCGTGGATATGAGCATACACCTTGAGAAGTACAGTATCACTATATCAAAGATAAAAAGTAATTGTGACCTACATCTACCACTTGGTTTGTCTTCAGCATCACTCAGAATTGATCATCTTGAGTATTGACAAATACAATACTCTTTTTCTGAATAAATATGAGCATGCGAGTATTGCTGTCATTTGACAGCTTTATTTCATGTTGAAATCCTTGCCAACATTGGTGTCATATAAATGTGATTGTTAGTTGAAAGCCATATAGATGGGACTAGAGTGAACTTGTCTGCATCATTTAAGATGAATGTTGTCATATCTGTCCCAGTTACCACTATTCCAACACCCTTGCCTTCTGAGTCAAAGCTAAACCATTGACATTTTCTTTCTGAAATTAAATATGACTTTTGAAAGCTCATTGCCTTTATCTGTCTTTCCTTTTATATATCATGGAAGGATAACTGCATACAATTTTATATATTTCCTTTCAAGGGCTAAGTATCTACTCCAGAAAACAAAAAAGGGTAGTTTATCTACCCTATCACAACCCTTAAAAGGGAGACCCTACCCCATCTCAATAAAGGGGACCCTACCTCAATCATAAAAAGGGGGACCCTACCCCAACTTAAAAAGAGGGACCAATGGGCACTATAATGGCATGACAATTTATTTTTTGTTAATTCACATTATATCCAGACTAAAATCTTGAGCAACATGTCTTGTGCCAAAATTCAGAATTAGGCCTTTCTGTTGTAAATTGGATGATTTATAATTAGTACTGCATAATTGGGGTACAAGAGATATGTAAAGTATATAACAAAATTGTTACTTTTTATTACTTTTTCAGATGTGCAACAATTGTAAGAAAAAACTATAATTCAGAATTTTCAGCATATTATGTTAAAATTTGCAAAATTTTTTGTAAGAAAAAAAGTTTTTTGCATGAAAAATTAAAGAACAAATAATGGGGTTTTTTTAATCAATTTTTATGTACAAAATATTAGGGTGTACAACAAATTTCAGATAGAATGATGTATATTTCTGCATCTATAACCATGCATAAAAAATTTGTAAAGTTATGGCAGCAATCTAAATTTTAATCCCTTGATAATCCATTTGACTTGTTCATGCTTCGCATGCTTGATTTGTAGCCTGTTGATAATCCATTTGGCTTGTTCATGCTTTGCATGCTTGGTTTGTAGCCTGTTGATAATCCATTTGACTTGTTCATGCTTTGCATGCTTGTTTTGTAGCCTGTTGATAATCCATTTGACTTGTTCATGCTTCACATTCTTGTTTTGTAGCCTGTCGATAATCCATTTGACTTGTTCATGCTTCGCTTGTTTTGTAGCTTGTTGATAATCCATTTGATTTGTTCCTGCTTTGCATGCTTGTTTTGTAGCCTGTTGATAATCCATTTGACTTGTTCATGCTTTGCATGCTTATTTTGTAGCCTGTTGATGTCAAGATCAAGGACAGTGGTGCACATATTACACAGAGTACATGCACCCTACAGGAAATTAAGATAAGCCTATTTTTGAACTGCATTTTTGTTGTTATTTTGAAGGCAAATTGGTCATGTTAAAACAGAACTGATATGGTGGAAGGAGATATCAGTTTGCTTTGTCATGCAATGTACCATCACAGTAATCTTCATTTCATTACATGAGTGACTCTTGGGCAAACACTTACACTGCTTTGGTAAGAATTGTTTTCTGGCAAAAAAGGTACATGTGCCCAAATTTATTTGTCTTATATAAGCATTGTTTCTGGTGGGTTTTTTGTTGTAGCTATTTAATAAGTTATTTTATTGCAGATAATTCTCCTCAACTGTGGAGCCATGGATACAGGGCTGCCTTACAGTATATTTTGGTCAACTTAATACCAGATTTTGAGCATAGCCAAATCAAACTTAATGTAAAGAAAATTGAAGAGCTACCATTCAGAAGGTATGGTCGCATTTTCAAGCTAAAGAATTCTCCAATTTGTTTGCGAAGCCAGCAGTAAGGTTTTCAGAGCATTTAGATTATTCTTCATTGTTAGAAGTGCAGTCTTTTGACATGTCTTTGGATCAGTAATGTGCATGTCTTTTGATGTAGTACTCAGATTTGTTTAAATTGGAGTATTTTCAGCATTGTCTGATTTGGAGGGTTTTTCTGTTGGTAAATTTTCTTTCCCACCCAATTGTAAAGAAAGGACCATCAATTTTGAAAAAAAAAGGGAAATCATTGTGTTGAGTTGAACAAAGCACAAAAAAAGACTGCTGAAGTATCACTGTACAAGAGAATTGTGATACATAAGCACCTGTATCAGGAGTAACTTCTATTGAAATGTTACTTTCAAATAAGCATACATGTGATTCTACCGGCGGTAGGCCAAAAATACCATTTTAAAGGCCGTCTACCGCACATACCATTTGGTAGTCAAAATCTACCGCTTTTGAAAATTTGAAGGAAAATTTTTTTTTAATAAAAAAAACCCGGTATTTTTATGTGTTCTATCAACACATTAGATAAACCAGCCAGAACCAGTCTACTGGGAACCGGAAATGTTCCACATGTGCTACGACAGGTGTGATTATGCGTGGTTGAGTAGTCGGATTACAATTGTTAAGGAACAGCTAGCATGTGACACACAACAAGCGGCTAATTGATTACCTTATTTTTGTAATTTGGAGAGTTTAAGACTAAATGCGGGATGTTGTTTGAGGTGTTATAAGTAATAAAAGGATCAAAGGTAATCCATGATGACCATGAGTCTTTGATTAAAACTCGGCCGACCTGTCGTGGAAGGAAGATAAAATAGAGAGACCGACCAAAAATGATCTCAGCAGAAACACTTGAGTAAGTATTTTGATTTGTTTTTTAATTGTTCTTGTATTGTTCACGATGGTTTAAGATGAATATTTAAGGGCAGCTTGTATATTTTTTTTTCAATTAATGTCAAAATGCCGAAAAGTCCGCTTTCTCCCAATGCTAAGAAGCCACCAGCTAATAAATACTACAATAAGTTTAACAACGCTTGGATACCAGAATTTAAGTGTGTGCAGGTGAGTAGCAAAGGTCCTGAGTTTGCATTGTGTGTTTCATGCAAAGTGGCTTTTAAGATAGTATATGGAGGAACACAATAGTTCTTAAGAATCCTTAGGCATGACACATGATAAAAATGTATTACTTAATATTTAATTTTAAAGTTGGGATAAATGATTAAAATCATGTGTTTTTTAACTTTTTATTTCAAGTCTAAATCTAAATTTGTTTAAAATTAATTACAGTGGTGAAACTTGCCAACAGATTTTTGGACCTAAGCCTAGAAGAGAAACAAGCCCTTGAGGATGAGACTCAGGAATACATATTAAGTCCAAGCCAGGAACTTCCTCCTCTGGGTGAAATGAGCTTGGAACAATATTGGAGATCAGTCAGCAGCCTCAGAAACCCAGCAACAGAAAAACTTAAGTTAGAACTTCTTTCCAGACTGAGTGTAGTTGTCCTGTCATTGCCACATTCCAATGCTGACACAGAGAGGACATTCTCCATTCTTTGGAAAATCCAGAGTGATTCAAGGGGAAATCTGGACCAGAAAACTATTGAGAGCCTGCTAAGTGTGAAGGTTGACAATCACAGTGAATGTCACCAGTGGTCACCAGACAGTGATCTTGTGAAGGAAACTAAAAATGCCAGTGGATTTTATACAAAATCTTTGCAGTGAACTGTGAGATGTACAACTCTTCCTTTTTCATTTAATTGACAATATACTGGCTCATATTAACTAACTATTATTGTAACATTTTCCATCAGATTCTGAATCGGATTCATGTTCAAAATTTGTTTTATTATAATATGAAGAGAATACATATTTTGTGAAAAAACGCACTTGTTTTGTTTTCAATCCCCTTAAAACACGTAAAATGTATGCTGATAATCTACTGATCAAAATTTGTAAATCTACTGGTTTGAAATCCTGGTTCTGTCACATGCATGAATAAGTGGGGCCCCGGGTGGCCGAGTGGTCTAAGGTGCTTGCCTTTACCAATCACTGCCATCTCACCTCTGTCCATGTGGGTTTGAGTCTTGGACTCGGCCAATGTGGTTATGTGAGAAAGCTTGCCAGTAGCTTCCCGTGGGGCAGTGGTCCTTTCCAGGATTTTCCCGAGTTCTTCCTCCACCAGATATACTGGCCGCCATATATAGCCTATCATGTGCTGAAAAATGTCATTGAACCCATAAAACCAAACCTTCAAATAAGGGTCAGGCTTGCTCGGTTCCTTTTTTTTTTTTTTTTGTCTCAATGTCTTGTACAGTACAGCTCACGTGATTTTTAGGAAACCCACGCCTCGCGGTGGGTGACTTAATCCCCTCCACTTTAGCTCCACGATAACGCTCCGTGGTGGAGGCATAAATACCTACAAATCACCACCGCATCTCGGCAGGCACGCTGATGTCAGCTCTACCGTGGAGGGGGCTGGTCGAAATTACTGATTGACATTTGAACAGCCAATGAATGAAGACCACCTATGGAAAGACTGATACGTCAAGAGTGATTTACAACCAGATACCATTGGAAGAATCAGTCGTCTTTATTTCGATCATATTTGAACAATAACAAAATAATTTCAAAAGTCTTGTATATTCAGTACACATTACTGTTATAAACGGTTGATCGACTTTCTTTTGCATAAGTTTATGCTTTTAATTTATTTCAAAGAAATATGAACAAACTTACGCACTGACTTGACAAGAAGCACACCTTGCTGAGCTTCTCAAGTAGCATAAATTTATCATTTTGTTCCAAAGGAAAGTAATTCTCTGAGATATGGACAATTAAAATCCGAATTGAAATCCACTTCTGCTCAAACCGCCCCCCCCCCCCAACAAACAAAAAACACTGAATTTACACTGAAATGCAAACCGAATGCTTAGTCTTTAAGCAGTAATAGCAGTCAGGATGCTGAATATTATGACTGCATGTATACTGTAAGGGACTGACCATTTAATATATGAGGCTTATATGTTGTTTTGTTTTTTTCGACTGGGATATTTTTTGTTCTTTCATCACAATATTTATTTATTTTAAGTGAAATATGGAACGAATTAACGTCTTTTTATACTACAAAATCAGAGAAAGACAATTGTTTTCATGCATTTACCCCCCCCCCCCTTGAAAATTCAATTGTCTCTCCCTAAGAAAGACTTGACTTCAGCAGATGTTCTACAGAAATCAAGGCAGTGACCATTGTGAACACTGTTGTAAAATATTAACAAGGGTTTGCATCAAAGGATGATTTAAGTTTCAGCTTGGGAACAGTGTGTTTTTATCACACGAAGCCATCTGACTTGGCATGTTGTACTTTACAGCCGCAATTATGGTCCCGCCATTAACAATGGAAGTTTGATAATTGTTAGTAATTAATCTGAACTCGGCTTATTACCGAAATGAAAAATAATGTGGAAAATTCTAAAATCTGAGATGTTCAGAGATTTTAATTTCCAACAAGTTTAGAGCATTTTGCATGGATGTATTGTCTCCACATGTATCCTTTTATTTGCTCATTTTTCTACGGCAAAAATATAAAAACAAAGTATACTCTTATAATTATTTTTACGCAGATATTAAAGTGTGCAGTTTCCTGTTTGTGACTGTTAAAGCCTTGGGTTATTGAGCGTGTTTCTGTATGTGGTATATTGCTTTACAGCTAGGGAGTTAGAGTTACTGTGGCCCAGTGGATAACGTGTGCGACTCACACACACACACTTGGGTGTCAGCAGGGGGGGAGGGCATATTGTCCCCGTCCCGATTTAAAAAAAAAAAAAAAATATCCCATTTACTTTGGGCCCCCCCCCCCCCTCCCGGAAAATTCCTGCAGATGCCCATGCACACACACACAACTTTAGAGCACGTGCTTAGGAGTTCCCGTGCAGTGGTGGGAAAATTTCTTTCTTTTTTGCTCCATAACGCTATAATGTCTAGCACGTTATTACTTTTTTACCATTATCGAATGTTTCCAGATTTCAGTTACTGTGGCCCAGTGGATAAAGCGTGCGACTCACACACACACACACACACACACACTTGGGTGTCTGCGGGGGGGGGGGGCATATTGCCCCCATCCCCACCCTGATTTTTAAAAAATAATAAATATATCCCTTTTACTTCGGCTCCCCCCACCCCACCCGGAAAATTCCTGTGGATGCCAATGCACACAGACACGACTTTAGAACACGTGCTCAGGAGTTCCCGTGCAGTGGTGGGAAAATTTCTTTCTTTTTTGCTCCATAACGCTATAATGTCTAGCACGTTATTACTTTTTTACCACTACCGAATGTTTCCAGATTTCAGTTTGTGTATGTCTAGATTTATAATGAGTCAGATTTTAATATTTTAATTCTGACGATTGACTAAAAATGTCGACATGTCAAGCAGCGAAAAAGAAAAATTTTGGTTAACATTAATAAACATTTTAGCGTTATTTTTGAAACTCACATTAGTGAAAAACTCTTCAAAACATAAGCAGAATCACGAAAAACGTTAATGGCAGGAACATCTTTTTGGCCTAGTGTGAATAATCATGCCGCTAATTGAAGAAAGCTAGCCAATCATGGAATACTTAAACTGTTACTGAAGCATGTACAAAACACAAATTAAGAAGTTTCTAATAGTAAGTGCAACTGATTACAATGACTTGCCCAGTAGTGCTTTGAATTCCATATTTTATGAGAGAGAGAGAGAGAGAGGGGGGGGGGACTTTTACTAAGAAGAGTTAATGATCTAAAATTATTCATCTTATTTTTCTGTATTATACATATTATGCAATAGGAAAACGAACAGAAAAAGAAAAAGTTAACATTAATTTCATCTGATGCGCAAGTTTGTCAAATCAATGGCAAAGAAAACAAACCTGCAGAAGAGCTGCTGTTGTACTTTAGGTTAACAGTTAGCACATGAAATTAACACGTCAGTATAAAAGAAAACAAGCAGTGTTGATGGCTTCTCTTGTGCTAGGTTACTGCACATGTCCACTACATGTAACTAGATGACCTTTTGCGACCATTTGTGATTTTAAAAAAAACACGCTACTTTGGTAATTATTGTAAAATGGTACAGTTTAAAATAACATGACGATGTGAAATCTTAATAATGCTTTATTTAAGCGATTGGATGTCAGAAAAAATCGTTCAATATGTGAATGAGTACTCATGCATGGAGTAACCATCGGAACTTGTGCGATTTTGTTTCACTTCATCAGGTATGACTGCAGCTTTGTTATTAATTTGTTCGATGTTTATCATTCTTTTCATTGCAGGTAGAACAATATCACTGACTTTCATATGATCATTAAAATTTTGTACTGCGTTTACTGAAAAAGAAATAAGGATATGAATGCATGTTTTGATTCCGATAACATAGTATTGAAGAAAAAAATTTAGATTCATTGCGCAAAATGTAGTATTAATACAGTTTGCGAGGCATTGTCATTACGTTATCATCATCTTAAATTTGATTTGGGACTATGTATCATACATTATCTTCATTAGAACAAGGAAATATTTATGATTAACTGAATGAGGTTTTTTTTTTTCAGTATAAAAAAGTTAGCAAATTGCTCCCCAGAGGGATAACGATGTAGATAAATCGGTGCCTCCCCCCCCCCCCCGTCTCGCTCTTAATCTCTGCTTACATGGGTGATAAACAGTAAACCACGCCCATATTATCGAGACCATGTCCACTCCACGATGGTGATCGGATGCGACTCCGCGAGAAAGCGTGATGTGCAGGGCTAATCTCTGTGAGGCACCGCGGCAACTCCATCAGGACACGTGGAGTGATGGTAGAGGGGTTTTTCTTAATCCTCTCCACTCTCTCTCCACCCCCACCGCAAAGCATGGGGTTCCAAAAAATCATGTGAGCTGTACTGTATATAGCAGCAATCTGCTCCACATATTCAATGGTCACTGTACATGTCAAAGTATACAAAATTTCTTGATATATTTAATAAGGTAAGGTCGTGATGGAATAAATCCATGCATCTTTCATGTATTCAGTGCTTCGAGTTTAGAGTATATCTATGATTTAAGTAAATGCAAAACATAGATACTTCTGCTTTCTTTCCACTCAGATTTTCAAATGCTGCTTCAACTTTCTTTATAAATTTTTCCATCCTTCATCTCTCAGGTTGACTGATGAGGTAGCCCTCTATATACACAATTTTGGCCAGTCCCCAGGGTGATTACCACACAGACGTTTGATTACAGATAAAATAGTGAAACTTTTCTTAGCAGACACTTCCATTTAATGGACACCTGCTTATAAAGAACATCAATAAACACATTTTTAATTTCAATGTAATTTACAACCTGTGTATAAAGGAGACCTTCCGCAAAAGAAACAAATTGTGTAGTTAATTTGGTGTCCTCAGAAGACACGTTTCACTCTACATATATTTCAATAGACATTATCTTTTTTCCAGTTTTACACAAGTAATGTTAATACTAATTTTCTTATTCTCAGACATTGTAGGCTGAGCATGTGCCAGATACAAAAAAAATTTTTACTAATAAAAAAAACATGGAGATGATTTTGTATGCTTTTTGTTAGCATTAATTTGTATTCACCCTTGTTTACATATCAGTGGAAAGAGATAAAAGTTTACCTGGATAACCTATTGGTTTGACCTTCCAGAGGAATAGTCATAAGGGGGCTGGTTAACTAGAGGAAATAGAATGTTCATAAGGGGACTGGTTGATGTGACTGAGGAAACAGAATAGTTATAAGGGGGCTGGTCATTGTGAGGAAATGGAATATTCATAATGGGGCTGGTTGACATGAGGAAATGGAATATTCATTGGAAGGGGGCTGGTTGACATGAGGAAATGGAATATTAATAAGTGTGCTGGCTGACATGGGGAAATGGAATATTCATAAGGGGGGTGGTCAACAAGTGGAAATGGAATATTCATAAGGGGGCTGGTTGGCTTGAGGAAATTAAATATTCATTAGAAGGGGGCTAGTTGACATAAGGAAATGGAATATTCATAAGTGGACTGGTCAGCATGAAATGGAATATTCATAAGTGGGCTGGTTGACTTGAGGAAATGAAATATTCATAATGGGGCTGGTCAGCATGAGGAAATGGAATATTCATAAATGTTGGAACGACATAAGGAAATGGAATATTCATAAGGGGCTGGTTAACATGAGGAAATGGAATGCTCATAAGGGGGCTGGTTGACTTGAGGAAAAGTTTTGCAGTGTATTTATCATGTTTGGATAGTATAGCAGAATTATCTTGCTCACATAAACTATGCAAACTGCATGCACTGTGCTGTACCTACCATATATACTCGCATTTAAGCAAGGACCAAATGCAAACAACATAGACCCTGATCTGCTGTTGCATAATGCGCTGGCAGATCAGGGTCTATGTTGTTTTGTTCTACTGATTAGTCCTTACAAACTGCATAGACTCAGATCTGCCAGAACGTTATGCAATGGCAGATCTGGGTCTATGCAGTTTGCAGTTGGTATCGGGTTATACACGAGTATATACAGTAGTTATCTATTGGACAATGCCCTTATAATTAGTCCAGTGAACAGTCAAAATGAACAGGTCATATAGGTCAGTATATAATACAACATTGAGAAAACTACATGTACTTCATCTGACATGCATGTAGCAGGTGAACAAAATCATCTATAAAAATGCTAATTACTGACCATATGTGCATTTCAACAGAATTAATAATAGATATTTTATTATTGTTCTAATCTTTATTGCTGTGATCATTTTAGTATTCAAACTAAAGTGTAAATAAATGCACATGGCATGTGGGCTGATGGATGAAATGCTTGCTGCATATATATGGAATGGTATCCTTGGAAAAAGAAGTGAAACAAATACTTTTTATGACCTTCAGAAAGTTGTAAATAATTTTTATCAGCTTCTTTCAGCTAAAATGTTAATATTTCCTAAAAACATTGTAGGTTCATAAATTTTTATTAGCAACTCAATGATTCAACTGAAAACTTTGTTCTGGTACTAACAGTTGCAGCTTATGCCTTTTTAATAGTACCTATTCCAGATGCATTTCATGGATGTGAAATAAGTTGATTGTTTCTTTTTTGTGGCAAAAATAGATGATGAATGGTTTTTTAAATTGAATAGATGAATTAGGGAAGTGCTTATTACTAGCTGTAAATTATGCATTATTGTTTTTAATTGGTCAACATTAGATACTGTTTAAATTACAGGAGAGCAATTTAATTCTTGATTAGTCTTAACAGTAATATCTTTTCCATATGATACAGATTAGTCTTAACAGTAATATCTTTTCCATATGATACAGATTAGTCTTACTTTTAATATCTTTTCCATATGATGCAGATTAGTCTTACTGGTACAGTAAAACTTGTCATGAGCGACCTCTGCTATGAGCGACCACCTGTCATGAGCGACCACAATCGTAATGCACGGATCAATTTTATTATATAAACGCACTGTCGTGAGCGACCACCTGCAGAACACGACCAGCGACCGCGATTTCTTGGCAAAATATGCATTTCGACACTGCTATGAACGACCGCATCACAAAAACAGAGATAAACACAACTGACCTTTATTTAACCCTTTGTAACCACGACCGCTTAAGAACCAAAGATGTTAAAAACAAAATAAAAAACTTAAAAACAAATTAGGCTGGCTACCGGTTTCTTGAATTGTACAGGTCATGCATGTAGTGTCATATGCTATAGATTGTAAACCAGACTAGAGTACATGCCGATTGCTCATTCGGAAATACCTCTGCTATTTCTGCGAGACTAAAGTATGATCCATAGGATTTCCCATGAATTTGCGTATGGCAGCTTGTTCTAAAATAATACTGCTATGAACGACCCTATCGCGAGAACTGAGACAAACACCACTGACGTTTATTTTATCCTGTGTAACAACGACCGCTTCCAAAGTAAAGACTGTTCTAAAAAAAAAAATTATAAAAACAAATTAGACTGGCTACCGGTTTCCTAATTTTTGCAGGTCATGCATGTAGTTTACTTTGTTCTAGACTGTAAACCAGACTAAAGTACATGTCAGTAACTGCCATTGTAGTGCCAAAGTCAATATAGTGGTTGCATACATCATTTGTCTTTGGAGTTAATCCATAATGCCTGGGGTGAATGAGGTCTTTGTCTTTGTCTTTCATACCAGTAGGTGAGAATCGTTTTCCGGATTCGATTGTCATTGTGAAAGGCTTGTGTTGTTTGTTGGGGTGTTTTTGATGTTACAGAGATTACAATCCACACACCAAACTGTGATCTGTTCACCTTAGTGTAGCCGGTTACACCCTCTGTTTATAGAGTTAATCCCTTTGTATCGTTGGTGAATAATGTCTTTGACTTTTGTCTCTAAATAAATTTATTCTGTTTCTGGATAAATTAATTGTGTCTTTTTATTTCATTCATTGGTACATATACATTGTATATGTATTCCATATTTCCCCAAAGCCTGATCAAAACCACTACAGTTGTTATTACAATTGATCCCTTATAACATTAACACCTAGCACTTTAATAACAATGGCAGAACCTCCAATGAAAAAGAGACAAATTCTAACATTGGATGAATAAATTAATGTAATTGAAAGAAGTAAAAAACGGGAGACCGTTTGCAACATAGCAGCCACTTGAAACGTCGGTAAAACTCAAATTTAGGGTGTTATAAAAGACAAGGAGTCAATTAGAAACAAACTCATATGCTAACACTAGTTCATGTACGTGTGATCTTCAAATATAAATGTGATTCATGTTTAATGATAGATGTATATCTTTATTACTATTTAAAATTATCAGATTAATGCATGCAATATTTTAACAAGAACTGAACAAAGAATACAATAAATGTACGTGATTGTGCTTATTTTTCCCTCTTAAACAGTGCTGAATTTCAACCTTGGAAACTGGTCTTTTTGTACAAACCTGTTATGAGAGACCACCTGTCTTGAGAGACCGCTTTTTGCTGGCAGAAGGGGCGGTCTCTCATGTCAGGTTTTACTGTAATATCTTTTCCATATGATACAGATTAGTCTTACTGGTAATATCTTTTCCATATGATACACATTAGTCTTAACAGTAATATCTTTTCCATATGATACAGATTAGTCTTACTGGTAATATCTTTTCCATATGATACACATTAGTCTTAACAGTAATATCTTTTCCATATGATACAGATTAGTCTTACTGGTAATATCTTTTCCATATGATACACATTAGTCTTAACTGTAATATCTTTTCCATATGATACAGATTAGTCTTACTGGTAATATCTTTTCCATATGATACAGATTAGTCATACTGGTAATATCTTTTCCATATGATACAGATTAGTCTTAACAGTAATATCTTTTCCATAAGATACAGATGATGATTAATTTACTCTTAATTTTTCCTGCATTGTTGCTTCATTTGCTTGTCTTCAAAATTGATTCCAAAAGTTCATACCCCATGATTCCTTGAGAAATAGAGGGGGAAATAAACATTTTTTTAACCTTTATCATGATTTCCAACAGAATAGGACAAAAATTAATTTAAGTAATAATACAGTGAAAGTACCTGAAACTTGAACCTCTGTAATCATGCTCCTCTGCATGTCGCGAGAGGCATATAACAGTGGCAACTACTTTAACCTGGGATTCATCCCATGATAATGTTCATGCTGAGAAGGTCTTCGACTTCGTAAAAAAAAGTTAGGTTTGTATAAAAAAAAGAAAAATTGACTTTGTATTTGAAGGATTTTACCTTTTCTTTTGTCATTATACTTGTTTTGTATGCCTTTTTTGGGATGCCTAAACTTACTTGGCTCTGTATAGCCTGGATTGTGCTGAGGCGCCATTAAATGCTATATATACATACATATATCAATACATACATACTGTAACCCGGCCTCCTTTGTAAAATGGCCCCTGTGTAACCCAGCCTCCTCTTTAATCTGGTCCCTATGTAATCTGGCCTCCTCTGCAGACTGATCACATATTTTGGTTTGAATAAGGTAATTCTAATACTAATCAAACCTTCATATACTAGCCACCTCTATAAAATGGCCACAAGTTTTTGGCCCAGCAGTCTGGTTTAATGAATTTTCAAAAGAATTATTATATTTAGTTTATTTGCTTCTTCTAGAATGTTCACCATATACTGTATTTCAAAGATGTATTTTTGGTGCCTAATTCTCATTTAATTAGAATTATGTTCTTTACAAATGTAGCTATGTTGAGCAAGGTCTGAAGAAACTCGGCATCAATAGGGAAGTTGACAAAGACTTGATGGTACAGGCAGAAAGTTTTATCAAGGACTGGAGAAAAGTTGTGGCATTTTACACACTGCGGATGTCACTAGCACCTGTTGTGGAGACACTACTTCTTCTAGATAGGAGCATGTATCTTTGTGAGCATGGTGAGTTACCTCCCCTGTATCCCACTACATGGAGTTTGATCTCATTCACTTCAGTTTCATCATTCTGTCTATCATTTTCTCTCATAAGTTCTGTTAATGAAGAGAATGGCTTGTCAAAGTCAAACACTTCAGATTTGTACAGTTAAGAGGGCTAGATACTCAACCCAAAAATATCTTGTTGTTTTAGTACATTAATAGATAAACCAGACAACAAATATTCATTATGTCCCTTTGGAATTTAGTATCTTAGAACAGTCCACTGTATTGAAAATAAACAGTGTAGTCTAATTGAACCATGTGTCATTTGTGGTGGATAGCAATTGAATACAGCATGGCTAGTGCCAGTGCCAATATACAGAAGTCTGAGTACTTGAAATCTTGTCTGGAAACTATAATTGTTCTATTATAATTTATAACTCACATAGCAAGCTTTTGCTGAGAAACGTTTTAACACCAAAATGACATTCCTAATATCTCATATTTATCTTTTTGAGACTGCATCTGCTAAAATCTATACATGTTTCTAAAGCATGACAGAAAGAAATCAGTGGAAGTCTTTTGTCTATTATATTTTGTCTTTGTAGATGGGATGGGCCTTAATATTTTGTTGGGCATTCACAGAGATGATCATGTCTTGTACATTTTTCTAGTATTTTCATAATTTTATTGAGAAAATAAAAATGGTGTATTTTTCAAAATTTCTTACTGGTAAAGATCAATTTAAATTCATCTGCTTGTTATCATACGATCTGTTAGAGAATTAATGATATCAGTTGGTATTCCGGTAACTTGGATGGTTAGCTGTCCCCTTAAGACACACCATCTGCTGATATATACAATGGTCCTTAAGTACAAAGTCCTCAAGATACCATTGTCCCACGTATAACAGAGACACAGTAGAGGGTCTCAATTAGCTCAAGTTAGTTCAATAATTGCTGCTTATATATATTGTTTAATTCATTGCTGATTAAACTAATTATGAGGTTTCAATTAAGATATACTCTATTTTTTGGTGTATGTACCATATATATGCCATTTTAATACAGGTTTTCATATGCCATACCTATACAAGGTGACTTCACTGGCACAGTTTTTGATATGACATACCGACATAGGTTTTCATATGATGCACATGTACCTATACACAGTGACTTCACTTGCATAGATTTTCATATGTCATATTGACACAGGTTTTCATATGACATACCTATACAGGGTTTCTTCACCAACAGTGAAGTATACTTTTATGACTAAACAGTGCCATAGTGAAGTATCACTAATTGGTTACAATGTTTACTTGTACAAATCTTGGCAAACTATACATCATTATCAATTAGTGGGCAGTCCACAATACAAAATCATGTTCCAGGTGAAACAAATCTTCAAGATTGAAAGTTACATGATGATTACTTACCACAGTAAAACCTATCTATAACAAACTATGCTATTATGAATTCCTTGATATAATAAATACCCACAGAGAACACTTATAAATTAGGGAATATTATGTTACAATAAATGCCTTATTAAAATGAAGCTTTGATATGACCCAAAATCATTTGTTATAGCGAGGGACTACTGTATTTATGTTAATGATAAAATTATATGCTTTACCTCACAGGCATGAATAATAATTATTAATTGTAGTGCATAAAATATAACTTCAGAAATGTATTGGTTATGCTTACGAAGCCACACAATGTTGTTTTGTACCTATAACGATACAGACCCTGAAACGGGTAATTTTACCAAATATGCATTTTGTTTGCATTTCATTTGCGTTCACTTAGTATGTCATTTGCATTCTTCACTTAGTATGTCATTTGCATTTCATTCACATTTGCATTTCAGGTATCATCTCATTGGTCATAGACCAGAAGAGCTTATGGGATCGTCTGTCGTATATTGGCCATCTGTCCATTAGCACAAGTGTTTTATCACTAATCCTCCTAAACTATTTAGAGGATTGCTATGATACTTTACACACACATTCATCCCAAGGTCTAGTTGGTCCTAAATGAAAATGGTGCTGCTCAGACCTCCATTATGGCCACCACAGCAGCCATCTTGAAAATCTTCTTCTGGCTACTTCTGAACGGATAGTCATATCAGCATGGGGTTTTCACCAGGAGAAATTGTTCCACTTGGACATCTAATATGGCACCACATCTTACTCTTGTTATAACTACTCCAACTGAATAGATGGCCATAGGCCATATCAACATTGAGGTTTCACTAAAAGATTTGCTATGATGTCTAGATGTCAACATGGGGTTTTCATCAGAAGACTTCTTATGCTGTCTTGTTTGTTATAAGTGAAAATGGTTCCACTCGGACATCCAATAATGCCATCACAGTGACCAGCTTGAAAATCTTGTTACCACTGTTCCTCCTGAATGGATGGTCATATCAACATAGGGTTTTTCACTGAAGGACTTCTTATGTCTAGTTGGTTCTAAATGACAATGGTGCCATTCTGACATCCAATATGGCCACCATGGCAGCCATCTTGAAAAGCTTGTTATTGCTACTCTTGAATGGAAAGTCATATTGACATTGGGTATTTACCAGAAGACTTGTTATGATGTTTAGTTGGTCCTAAATGAAATTGGTTTTGCATGGACATCTAGTATGGTCACCAGAGTGGGCTTCTTGAATATCTTGTTATTGCTACTCCATCTGAATGGATGGTAATATCAACATAGGGTTTTCACTAAAAGACTTCTTTTTTGATGTCTAGTTGGTCCTAAATGAAAATGGTGTTGATCTGACATCCAGTATGGCTACCACAGCAGCCATCTTGAAAATCTTGTTATTGCAACTCCTTCTGAATGACAAGTCATATCAGCATGGAGTTTTCACTGGAAGACTTCTTATGATGTCTAGTTGGTACTATATGAAAATGGTGCTGATCCAACATCCAGTGTGGCCACCTTGACAAGCTATCTAGAAAATGTTGTTATTGCTACTCCTCTTAAAAGGAAAGACATATCAACATGAGTTTCACCAAAATACTAATTATGAAATATAGTTGGTCCTGAATGAAAATAGCGACAATCTGATCTCAAATACATCTGCCACAATGAACATATTGAAAATCCTGTCTTGAATTCTTCTGAAGGAAGGGTCATATCAACATAGGGTTTTCACAAAAAGTCTTCTAATGGTGTCTATTTTAGCCTAAATGAAAATGGTGTTGATCTTACATCCAGTATGGCTAATTTGAAAATCTTATCACTCTAGAATTATCAGAAATGGCTACAACACTCAGCAGCTAAAAAGAAGAAATGGTCTTATCTCAAATTCTTGAAAATTCTTTTTGGACAGTAGAGCATCAGTCCCTTAGAGGGACTTGTTCATTATGGTTTTAAAAATTCATTCTGAATTTACATTTATCGCTGCTTTTCATAATTTTCTTTCATTTTCATTCATTAGGAATGCATTGACCAAAATTGGGATTTCCATTTTCGATAGTTTTGAATGGAAAGAACTATTGCTTTTGTATCTTGTTTTAATAAAGTGTGCTTTAACAAAATAGAAAATGCATAAAATTCAAAAGACAGAATTGACTTTTTTATAAATAAAAAAATAAATGCAACTACAATAAATGTAAAAATATAGTGTTATAATATTTTTCAAAAATTGTTATTTCTTAATTTCATTTCATTCAAAACAAAACTGTACAGATACACCTACCGATGATGATGTCATCACATCAATGGTGGTTGTTGGAATAATTTCACAGCATGTAAGTAGCGAAAGAATTTCTGTGAATATAAAGAATCCGATCCAAGATTATCATGCAGAAGGGCTTTTGGTAACCCAGAATACAGATAAATAGATTTTGAAGTCCATACATGAATGCATTAGCATTTCTCCATCAGATACATTGCCCGATCACATTAATATTAGAAAATTACTCTTTGCTACCTCCGAATCCAGCCCTCCCAGAAAGATGAATAGTGTCTTTCCATCTGTATGTTATATAGCTGAAGGAAAGTAACTCTTACATATTAACCCCCTTTTTCATGCTAGGTGGCTAACTGTAATCTGGATGTAGCCAGTTTAAACTTTTGCTTGCAACTGTCAACATTGCCTCTGAAGAATCTGTTGCAATTTATATTTAATTTTGGCCATCCAACATTTATTTTCAGTGGTATAGTAAGTCAAAAGGGTGATATATCTGGTGTATACAACATGTGCATTTTTCCTGGTGAGTTTATTCGTATTTAGGCATTTTTTACTTTCATTACTGTCCATGTGATATAGATCAGTAACATTCAAGTTTTCACTGGTGTAATTGTATTGTGCTGTTTAATTTCATTTTTTTGCACACTTCTTAGGTCATCTCAGTAATGCATGTTGGCCTGTTTGAACTATTTGTTTATTGTTGTATTCTCTTGTTTGATTTTTCTTCTCTCTTTTATTACATAGATGTTATATCAAGTGCAGGAAGTGCAGCTGCTTTAAAGTCATGGAGGACAACCACGAGACATACCTGACCTTCACAAAACATTCTTCCTCACACCCATGTAGCGTGGGTGCAATATGGACAAAAGACATTTAGTCCAACATCTTGAAGAGGCAATTGATGGGTGGCAAAAAAAGGGCACTCTCTAAATTTTCTAAACATGAAGTATTCAGATTTGATCTGAATTCAGAATTGTCGACCAGTTTTATGGGGGACATAAAAATGCCAGCCCCACTCCTCACAAAGATACCTAAAACAGCACATATGGTGATTATCACTTCAGATCCAGTCAAAGCCATGCCAAACAATTCTGCCCAGGCTATATTGGAATCACATATGATATGCATACTACAGCCAGCTCTGTCGTCTAGAATCTTGACTAGCTGGTTGAACAAAAATAGGACCATTTTTAACCCAATTTGGCAGCCCACTGGGCATTAGTCCCTATCCCCACCTGTGCATGGAATTAGGAATATTGAAGCTGGGCATGCAGGATTGCATTCCAATTTTACCAACTGGACTGTCTCACAAGTTATATATCATTTGCCATACATCATCCTGGCGCCGGCTAACTGGTCCAGTCATCTGGACAATCAATATATGGTATTGATAGTCATGAATCTGACAATCTTTTGCCCTTCTGAGAAGTCCAGAAGTGACCATACCTCTGGAATTTGAATGCCTTATTGCCAAGTTAGTGAATAGGACTGATCACCACATGATGGAGAATGTTTCAAAGGCCTCTTGTAACCTCAACTTGATAACAAGAGATACACTCCTTTGATCTTTTTTTCTTAAACCTCACCAGGCAGTGACCTGGAGATCCCTCTTCAGTTCTCCTTTTCTGTTTGGGTGTTGAATTTAGGTGAGAAAGCAGGCAGCACAACAGGTTCACCTTCAGCTGTCCATGCAAACCCCAATCTCTGTGCGACCCCATCAGGGGGTGTATCAGAGAAGGGATTATTGGCAACAAATAGATCGCAGTGGTAGTTCTCAGCAACAGCAGGAATCTTTTAATGGCCAGGTGAGTTATAGATGGCCATATGCCCCTAACTTCTGCAGACAGGCCAGGATGGGGGGAGAGAAAACAAGGTTTCTCCTCCTCCAAGCATCCCACCAGCCATCAATGACTCGCATCCCTCTCACCCGCTGGCGACCTTCGTGTGGGTGCCAGACTCCTTCTGTTCCACCAGACTTGAATCAACCTATTTCCGACAAACGGTTGAGCCATCCAAGTGACTTTTGTCATCCCCTTTCATGACAGAGATCCTACAAAGACAGACGTTTTACAGAAGGAGATAGAGCTTTTGCTTGTAAAGTGGGTGGTGGAGATAGTCCAAAAACCAGATTCCCTGGGTTTCTATTCCAGACTTTTGGTTATGAAACATGATGGAAAAATTTAGACCTGTCACAGACTTGAGGAGACTTTATCAGTTTATTACTGCCCTGAAGTTCAGATGGAGATGGCAAGGTCCATCCGGTTGTGTAATGCGACGAATACACGATCAGTCTTGACCTGTCTGACACATATTTTCTTATACCTATTCACATAGTATCACGCAACTATATTCGCTTCATCTACTGCAAGGTAGTGTGCCATTTCCATGGCCTTCCATTAAGCCTCAGTCTCAGCCCTTGGGCCTTCAAAAAGACACTGGACTGTGCCATGTCCCATTTCAGGTCATCCTCCTCCATAGTGACAGTGGCATACCTGGACGATATATATATAGTATTATCACAGTAACGCGATCTTGATTGCTAGATCACGTCGAGTTGTCAGCATTAGAAAATCCGGATCATTACGAGACGCGAAGCATCGAGTCATGATCCGGATTTTTATGCTGACAACGAGATGTGATCTAGTAATCAGAATCGCATTACTGTGATAATTATATTTTTGTTATATACTATCAATTTTCAGATAATTTAATAAAATCACTATATGTTGCTGAAAAACACAAGAAATTGTTAAACATTTCAACCTTTTTAATACAAACTTCATCTTAAAGCATAAACAGACAGACTTTTTGAAAAGCTGACATGCACATAGATATTAGTTGTATGAATGAAACTTGTGAAACAACACTCACTCAGTTTGACTACCATCACTGTCAATAACACGAATTCTTCAACGCTTGGGGGCAGCAGACTCATATATGTGATTTACAGTTATTGTGCAGTTCTGAAATTTTGTATCTCGGAAGTTTTCACCAGCTGAATGACTGGAACTTTCTTTCAGAGGCCAGGTTGAATGCGGTTAAACTGTTTCTGGCGGGACACTGTGAGAGGCTCTGATGGGAACTTGACATGGGAATGACAACATTATTTTGACAGTTCTTGTTGTGTGACAAAACATGGTTTAGACCTTTCAGATATTTTACATAAAACACAAGGTTTCTTAACTGACCTCCCTGTAAGAGCTTTGTTTACTGCTAGTGTTGTCATTCTGTCACTAGGGGTGCTGCTATTGTCAGCAGGAAACTTCATGGATAAAGTAGTTCCAGCCTTGTTTGAGAGTATGGTGATATGGGTTTAAAAAACAATAGTATCATTTTCCTACTTGTAGGAAATGACGGTAAAATTCTGGCTCTTTCTTGGGTTGAAAATTGGTAGGTATATAATAAACTGCAAAAACATATGGTAAGGTCAGTTTTGGTACATGATACAAACAGCCTTCTCTAAATCATTTGCAGTTTAGAGTGGATAATCAATGTGGAGAAGTCAGATCTTGTCCCTTCTAAACATTTTGTTAATCTAGATATGGAGTTTCTAATTCATATCAACCTGGTTTTTCTTCCTCCCAAACACATTGACATTATGGTTCAAAGAAGCCGTCTGCTATGACATTCATTTTGGCATGGAAGTTTCATCAACTCCTCGACCTGCTCAGTACAGCAGCAGACCTATTATACTTTGGTCACCTTTACATGCTCCATCTGCAGATGGCATACTGTCGCCATATCTTGGGTTGTTTAGATCACCAGATTATGAACTCAACCAAAATCAAACACTTCCTACTTAAGTAGCAAGACAGGGAGTGGCTAGCAGCAGGAATACTTTAGAAGTCCCACAACTAGAAATCACAATCTGTTCAGACACCAGTTTGTCAGGTTGGGGGGCACAATTTGCCTCCAGACTTTCTGATGGTCAGCAGCAAGTGGACACTGCAAGAGAAGGTTCTTCATGTCAATCTCCTGGAACTGAAATCCATTCTTGATGCCTTCCACACTTCAGTGGAATGCAACCGAAGGAAGACAGTTCTGATATCGGACAATTCAATCATAGTGAACTACCTATTCAAACAAGGGGGGGGGGGGGGTCAAAATTACTGGACCTTTGCCTCCCATGATATGGGAATACCTTCGTTGGTGTGCCCAATATTATATAAACATAAATGTCTGACACATCCCGGGCAGAGTCGATGTTCTGGCCAACTCATTATCAAGGAGAGGCCAACAGCTTCATACAGAGTGGTCTCTTCTTCCATCCATCTTCCATCAAGTCTGTGCCCTATGGGGCTGACTGATGCTAGACCTAGCAGCGATGAGCTGGAACAACAAACTACCCACCTTCATCTCTCCATTCCCAGACCCGGAGGCATGGGTAAACAATGCCTTTGCAATCAGCTGGGAGGGAATATGGGCATATGCCTTCCCTCAAGCAGTTCTAATACCAAAAACTTATCCAGAAAATGAGGTGCAGGGCTTGCAGAATAGTTCTGATTTTGCACCTCTATGACAGGACAGATCCTGGATCAATGATCTGCTTCGTATGGCAATGGATGTATCCAAGAAAATCATAGCGACTCCCACACTGCTCAAGTAGCTGAGGTCGCCATTATTCCAACTGTGTCTGGAGAAACTCCTCCTTCATGCCTGGCTCTTGTCAGAGATGCTCTGCATGAAAAGGACTTTGGCACTTAGATTGTGGAGAGGATCATGACAGCTAGGTGGCCCTCCACTTTGAAGGCATACAAGTGGAAGTGGCATGTTTTCACTGACTGGTCACGTGAATGACATCACACCACTCTCAGTGTCCATCCCCCAATTTGCTAACTTCTTTCATTTCGTCTTTGAAGGAAATAAGCTAGCCCCTATCACAGTTAAGGGATACCATTTCATGATCTCAGTCATCATGGAAGAAACAATATTGGCCACAACAAGGACCTTTCCAACTTGTTCTCTAATTTCAAATATCCAGGCCATGCTCACTCACCATGTTCCCAAAATGAAACCTCTCCTGGGTCTTGATGTGGCTCAACTCATCTTAGTTCAATCCCCTGTATTTCACCTCACTGAAGCAATTATCATGCAAGACTTGCTTCCTGATACCACTTGCTTCAGCTTGCAGGGTGAGTGAGCTGCATGCATTATCCGTGGATCCAAGCTACATGCATTTCCATTCTGATGGCTCAGTCATACTAATGATGCAAGCAGGTTTTGTTACTTACAACAGGTTACAGTCAATAGGCAACCAACAAATAACTATCTGCTCTCTCTCCTCAATTGATCCATTGAGAGAGGCGAAGCTGCAGGATCTGGTATGCACCTTCAGATGCTATCTGAGGTGCACATAGAATGTCCAAGGCAGCCGTCAAAGGCTGTTTCTAATGATAAATGCAGGAAAGCAAGACATAACCTCACAAATGCTGGCTGCTTGGCTGAAGGGGGTTATTAGATAATCATACTCTGAACTCTCACAGGATCAGGTACAAGCCATGAAGATTTTTTCTCATGAAATACAAGCAATTTTAATGTGATGTCTCCATTCAAGACTTAGTAGAGTCAGTTGGTTGACATTTCAGTCTACTTTCATTAGCTTCTGTTTGCATGATATGGCCTCACAAAGCAAAAAACTGAAGCTTGTATGGCCACTGGTAGCTGCCTAGACAGTTACCATGCCCATTCATGACAGCACAACCTCAGCCCTGGGCATGACCTTGCAACTTTTGCTGGATTCCCGTAGAGATCACCATCACATGTATACATGCATAATCTTTAGTTGTGCTAACCTTACAGTTGAAGTTCATCCTTTCAGTAGAATCATTGTGTTCTTACATGGTGACATAGACAGAGGTTGATGCTCAAGCATTTCCTTCTCCTCTTACCTATTCTCCTAATGTTAATGTGATCGCGTAATGCATTTGACAGAGAAAGGGAATTTTTTTTATAAATTATGTTTCGTGAAAAATACTTGATAACATTACTATCAATCCCTCCCACCCCTTCCCACAAATGCAAGCATCCTGGTTTCACTCAAGCTTAAACTGGTTGCATCAGGGGTACAGGTACAGGTGGCCACCTATCAGGAACGAAGGGACTTAATTTATAAGAGTTACTTCCCTTATCTACAGATATATATATATGTCTGGAAAGATATTTTTCTTTTGTCTTACAGGGAGGGCTGGATTTGGAGGCAGCAGAGAGCAGTTTCCTAATGTTAATGTTATCGGGTAAGGTACGTTTTCTTCATACTGCATTCATTATTTCATTTGCATTCATTCTGGATTCCATTTTCAGATGATACCTAGATAAGATAGTTTTATTAATTTGTCCCATCATTAAAGGCCATCCATTTTATAAGAACCCTTTCTCTTTACAGATTGGGTGTCCAAATAAAAGAGGACAATTGTGTTTATATTGTTTTCTGTTTCAGGGATTGATAGTGCACTTGTGCCAATATTTGATCCTAATATATCACCAAGAAATCTAGCTATACTGGCTTGGAAACAGAAATCATTTAGCAGGAGTTAACTTAAAATAATATAAAGATTTACAGCTGATACTTTATATGACCTTCCACTCCCATGGACTGAGGAATGTACAATAGGCCTAATGTGCCCTCTTGCATGTCATAAGAGGAGACTAGTGGAGGCAGCCTTTTTTGCCTTGGGATGCATTCTGTGATGATATACCAGCTGAGAAGGTCTTGGACTTTTAAAAATAGTGTGGTTTATATCAAAACTTTTTCTTTTTATTTTAAGGATTTTGCCCTTTTTTAACTTTATCTTTGTTTTGTATGCCTTTTTGGGGGGATACTTAAACTTACTTGGGACTATAAAGCCAGGATTGTGCTGATGTGCCAATAAGCCCTATACATACATACATTGCAGAAAGTTTTGATATTTAATAAACAAAATCCAACAAAATTTCTCCAGGTTTTTTCCTTTCATTACAGAGATATATGATGCAATATTACTTCAAGATACTTGTATAGTACTGTCTGTTCTTTCATTCTCTGTTATATTGTCTTGTTTAGCATGGTGAGATATAGGTGTCACTTGAATTAGCATCATGAGAAATAGGTGCAGTGTAGGTGTCACTTGTATTACCATGGTGAGACATAGGTCTCACTTGTATTAGCATGGTGAGACATAGGTGTCACTTGTATTAGCATGGTGAGACATAGGTCTCACTTGTATTAGCATGGTGAGACATAGGTCTCACTTGTATTAGCATGGTGAGACATAGGTCTCACTTGTATTACCATTGTGAGACATAGGTCTCACTTGTATTAGAATATTGAGACATAGGTGCCACTTGTATTAGCATGGTGAAACATATGTGTCACTTGTATTAGAATGGTGAGACATATTTGTCACTTGTATTAGCATGGTGAGACATAGGTGTCACTTGTATTAGCATAGTGAGACATAGGTCTCACTTGTATTGGCATGGTGAAACATAGGTGTCACTTGTATTAGCATGGTGAGACATAGTTGTCACTTTTATTGGCATGGTGAGACATAGGTGTAACATAGGTATCACTTGTTTTAGCATGGAGAGACATAGCTGTCACTTGTATTAGAATGGTGAGACATAGTTGTCGCTTGTATTTGGTGGGACATAAGTGTCACTTGTATTAGCATGGAGAGACATATGTATGTCTTGTATTGGCATGGTGAGACATAGGTATAATGTAGGTGTCACTTGTATTAGCATGGTGAGACATAAGTGTCACTTGTATTAGAATGGTGAGACATTGTTGTCACTTTTATTGGCATGGTGAGACATAGGTGTCACTTGTTTTAGCATGGAGATACATAGGTATCACTTGTATTAGCATGGTGCAACATATCTGTCACTTATATGAGCATGGTGAGACATAGCTGTCACTTTTCTGCTGGTGATGGCAGCAGCATCAGCAACATTAAATTTTTATATTAAAATTTGTGCAAGTCAGATACGTGTGGATTAAAAATCTAACTCAATTTCTTCAGTAATTTGTGTAAATAAACAAATTTCGAGACACTGAATGGTAAGCCAAAAGAAGTCTTATGTTGCCCATTGGTTTTTTAACATCTAGCTGTTTATATTGATTAATCAGTTATTATCTATAATTATGCTGACAGATAACTGTGGTCAATTTCAGATGACCTGTTGTTCGATGGTTGCCAGAACTGTGATTCTGGATGTTCTCATTTGAAATCACCCTAATGCCAAGAATATACACAGAAAGTCATGTGCAAATTGTTAAATCACTGCTTTCTCTGCCATTTTGCTCTCCTTCACTCCTGCATCAGAGGTGGTATGAGATTTTTTCAGACCGAGAGCAGTATTCACCGATAGTGCTCTTTTCATCAGGGCTATCAATTTTACATAGAACTTCACTCTCTGAAGAATTATTTTTAACTAGCAGAAGAAGAAAAAAAAAGTAATGTACAGTAACTTTCTAATTTGCAACTAACATAATACTGCTTTGGATTATGAATAAAAAACAGTCGTGTGGAAACTAATTCCATGCCACAACTGGTGCAGATCCATTACATTAAAATGTGGCTACATAATGCTATTGTTTATATAATGTAGTCATATATGGAGAATGTAGTACATTTCTACTTGAGTTTCATGTTGTACATTGGCTTCTTTATGGTATGTTACAATGACATAAAGAAACAGATCTTGTTGTCACTCATTAGAATAAATGCAACTGTTAATTAATACAGCTTCATCAGTGTGAGGAAAGGTATCAGCAATTGATTGCATTATGTTTAAGTTATATGCAACGTAATTAAAGTGCCCTTTTTGAAATGTTCAGTTTGTACCAGTTGGCAGAAATTTATATGTCCTGTCTGATGATGCACTTAAATTTGCAGTAGATTCTAATTTGCAACTAACAGAAAAACTGCTCAGAATTAGAAACAAGACACAGGCATGTGGAAACTGGTTAAACCACAACTGCTGCAGACCCTTTACATTAAAATGTTGCCACATTATGTTACTGATTGTATAAAGTGGTCATACATGGAGAATGTACTACAGTTCTGCTTGCTCTGGTTGTGCAGAAATTCTACTTATGTATTATTGTGTACGTGAGCCCCTTCACTTGTATGATACAATGACATCAAGAAACAAATCTTGGCAGCCAATAGAATAATTGAGACTGTCAAAGTTAATTAATACAACTTAATTCTTGTGATACCAGGCATAAACAAATGGTTGCAGTGTATATAACATGCATTCAGCCTAATTAAAGCATCCTTTTTTGAATATTTATTTTTTACCAATTGGCAGAAATGATGTGTCCTATCTGATGATGCACTTAGATATGAGTTCAATTACCTAAGCAGACAATTTTAATTTGCAGTTAACTGTAATGATCAGGAAAAGGCGATGAAATACAGTGTATGTGAAAATTTATTTCAGCCAGTACTAAATACATGTATCTTATGCAAAAGTTTTGTCTGAAATCATATCTGGTACAATGGCTATAGTAATATTTTAAATTTCTAATGTATACTAAGCAGCAAGCCAGTTTTGCATAGTGTATTAGTGGGGACTTTCAGAAGGTATTGGTAGAGACAAGATGTCAGTGCAGTTAGGTGATAGTTTGGACTGGTGCTATTATATCTAGTTTTGACAGTATACAGAAAACGATATCAACAATATATTGGGATTCACACTTGAATCAATAAATAATCTACCTAAATATATGTTATTTAAAAATTAATAATAAAATAACTTTAACAAACTTTCCTTTTCTAGTCAACAAGTTACTCCAAAAGCACACAAAATCCCAGTTTTTCTGATTTTAGAAAGAAAAAAAACAAGAAAAAATAAATTATGAATTCTTTGATTAAATCTTATCATATTTTTATGTGGTCAAATTTAATCCAGACTAAAAGAGAAAAAAAGCACACAAAAATGCTTTTTCATGTGCTAGATATTACAGGCATCAAAATAAATTTAAATGTATCCCTTTTTTACTTCATGAAAATTTCATAAAGTAAGCTTGTACATGTATATGATTTTATAAATAAGATGCAATTTCTCAATACACTCAATATTTATGACAGTTTGTTCAATGGGATATTTTTATTTTGATTTATTATGAACATAGGTACTGTATATATTTAAACAGCCAATGAGGATTTGAAGCTAATTTCTTCTCTTTCTCCCAAAAATCAAGAGCTAGGGTAGAGATGGAAAACTGAACAAGACAGTGGTAAAAGTTTTAGTCCCTCTGCAAATCAAATTTGATCATTGATCATTTTGACAACATAGTGGATCCAATACTCCTATTTACAAAATTACTCCAGGATGTTGCTGGGGATAATGTACCAACAATTTTGGTGATTCCTAAATGTGTCAACAAACTCTGGTTCGATGAAGTATGCAAAGAAGCCATATGGGAATGGAAAATGGTCCTTAACAATTTTAATGACAATTCAAGAAATGAAAATCTGAATAAATACTGTATATACCAAGCTGAAGCTCATTGTACCTTAGAGAGAGCAAGAGGAAAACTTGGAGAACTTGTGTATCTAGGTTGATTACCTTAGAGAGAGCAAGAGGAAAATGCAGAGAACTTGTGTATCTAGGTTGATTACCTTAGAGAAAGCAAGAGAAAACTCGGAGAACTTGTGTATCTTGGTTGATTACCTTAGAGAAAGCAAGAGGAAAACATGAAGAACTTGTGCATCTAGGTTGATTACCTTAGAGAGAGCAAGAGGAAAACTTGGAGAACTTGTGTATCTAGGTTGATTACCATAAAGAGAGCAAGAGGAGAACTTGTGTATCTAGGTTGATCACCTTAGAGAGAGCAAGAGGAGAACTTGTGTATCTAGGTTGATCACCTTAGAGAGAGCAAGAGGAAAACTTGGAGAACTTGTGTATCTAGGTTTAACTCTGACTTCTTTATTAAATCAATGTGGAATATTGTACAAGGAACGTGTGCCTAAATTTGTATTTGGGCTTTTGATGTAAAAATATATATGTTGATAAATTACTGCATCAATAAAACAATGTGAGGACTGTTGGTCAACAACAGGTTACAAAATGTGACTTCTTTTACAAACTGCATTCAGCTCTTGTCACAAGAAGGCCTCTTCACATGAAGAACCAGTTTTAAAAAAAAAGAAATTGTGTTCCTTTTCAACATGCATACATAGAATTACAAATGTTATTTCAAAGTACCACAAATATTATTTCAAAGTACCACAAATGTTATTTCAAAGTACCACAAATGTTATTTCAAAGTACATGTACCACAAATGTTATTACAAAGTACCACAAATGTTATTTCAAAGTACTACAAATATTATTTCAAAGTACCACAAATGTTAAGTACCACCAATATTATTTCAAAGTATCACAAATGTTATTTCAGAGTACCACAAATATTATTTCAAAGTACCACAAATGTTACTTCAAAGTACTACAAATGTTACTATTCAGTCACTGGTGAAGAAAAGCCCTTTTCCCACCTCATCTCATTTTTTGCTCAGTTGAATCATACAGGCATTAAAGTTCTTTGCCAAATAAATTAATATTAAAATGGTTCTGAATCTATAAGTCTCATAATCCATAAGTCCTATATAGCAATATCAATAAAAATGTAACATACCTCGTGAATAGATAGCTATTGTTTTATCTGTATTACATGTAATTCAAAAGTCTTCATGATTTGTCATTTTTTTTTATCAAATGACAACCAGATCAATAACTTGTTTTGTCATGAATTTATGTTTTCTTACATGCATGAGGAACTAAGTCTCTCAATCTCTCCAATCTCTCTCTCTCTCTCTCTCTCTCTCTCTCTTGGACTGACCCATCTGCTGCAGGTTTTTAAGTAACATTATAAAGGGAGGGATGCAATGTTCGATCAGTCCCTGGATTGCCTAAATATAATTGCAAAATACATATATAAATGAATTTAAGTCAGAAAAACTAAGCTGTCCTCTTGCAACTGTAACTTGATATTTATTTTTTCATGAAATAATACTGATTGACAAACATGAATCTGCTACTGTACGTATATCATGATGCAGTTCACATATCATTGAGTTTATAGTGTTATGGAATTATGTATATGGAATCTATAATGTGCTTAAACTTTTGGCCTATGACTCTACTATAAAGTTGTGTCAAATAGTGAGTCATATTTAAGTTGGGTTTAGTTCTACTATTAATCAAATAACAACATGTTTACTGACCTTTTGTTCAAGGTTAGAGCTGTTGATCATTCTTCAAAAAATTCCATGAAATAGATGCATTTAGTATTGCATTCTGGGTTGTAATATGACACATTTCCTGTTGTGAAATGTGCCATTTGCAAGTTGTATAAAAGACCTGGGAATATGAAATACATGTATTTCCATTCCAATTTAGATCTTGAGTTGAAAAGAATTTTTTTTTTATGATCAGCTTTGGAATCATCAGATTGTTTGAAATAATAGCCGTGCTGCTGTAATGCCATGCTGTATAGATAATTCGAAAGGAATTATTTATTGGATCATTCAGCAGAGCTACTTGGAGATATTTAGGACTTTCTCGGATGCCTCTGAATATTCTTTAAAGATGATCTGACATTATCGTTGATACATCGGAATATTACAGACTCATTCATTTGGAACCATCATTCTTTCCTTACGAAGAATCATTCTTTCGGAACATTTGTTCATTACGAAGATTCATTTGGAACATTCATTAACTTGGAACATTCATTCATTTGGAACATTTTATAGTTTCTATATATACAGGACTTGTGATTAGGACACTAATAATTGTTAGATTATTTGGATTATAATACACGATACTGTAAGTGTATTTTGATTTTCACATTAATTATTTAGAATAAATTGTTTGTTGATTTTTACAAACATTGTTGGTTTCACTTTTTTTTTGTTTCATTTGTTCGAGCCATAGGGTCGTAACAATAGCTACGGAACCCTCAATTGTATTGTGAGTTTTCTTTGATTGTAGTTGTACACTGTCTATTCATGTGTATGTTTTGTAAAATAAAGAAATGAATTGACTATAGTCTAAGTTCTAACTGGGTTACACAACTATGGGACACCTTTCTACTATTTATGTAGTATTATTTTTGCATCAGAAAATACATTTTTTATATAAAAGAATCAAATTCTTGCCATCAAAAGTCACATGCAATATTTGACACCAAATATTCGATTTTTGTTTATCTCAAATATTAGATGTTTTGATATCATAAATTGGAATATTTTATATCATAAATTCAAATATTTGATGTCATATTAAAAATATTTTATGATATAAAATCTTCAAATGTATGATATCAAAATTTTTTGGGGGGATAGAACATGTAAATACTCAATTTAATTCAATTCTTTATTTTACAAAGATGCACAGACATAGGGATAGCTTTCTGACTGTGTTGTTGTTATTGTTATAGGGTAAACATTAAGTTTTTGCGTTTAGCTCAGTCTTTCTGACACCTTTGTATGTACAGTCATGAACTTTGATGGGTGTATTAATCTTGGGTGACACTACTCACCTCTGGCAACAGTTGGTCATTGCAACCTAGTTTTCACTCTCCAGCGACTACATGAATTTTATGGATTTTTGTTCAGTTTTTGTGAATGCGCAGTCATAAAACCTAATGGGTGTGTTACTCTTGGAGACTGCTACTCACCATGGGTAAAAGCATGTCACAGTGACCTACTTTTTATGTTCCAGTAGTTATATTAAGTTTTTTGCATTTAACCTTGTTCCTTGGACATTTTTGTGGGTACAGTTATATAATTTGATGGGTGTATTTATATTAGGAATATTAATGACCTCCATGACTTACTGTTTCAGTCACAGTGATCGACTTTATTGGTCAAATGACTATGCACAGTTTTTAGTTCACCTCACCATAAGGCCAAGTGAGTTTATGGTATAGTCCTGTGTCTATAGTGCATTGTGTTTGTGCATAAATCAACAATTGTTATTTTAAAATTCTTCTAAACAGCATGTTACCAATTTTGACAAAATTTGGCACAGAGCATCCTGACCTGAACGGCTTTCAAATTTGTACAAATGATATATGCCAGTATCTAAAATCAAATATAGGTGCCATTTCTAAAACTAGTAAAAACCGATTAAGTAACATCTTCTCAAAAACCGCTGAACATAATTTGATCAATTTCGACAGAAAGACCTTTCAAGCTTGTACAAATGATGTCAACCTGCTTTCAAATATGGCCACCATTACTAAAGATCAAGAAGCCACTTACTAAAATTTAAAAAAAAAAAAAACATAACAAACAAAACATTACTTGACTTCTTCTCCAAAACCACTAAATAGAATTTGACTATACTTGACAGAAAGAATTTTGGCACGAAAATCTTTAAAGTTTATACAAGTGATACCAATTTGACATAGATATGGCAGCCATTACTAAAAATAGAATAATTTTACAACTATATCTTCTCCAAAAATATTAAATAGAATTTGACCAAACTATACAGAAACCATCCAAGCATGAAGGCCTTTCAAATACAGTCACCGTTCCTTAATATAGAAAAACTTTAAAAGACGTCTCAGAAATCGCTGAAAAGCATTCTGTCATGGAGGGATTTGAAGATTCTGATGCGCCATCAAATATGGCCACATATACTTAAGGCAGGAAAACAATTAAATGACTTCTCCAAACTGCTCAACAGAATTTGATGATATTTGATAGAAAGCATCGATGAATGAAGACCTTTAAAATTTTTTTATAAATGATGCTGATCCACCATCAAATATGGCCACTGTTACTAAAATTTGAAAAAGACTTCAAATGCCTTCTTCTCCAAAACTGTAGAATAGAATTCAACCAAAATTGATGGAAAGCATCGTAGCATGAATACCTTTCAAGTATTTACAAATTATGCTGATCCACCATTAAATATGGTCACCAGCTTTTTTAAAAATAGAACAATCTTTAAGTGACTTCTCCAAAAATGACTAAATAGAATTTGACGAAACTTGATATAAAGCATCCTCACATGAAGGCCTATTAAATTTGTACAAATGATGCCTCTCTGCCATCAAATATGGCTGCTGTTACTAAAACTGGGAAAAAAAACACTTCTCAAAAACCACTCAACAGAATTTGACAAAGTTTGACATAAAGCATCATGACATAGAACTCTTTGATTTTTGCACCACTGATACTGAACCACCATCAAAGGTGGTCACAGTTACTAAATATAAAAAAAAATCAATTACTTCTCCAAGGCTGCTCAACAGAATTTGATCATATTTGATAAAAGCATGCCAGCATAAAGTCCTTTTAAATGACTTCTTCTCCAAAACCATTTAATAGAATATGACCAATCTTGAAAGAAAATATCCTGAAATGGGCACCTTTAAAACTGTTACAAATGATGCTGATCTGCCATCAAATATGGCACCCATTACTAAAATTAGAAAAATATTTAAATGAGATCTTTTCAAAAACTGCTGAACTGAATTTGACAATATTCATCAAAAGGCCTTCGTGAAAATCATGTTGTCACTACTGCACCTGAATGAATGATTGTATTAACATGCTTTTCTAAAGGACTTGTTGCTTTTCTCTCTAAAAGACTTCTTATGATATGTACTAGCTTTTCTCTCAAAAAGACTTCTTATGATATGTAGATGATCCTAGTCAAAATATTAATCTTTTTTTTTTTTTTTTTTTTTTTTTTTTGGGGGGGGGGTATTTTCTTTCTTTCTTTTTGTTTTTCAACTTTACCTGCAAGATTGGTTGTTTTTTGACACAGGGTCTACATTTAGATACTAACAGTGATATCTAGTTGATTCTGCATGAAGGTGATGCTGATCTGAATTCCACTATCGCTGCCAAGGTGACCATCTTGAAAATCTTGAGTCCTGCCAATCAGATGGTCATATTGACAAGGAGTTTTCCTGAAAATACGTCATATGGTGATGCAGATGGTCCTACATGAACATGCAGCCAACCTGACATCAGCCATAGCTGCGATGGCAACCATCTTAACAATTTGTTATTATTGCCACTTCTGAAAGAATGGTTCTGACCACATGGTGTTTTCACTAGCAGTGTGGAACTTTTTAAATGGCCTTCGGCTTATAGTACTTTGATTTTTATGTACCATGCGGCCGTGGTTCGCTTATAATCACGGTTAGGGAGCGTGGACAACTGGCCAGCGTGTTGGGTCCATGGCGAACATGTCCAAATGACATTTTAAATATGATCCCATAGTGAAGGTAACATTTACATCTTTTAGTTTAAATTTTCCAGTTATCTCTCACTCTAGAACCATGTTGATTCCGTGCGTCATTCTATCCGGCTGTCCATCTGACTCCATCCATCTGTCTGTCCAACACAAACTTTCAAGTAGTCCCTTCTCGTAGCTACTGGAAGAATGTTATAGAAACTTTGCTAAATACATGCTTTGTGTAGCGGCACAATAAGGTTTTAGTTTTTTAATCTGCCTTTTTTTATCTGTCTTGAAATATTGTCAAACGGAGAATATATTTTTAGGGAGAAGCTTGTTATCGCATCTCCTCCCACCACAGTGCTAGAAAGATTTCATTGGAGCATTTTAGGCTTAAATAAGTGGTTTTGTACATGTGCAGAAAAGGTTTAAATTTTCTCTGGCTTATTTTTGGGTACATTTTTCATTAAAAAAAAAAATAATTAAAAAAATGGATATTTTTAATAGTGACGTGATAGAAGGAAGATTGCTAACACTTCTAAATGTCTGGAAGGATTTTATTTAAATAAGTATTTGAGTAATAATATAGTTTGTGCACTTAACACAAATCACTCGATAAAGTATCTATTCCGCTGGCTTTTTCGTTTTTCAGGTTTGACAGTGCGATTCTCACCTCTTCCGCTGATATTACATTTTTTAAGAGTTCATCCTGGATAAAGAGATTATCATTTTCTTGGAAATGTTCACCTTCGTATGCTATATTGAGAAGCTCAGAAAAATATATCTACCGAGCTGAACAGGGGGATGCTAGTATTTACAGTAGACGCAGAACGCTTGTGTAACCGCCAAAATTGTTTTATATTATTGGCATACAATACATGTATGAGTGTATCTTTTCGCTCATTTTGATACCTTTTTATTTTACTTCTGCAAATTGCTTTATAAGCATTAAAATGAAACTTGTATTCTTCAGGTAATTTAGATGTTTTGTTAAACTGAAACATTGGGAGCGTACTTTGGCGAAATTCCAATATCTATCAAACCATGGCTGGGATTCGGAATTTCTACTAACACTAATAACATTATTTCCCCGTCTGGAACATTGACTTTAATTTATTTTGCAGCGTCATAATTTACATTATTTTAAAGTTCCATACTTTCTTCAACGATCCTATTAAAGAACTGCTTGTAATATTTTTTGATTTTTGTGCAAATAAACTTGGTAATGACTCGACAAACGGTTATCCTGTTGCTTTGTCCGATATGTACCTATCCATTGGAGTAACATATAAAATGTCCGACATGCCCTTATAATAATATCCGTCGAAATATTCAACAGAGACTAGCATTTGCATATGCATAGATTCTATTCTGTCATCAACATCAGCTAAAATATAACCTATCGTAGTAGCCGAATTATCTTGAATACATGTTTATTTTCCGACGCCTTTATCTGCTCCACACCTGCCATTCAAAATTCTAAGTCTTTTTCCACAAGTTAAGACGTTTTTCCATAATGGTGTATCTCCCTTTGATCTAGGTTCACACAGTCATCGAACTCCGTATCTTGCGTATAACTAAAATCAATAAGTGGGTCAATAGTGCTATCATGGCTAAAAATATTGGATTCTGTACTATTATACGCGTTAAAATCTCCACCAATTGTGTACTAGCATACGCGTTAAAATCTCCACCAATTCTGTACTAGTATACGCGTTAAAATCTCCACCAATTCTGTACTAGTATACGCGTTTAAATCTCCACCAATTCTGTACTAGCATACGCGTTAAAATCTCCACCAATTCTGTACCAGTATACGCGTTAAAATCGCCACCAATTCTGTACTAGCATACGCGTTAAAATCTCCACCAATTCTGTACTAGTATACGCGTTTAAATCTCCACCAATTCTGTACTAGCATACGCGTTAAAATCTCCACCAATTCTGTACCAGTATACGCGTTAAAATCGCCACCAATTCTGTACTAGCATACGCGTTAAAATCTCCACCAATTCTGTACTAGTATACGCGTTAAAATCTCCACCAATTCTGTACTAGTATACGCGTTAAAATCTCCACCAAGTATAAATTTATTATCTGTGCAACTTTACTATATAATTTGCTATAACTGCAAATGAATTTTCCTCAGGGTGAACGGATAAGTGTTGTGGCGAAATATACACATATTCAAAATTAAGGTAAAAAAATATATTGGAATACGAAGTGATTGTCTAACCAAAACATGTTTTTTTAGAAGTGTTATGTTCTTCAAAAATTTTAAAATTTGTAAAAAGTGACACGTGCGTATACAGCTATACCCCGAGAGTTTCTCTTTACTGTTTGTGCTTTTGTTCTAATACTGTAAAAACATCGATATCCTTGTAAAGCAAACTGATTTGTAGCATCTGCCCAAGTCTATACAAAATACAAAAACAATAATATCAAAATTTGAAACATACGCTATAAAATCACTGTATTCTATTTTGCCACCAAAGCCAGAAATTTGCCACATTAAACACTTTAAACTAGTATGCTTGTATGGAACATTATCTGTCTGTCTGTCTGTCTCATCGTATTCAAGCCTTTGCAATTTCCATAGTGATTAGGAACAAACACTGGTTTCTTTTTGACATCATCAAACACATACGTATGACCGTCAATAACCAGTTTATCATACTTGTAAAATGCCTTCTTTCCTTCTTTGATTGCATTTTTCTTGGGGGTGGGATGGGGTCGGATACAGGTTTGTCCGTACACCACGTACACGAAAAGGGAAATCTTCCGTGTATACGGATATCTGGTTCTGTCTTAACGTATTGTTTTGGAGGAGGATTTGTTTCCTTATCAACCGCTACGGCAACACTGGATCTTTGCTTTCGTACATTGCGATATATGTGTACAAGTTTCTCCTTATCTTTGTATTTTGTAAACTTCATGATGGCTTGGCGTGATTGTTCTTTTGATTTCAGTCTGTGAGTCCTCTTTACCTCAGTCTCCTCTGTATGTAAGTTAAGTACATTTGATATATATACACACACACACACACACACATATATATATATATATATATATATATATATATATATATATATATATATATATATATATATATATAGTTATGTATATTGAATTTATAATATATGCCCATGAGGTAAGTTGTACTTTACTGCATTTGAGTTCAAGGTTAGAATTGTTTACCTAGCTTCTAGTACTTAGATTGGTATTTTCTATATATTGACATGAGAAAAATCAGGTACACTAAGATATGGGATGGAGATTAACGCTGAAAAAACAAACCTAATGACAAACAACCCGAGTGGCATCCAAAAGGAAATAAGAGTGAATGGACAGAAGATGGGCACAGTAACAAGCTTCAAGTACCAAGGTGCTATCGCCTCTGATGAAGGTTCAAAACCTGAGGTTCTTTCCAAGATTGCGCAGACAATAGCTGCTCTGGCTAGGCTGAAGCCTATTTGGAAAGACAGCAACATCACGCTTGGGTCCAAGATCAAGCTTATGCGCTCCCTCGTCATGTCCATATTCATATATGCATGTGAGACATGGACCCTAACCGCAGAATTAGAGAGAAGAATCCATGCCTTAGAGATGAGATGTTATCGAAGGATCCTGAAAATCTCATACTTAGACCACGTCTCTAATGCGGAGGTGCGCACTAAAATCCAAAGTGCAATTGGACCTTATGAAGATCTGCTCACCACTGTAAAGAAACGCAAACTAAGATGGTATGGTCACGTCTCACGCTCAACTGGCCTGTCAAAGACAATCCTACAGGGCACCGTGAGAGGAAAGAGAAAACGAGGCAGACAGAAGAAGAGATGCGAAGACAATATCAAAGAGTGGACAGGCATGGACTTTGCAAAGTCCCAAAGAGCAGTGGAGAACAGGGCGAAATGGAGAGAGATTGTCGCAAAGTCATCAGTGGCGCCCCTACGACCAGCAAGGTTACGGGAGAAATGAAAAAAAAAAAAAAAAATGAAAAAAATACTGCGGACTCTGTTTTCTAGACTCTGCACGGGCTTTTACATGTACATAGTAAGCTTGTGATCAAACGTTGACACTAAATACAATTACTCATTATTAAAGATTGATACAATGCATATTCATTTTTGCTTTACAATTGTTTCTCAAATTGTATGTGGCTTAAGTCCAATCCCAAATTTTATGCCTATACTTATAAAAAAAATTAAATCGCTTGAGCTATTTTCATTGTGTTGTCCACCCCTGATGTACTGGAAGTCCAATAATCATTTTAATTTAAATAATAATAACGTGTAAAACCATCATAAACATAATAAAAGGACTGGTGGAAAACATACTTAGAGAGGAACAAGCAGGATTTGAAAGGGACAGAAGCTCCACTGAACAAATATTTATTCTCAGAAATATAATAGAGCAGAGCACTGAATGACAGAGCAGCTTATACATTAACTTTGTTGATTTCGAGAAAGCATATGACAGCATCCGCAGATCATCAGCATGGAAAATATTAAGGCCATATGGAACTCCAGAAAAAGTGATCAGAGTCATCAAAAGTTTTATATTATTATATATTGCATAAGTGGTCCGAGTCATCAAAAGCTTTTATGAATCTGTAGAATGTTGTGTATGAATAAATGGGAAACAGTCTGACTGGTTCAGGATAAAAAATGGGTTTCGGCAGGGATGTCTGATGTCATGCTTCCTTTTTCTACTTGTGATAGATTGGGTAAAGAAGCAAACAGTAAGAATGAAAAACAGATGGATAAAGTGGAAGGAAGAAAAAATGTTGGAAGACATAGATTTTGAAGATGATGTTGCCCTGGTGTCAAAAAGTAACGATGATATGCAGCAAAAGACAAAAACTATAGGGAAAAGGAATGGAAGTAGGATTGAAAATAAGCGGCAAGAAGACAAAGATGATGAGAATAAACTGTGAGAATGAAGAACCAATAATGATCGCTGGAGCAACACAACACCTGGAACTTAAATTGGTAAAAACATTCAACTACCTCGGATCAGTAATGTCGCGAAATGGAGGATCAGGCATTGAAATCAATGAAATGATTGAAAAAAAAAAGCTTTCATTAAAGTACAAAAAATACGTCGACAGGGATGTTATAGTAAAAGGACCAACATACGGATATACAACAGCAACGTACAATCAGTACTGCTGTATGGATATGAGACTTGGTGCCCTTCGGAGAAAGAAGAAGGCCAGCTGAGGGGCTTTCACAACGGATGTTTGAGAAACAATTTGAAGGTGTTTTGGCCAAACAAGATCTCAAATGAAGAGCTTTGCATAATTGCAGAGAACTTACCGTTGATGGAGGAAATAAAAAGAAGGCGGTGGATATGGATAGGCCATGCACTGAGACGACCAGAGGAAAGACTAATGACTACTACCATGATATGGAAACCAGAAGGGAAAACTGAAATTGGCGAAGGAGGAGGTCCGAAACAAAGTTATTGACAGAAGAAAGTGGAAGAAGAAAGTATTGGACTCGTTTGCCAGAGGGCAAGAAGAGTCTTAAAGAAAGAATAATAACATAGATTTTAAATAATTTAACATCATTTGTAATAATTTTAACATTCCTCCTCGTCATGATTAGAAATATCCAACATTAGAACATCAAATAGCTATTAATAATAATGATTATCATTGGGAAAAAAAATCAATGGATGTAACAAACGAAGAAAACAAATTATGTAATTGATCAAGAATTTGTGATTGTGGATTATGTTAGTACAATTAATGAAAATAAAGACTTTTTACAATAATAATGTTGATTTCAATGAATATATTAGCTGGACTTACTTTTTTGCCAGATAGCAGCGAATTAACAGATGAGGGTATTGGAAGATAAAATCAAAGAATAAGATTGTATGTCATTTGAGTAGTAGGTGTTCAAGTTCAAAACATAAGATCTATTTACACAGTATGTTGCACGTGTTCAAATGCATTTGAAAAGTTAATTGATAAATTAATTTTATAAAACTAAGGTATGTCTCAGATGAAAACATTACAATAAGATTTTAACAACATATTTCAGGTTCAGAAGTTAACTCAATTTTGATGTTGGTGGTAATGATACATGTTTGTTACCAAGTGATATGGTTATGAAAATGAGTAGCATCGTCTGAAAGTTTTAAAATTAGAGTTAACTAAACTATAAATATAGATGTGGTAAAAGTATGATTCAGCAGCTAATAAACTGTCTGCATCAATTCGTCAAAAGAAAGGCAATGAAATAAATAAGAAAACTTGAATGAAAACAACGTTGAAAAGAAGGGCACATACGGTAATCAACTGCACATAGTTCAAACGTCAAAGAACATTAAGCAAACAAAACAGACAAATATTATTACTAATATCTTGAGGAGCTTTTTAATTTACTTTTTTATTACAAAAATAGGGTATGAATTAGTGAATCTTTATGCGATACTAGTAGTGGACGAGCGTAGTGAGCTAAAGGAGCGAAGCGAGCAATAGGTTATGAATTATTGGTCCTTCCTTTTCCCTTGTCGACACCTTTGATAACAACTGGAAGCAACATTATAACTAATACCAAAATAAGTAAAATTACATAATTAAATAAGAAAGAAACAATCTATCCAGCTGCTTTTACAAGCCAGCTTATTACACTGCCAATAATTATGGGCAATGCCGTGGCTGTCTTTTTAGCTAACTCAAACAAATAATTAGCAATATTATTTCATGCCTTGTTTAACTTTATTAGAGCATGACTTAAATCTTAAAATTAACGTTTTGGCATATTTTAAAGTTGTCAAGGAATGACATATTCAAAACTAGGTCAAATATATGAATGTGACACAGAAGCTCAGTGATATATGCGATAGTCTTTAGTTAATGAGTACATTTAATGATACTGTTACAAAGTAATGGGCTGAAGATTAAATTGGGAAGTTTAATTTTTTTTATTTTTTTTTAATAACTGGTACTTATGACTTTGTCGGTATTGTCCTTTCCTGGCTTATATGTACTGGTTACACTGTTGCTTTTCACCAAGAGAGCAAAGATAGCTGGAAGTCGTCAGTTTCCCAAATAGTATTGAAAATGTATAGTAGTGTATTGAAAGCTGAATCGGGTGTTTTAGAAGTTGATAGTAGATATCATCTGGTACTGCTGAAGTGTCATGGGCTTGATCAAGAGAGTATTGTAGTTCTCTTCGAGTGAAAAGTTAATTATAATCATCAGAGTTATTAGATATGAAATGCAAAGGAACTTTTTCTTTCATGTTTTTGAGACAGCTTACTATTTCTTTGCAATAACTCTTTTGTGAGGAGATTTTCGAGAATGTTTCAGTTAATGTATTTGAGATTGTTGGTAAGGTCGTTACCATTTCATCAGATTTCTGTAAGTGTTTGATACGCCTGCATTTAATTTTGGCAACCATGTTTTGCAGTGCGCCTAATAACCGTAATCGACGGTAATATACAGTAATTTGACAGTTATGTAGGTATAATGTAAGTCGAAAACCTAATATAATAAATTCTGTAACAAATGATCATGCGCATCAATGGCGATGTAATATGCAAAGCTTGTGGTAAAATCTGGGCTGTACTTACTACCTAGAAGAACAGACAAGAGCGAGAACTACCAACACGAAAACTTACAAAAATATTACAAAATATAATAGAATATTTTCACTTGAATTGGTTGTTTCACTAAGCACAAAAAATTATTTTCTCTAATGGCTCTTTATTAAAATTTTGAATATTTACCCAAGGGTATCAAGCGAAATAAAACACTGGCTATTTTTAACATAAGCGAAGTGCTTCATGTCATTACTGATTTAGGGCTCAAGTTTTATTTTTGTTGATATTGTACACAAATAAAAAGGTTGTAGCTTATACTGAAGTATATATTTTATTTCGTTGCTATTTCTTTCATTTAAATAGCTGCTGACCATTTAATATTCGGGGTGTGTGTGTGTGTGTGTGGGGGGTATTTTTGGAAAACAATGTCTGGTCCTCAAATGGCTTTAAAATAAAATGTTTTTGCTCACAATTGCCGGTGCAGCTGATGCGTTATCCTCCAAGACTTAATGTTGCCAGTGAAACTGACGCAGTATCCTTCAAGACTTAACGCAGCCAATGAAGCTGATGCAGTATACTCGAAGACTTAACACTGCCTGTGAAACTGGTGCAGTATCATCCAAGACTTAACACTGTCGGTGAAACTTGTGCAGTATCCTCTAAGACTTAATGCTGCCGGTGAAACTGATGCAGTATCCTCCAAGACTTAATGCTGCCGGTGAAACTGATGCAGTATCCTCCAAGACTTAATGCTGCCGTTGAAACTGATGCAGTATCCTCTAAGACTTAATGCTGCCGGTGAAACTGATGCAGTATCCTCCAAGACTTAATGCTGCCGTTGAAACTGATGCAGTATCCTCCAAGACTTAATGCTGCCGTTGAAACTGATGCAGTATCCTCTAAGACTTAACACTATCGGTGAAACTGATGCAGTATCCTCTAAGACTTAACACTGCCGCTGAAACTGATGCAGTATCGTCCAAGACTTAACACTGCAGATGAAACTGGTACAGTATCCTCCAAGACTTAATCCTGCTGGTGAAGCTGATGAACAGGTAGAGCGTTGGATTCATGATCTAAGAGTCGTGGGTTAGATATTCGCCCAGGTCATCCGTGGTCGTCTGCCTCGGTGTGTCCTTGGAAAAGGCATTTAACTCCCAGTTCCTCTGCATGATATAACTAAAAATGTGTTAAAGTAAAAGTGCTGTTAAATAAAAAAAGGTAAATAATAAAAAAAAGTATCCATGTGTAAGGGCTATAAAATACACATATGATACTGTTTTACATGTATACAACTTTTAAATATACAGGAGCAAGGGATTGGACAAAACTACTCACTTGCGTACAGAATGCACTCATGTGCGATTAGTGTTAATGCAATAGAAGCATATATATATATATATATATATATATATATATATATATATATATATATATATATATATATATATATATATACATGTATGTATGTATATTGTACGAATAGGGGTAATGTAACAAAAGAAAAGACTCAAACAAGCTTTCAAGATTTAAAATACAAATATTTAATTTCCTAAAATATTAAATTATTTCAACAAACAATCAAAGTGAAAGAATTAAAAATAACTTACAGTATAGAATATTCGTAAAAGTCCTAAATTGTTCTAATGTTCACTGATCCGGAAGTTAATCCAAATATTCCGAATGAAGTAGAAACCTTTGCTGTACTGATGTGTTAATAAGAATCAGTTATATCCAAGTTTTATAAATTCCAAATAGTCCTTGTGAATATGGAATAACACAAGTTCTAGAAATGTTTCCGATAATTCCACGGAGCTGTATAATTACTAAAGTTGAAGAAACAGTACTAATCCAGAATGTACTACATGATTATATATATATATATATATATATATATATATATATATATATATATATATATATATATATATATATATATATATATATATATATATCACTGAAACAGAATATCCGCACACAAAATGAACCAAATTCGCTTATGACCTCTCAGGCTGTCAAACTATGCTAGGAATGCTAGAATGCTGCTATAAATCCTATTATATAGTCTCTTAATACGCAGAATCGAAATAAAAACCCATTTTATCCTTCTAGAAACAACCTTCTCCAAACCAATCAGAAACTAGGTTATGCGTGACTTCTCTAAAGTACCACTGTACCAACGGTTTTATCTGTCAATAAAGTGTTTACTCATAGAATCTAGGTCAGAAGTTTATACCCTCACGCGCTAAAAACACGTGACATACTAATGTTTCAGTGAAATATCGATCCAATTTACCGTATGTGTACTCACGGCAAGATGACAGCTGTTAGACTAAGAACAGAAATCACAAACTAATAAACTATACCATTATTAAAAGAAAAATGATATATAATTCCGTAACAATATAAAGATATATATATATATATATATATATATATATATATATATATATATATATATATATATATATATATCACAAGACAGATCAGTTAAGAGCAACTAACACCGTATACTGGAGAAATATATATAAGAACTGAATACAGGAATAAGAAGTAACCGAAAGCTACAAGGAAAATTACAAAAATAAAATCAACTATAAGCTAAAGGCAAAATAACAGAACTAATGACTAAAATACTACACGTGTTGCAGAGCTAAAGTAACGAATATATATCTAAGATGGGGAGGAAATTCTATCAAAACTAAACGTAAGCAACATTGGCAACATTGAGAGTAACTAAAAGTTATAAGCAACTATACAAGACTTAAAACTAAAATAGTAAACATGCATCAGATTATGACAGCAGCAGCAACTTCTTTACTTGTGTTTATATATGGAGCATTTACATTCCCAGGCAAGGTCTTTACTTGTGTCTGTATATGAAACATTTACATCCCAGGCAAGGACTCTACTTGTCTCTATATATGGAGCATTCACATTCCCAGGACAGGTCTTTACTTGTGTCTATATATGGAACATTTACATTTACAGACCATGTCTTTACTTGTTTCTGTATATGGAGCATTTACATTCCCAGGACAGGTCTTTCCTTGTGTCTATATATGGAGCATTTAGATTGACAGACCAGGTCTTTAGTTTTGTCTATGTATGGAACATTTACATTCCCAGACCAGGTTTTTAAGAGGGATTTAAAATTGTTAACATGTGAGTCTATTCGAAAATTATTAGGAAGGTAATTCCAGAGTTTAGCTGCTGCATACCTAAAGGATTGTAGACTATACCTGGATGTTCTTTTCAGTTGGAGTCTCCACGATGTTTACATACCTAAAAGAGTAAGAAGAATTTAAAAAAAATAAATAAACTGCCAGATCAATTGAGAATGTTGAATGTTTCTTGTTTAAAATTTTGAAAACTTAAAGTGCAAAGGTCTCCATTATTCTGGTGTGGATAGTTGATACATTTGTCAAATACAAGAGTTCAGAGTAAGGTGTATTCATTTCATCAAAGACAAATCTCAAAGTTCTTTCAATTAGTTCAAGTTTGTTCATATTAGACTGAATGCTGAAATGCCAGGTTAGGAAACTGTAGTTCAAGTTCGCCATTATGGAAGAGTGCCACACTGTCAATCGTCTTTCAGTTGTCGTTCTATTAATTCAATTATACCCCAAAACAACTGCCCTATACAGTGATATTCATTTTGATATGCATGTGTAATAAAATGTTAGTTGCCGTAACATCAGTCATGCACACATGACGCTTAATCTTTTGTACAATAAACGATGTAGCTATATTTATTTACAGCTTAAATCAAAGCTTCTTCAAATTATATTGATAATTTGTCATTCGACTTCATATTACTGTTAAATATCACAACTTTTTTATCAGAGCTATAAAGATATATTCCACCCACTGTGGCTCAAATTTAGAAAGAAAACCTGCAAACGGCGTCTCCAGCTGAAATATCTTGTTCCCTTGTTTGTGCAGTTTATATGGTTTTCTATTTTTATCAACTTCTTTTTAGTGTTTTTGTCAATCTGCAGCTAATTTTTCGTTCTTTTTTTTAATTTTTTTTAAAAAATATATTTCTTTTGTTCTATTTTTTAAAATTTCCTCCTTTAGCTTCGTTCTAACACTGACTATTATTCTCCTTTTGCATATTTTCACTTTTTCAGTTTTATTTTAAGGATTATTTTATTATGTGCACGTTCTGATTTTCGTGTAAACTTATTTTCTTATTTTTAAAAAAAATGTATTTTATTTCATCTCTTTACAATGCCGTATTTTTCCAGGATGTGATTCATCCGTGTCCGACGCCTGACGTTGTTATTTTTTGTTACAGAAGGGCGAAAGTAAGTGTTTGATGCTCGCAGACTTGATTTCGGTTTTGCATTAATGGGTCCAAAACCGAAATTCCAAGAAGGTAGAAGTAACATTTATTTCATGCTTTGTACCTGTTTTGTAATTTCACCTAATAAGAAAACCATATTTAAATGTAAATAAGTATAATAGATATTGGGGGTCATGCCGCCAAACCAATGAAAAGTGTTTCGTCTTTTTGTATTGGTATTGTTTGTTAGTGTATTTCTGTTTCACGAGATGAAAATGAAAAATATTTAAGTATGTGCCAGGAAAATCATGCACATAAATAGGTCGGTATTAAGGTTTGGAAGGGGGGGGGGGGGGACCAGGGCACTTCAGTTAAGGGGCCCTTGTGGATGTACAAAAGCACGGCCGCACGATTCACCCAAAATTTGCCCCAAACCACCCAAAACCTGCCCAAATCCACCACAAACATGATCTAAATCAAACGATACATACCCAAATCCACAATAAAACATTGGAAGGAGTACTATTTTGTAGAAACCGACAACAAATTATGCTGCAGTTAGTATTTACATCGGATAAAAATGAAACAAGGGAGACAAATCTTACTGGATTCATCACCAATACTGGTTATCAAGTCATAACGGACCCATTCAGTAGGTTCCAAGTGAAAACGGCCTCATTTTGAAGTAAATAATGGACCATCAGTGCCATATATATGAATGGAGATGAATACAATAACATATACATTATAAATATTTTTACATGCATTTGGTCTTGTCTTTATTAGCAATTGGTTGTCGCTACGTGATATAGAGATATATTGTATTTCTTCTTGACGTTTTTTTTAAATTCTCCCTTGTTAAATCATGTAAAGATATTGATTCTTTTTTTTCTAAATTGAGTGCAAATAACTGCTGATCCATTTTTTACTTTATACTTCATGTCATTACATGTAATAATGTTATTGTCGTTGCTTTTAAATTTAATGATAATGATAAAACAGTCTTCTGCACATATGATTCATTTATGTGAGTCAGATAGGAAGATCTATGAATACATACATAAAAATGCAAGGCATAATAATGTCTTCAAAACAAAACATTGTTGAGTACAAACCAAACTATATATTTGAGTACATGCTGTGACAAAGCAGCGGTCCACGGAAGTTACAGAAGGTGGTAAAGATCAAAGAAGTGAGTAAATAAAAGGTTGGATGTTCCAGAATTAAAGAGAATTGTGAGATTAATTTGTAATTAATTGGATTGTTATAAAATCACGACAGCAATTTGTATCATTTATGGCAAACAATGCCTATGAACCAAATTATTATTTGATTACATGATGTGACAAAGCGGCGGTCCATGGAAGTTACAGAAGCAGTAAAAATCAAAGAAGTGAGTAAATAAAAGGTAGGATGTTCTGTTTATGAGAATGGTGAGATTATTTTGTAATTAATTTGACTGGTATATATAAAGTCGCGATAGAAATTTGTATCATTTACGAATTCATGTTACATCGAGTATAATTGCTACATCAAGTATATTTGTTACTTCAAATTAAATTGTGCAAAATGGGTCCAAAGCGTGCCAAGAAATATCCTTGTGGCAGATGTAGTGCAGCTTCTGCATCTGAATGTGTTTACTGTATTACGTGTGGAAATTGGTATCATAAACAGTGTCAGTCCATGACTGAAGAAGAACTAAGACAGTGGGGAAAATTGGATTTGGATTATGTGTGTTCCTTCTGTCGTTCTTTGAATGAATGGAGGTTTGACTTCGTCGGTGCACTGCAACGTCTCGAGCTGGTGAGTAAATGACAGACTTAGTTAACAGTTATAAATGGTTAAAATTTTGAACAGAGATATATATATATATATATATATATATATATATATATATATATATATATATATATTTAAGACATTGGTTTGGTATTCATTCAAAACATATTATATGGTTGTATGGCTTCCTTTACAATAGCATTCTATCACAGGGTTCAAAGTAGGTTGATTCCTTCTTTATTATCACTAAATTTTACTACTGTCAGTTGCAGATCCATAAACATGTATTTTATCTTTTTGTAATTTATAAAAGGCTAAATAATAATATGTCCAGGGATCGCGCTGTGCATCGCCAATGTCGCAAATTGCGATTTTGTTTCCTGATTGGCGACAATATATACCATCTGGTGATTTTTTTGGCGACAATGTTTTTGGCTGTTAAAAATTGTATACAATCTTGGGTTTGGAGTGGAGGAATTCAGAGGCACCACAAAAGGAAGCCACAAACTTGGGTATACAATGCACTGGAATCTCTCTATTGTTACATAAACAAATCATTTGTTCATATCGACCACTTATGCTGACATCTGGCCTGAGTACTGTATGCGGTGATACACTCCAATAGTCAAGCTACCGGACTTTAGTATGGGCCCATTCCATTCTGAATCGTACACCACCTTCGGTCTTCGAAAGTATTTACCTGGGCCAGTTACTATCTAGCTAAGGATTATTTAATCTCTTTATACCTTACAAAATTTCAAACCAAACCTTGTTCCGTCTACGCATACTTTTTTAATTTGCAAAAATAAAGTTTTTAACAGCGAGTGCAATGTTAAAGAAAATGCTATTTATAGTACAAGCACTGCCTAAAACACGTCGTACGGTGCATGGTTGCAACGCGGATCCTCGCGCAGATAAAACTGAAAGTCGGTACATTTATACTGTATAAAACGTGCATAATATCATCCGCTATAATCAGTAAAATTAAAATAAAGGCTACGAAACTACAGTGAAAAAAATTATCTGAATCGTAAAAATGTAATGTAAGTAGAATATAGACTTTATCATTTTTTAAAATTATATGCCACACATTCCAAAATAATGAAGTCTGAATAAAAATAGCATTATAATATTTTTGTAAAAATCATAATTAAGTACATTTAAAATAGCAAGAAATTTATACATTATTATTATTATTATTATAGAAGACCAAAACAAAAAAAACCCCCAAAAAACCATATACACATGCATGCAGAATAAGTAATAATTAAAAAATTAATTAAAATATTCAGAAGACAATACTTTTTCCCAGATCAAAAATGAATACAAATAAAAATAGAAATAATATTGTATAATAATACTGATATTTTGTATCACTATTTTAAAATTAAGAAATTAAATCAGATTGTAAAATAAATAATTTTAATAATAATGATTTATATGTTTATCACACATTTATACTTATATTTAGGAATTATTTGTATTTTCAACAAGATCAGTAATAATAATAATAATTATAATGTCAACGTATTTATGAGTTAGAGAATGACATATGATTTAGAGAATTTTGTTAATGTTGTTTTGTATCCATTTATTATACTCATAGTCATTAAAGTAGTAGGCATCTTGTATGGTAATACAGTACAGATCCACATCACAACCGTGCACCTTACAATAAAAGTATTAACTATTTGATTTTACATTTCTCTCTTTATTTATATTCATCACTGATTTGGTAAAAATAAAAGGTGTAAAAAAATATGTAATTCATATTTACATGGCATTTAGCATGTGCACGTTTTATACAGTGGTGTACGATTCAGAATGGAACAGGCCCATACCATAGCTACAATCGACCAAACGACAGCTAATCCTTTTTTTTGGGGGGGGGGGTAAAATTTGGGCGTCCGTGGCTGAGATATGATAGAAAATTAAAACTGATGTTCTGTGATATGTGTTTCATACTTTTTGGACAATCTTCAAGAATTTTACATTCAAATGATTAGGTCCTTCCCGATTGAATATTTCCAAGGTTACCCTTTATTCTCATACATAAATTGATTTTACGCAAATGTATTCATGTATAAGGCTTTCTTGCCCTATAAGAGGTAAACTATTTTCAATAAATTGTATACACATAGGAGGCATACTCTCGATTTTCCGTGTGCTGATTATCCGTGTGTCAGTGCGGGCAAAAAAGAAAAGAAGAAAATATATAAAGAAAACTAGTCTTGAACGGTAGTCTTTAAAAACTTAAGAAAACTATATTGAAACATGTACATATTGTTCAGCCGACACAAGAAATTTACAAATACTGAGTTTGTAATAAACTGAATACAGTGTATCATTTAATATGATAAAAAGTCGGTCAGTTTATACAACTGTTTAAAGACAATTAAAAGGTAAGGCGGTCAGTGATAAACAGACACCTGCTGAGGGAGAGCCCATTAGGTTAATTTGCATAGGTAAAGTACACTAAGTGGAACAACCCAATTTGTCTTAAGTTAAGTACATCAAAGAGAGAGAACCTAATGAGAATCAGCACGTACGAATGTGAAGGAGACTTTGACTTTGAAACTGCATTCAGCAAGTGGGCATGATGCATACTCATGTGACATTCGATTTTATTATTTTTATGAAACAACATTTTAATAGTGCAAAACAAGAAGAATACAGAACAGTCATGCAATGATTTATTCTGTAATATTGTGGTATTGTATTGTTTGCTGTCAATAAAGTTATAAATACTCCATCTTTTTCAATTTTCATTGCTACCACATTAATAGACATGGAAAAATACTTACTCCTTGCTTGGCGACACTTTTTGAAAATTGGCAACAAAATATTGAGATTTGCGATTTTTTTGGCGACAACTTTTTTAAAGCCAGCACCATTCCTGTATGTCTTTAATAGGCACAACCCATTTGCTAAGTCTCCTTTTTTGTAATCCCTTTGATATCAACATGAATCATCATAATACGAATATATTTTTGTTATTGTTTTGGAATTAATCTTTTTTTTCTCGATTAATCTGAGATAACTTGTTATTATTTATGTAATCACAGTACAAAAATAACCTTAACCTTAAAATATCAAACAAGAGCCTCAGATTAAACTGTAATCAACATCGTATTTTTTATTTCCATATCCTATTTCGTGATTTATGATAATTTATAACTTTTTTCGCAAAATTGTAGTGACGTAATATTAAGTCAGAATTTGTCATGTGACATCAGTACAATGCTCCAATAATGATAAACATAAAATTTTTATAAATTAGAAGTTATATGCTGATTGAACACATCCAGGGAAATAATGTATCTTAAGAAGATACTCGATTTATTTATAACTTACTGAGGCGTGATCTCGGACGGCAGTGCATAAGTAATTAATTCAATCCCCAAATGCACCCATATATCTCGTGCATATGGTGAGAAAGTTTCCATTCATGTCATCCGTGTTTTATTTTGACGAATTAACTGATAGAATTACATAATAATTAAATCATGGTATGAAATGCAGTTTCTTCAGTTAATCAATAATTGGTCCATATATTTTGCCACACGCTCTCAGCAACTGGGATGCAGTAATTTCTCCTTCTGCATATTCAGACCATATTCTGTGTAATTTGGCCTGCAGCTCTGAGTAATCTTTTCTCTGCTCTCTAATCAATTGTTCCTCACTTATCAAACGATGTTGCAGATCTACCGAATCAGCTTCCCAACACAAGATTGTACATGTAAAAGGACATCTTGGCTCTCCAGGCATTTGCATTGATGCGTGTGTGCCAGCCTGAAAAAGCTGGCCTAAACTTAGCAACTTAGTAAGGATAAAGAACTAAAATCGAAGCAGAAACAATTATATCTGTCTTCTTGTAAATGAACGAATTCATATATCCATGGCTCTGTGTAATTCAGTTTTTGAAGTATTAATATTTCAGCAAAAGTAGATTAAGAAATACAATGCCTCTTTCAAAATTGACTATGAGCCCCCCCCCCCCCCCCTTAATTATTATGTTAATAAAAAAAAGAATCCATGTTCAAATTCTTCAAGCTGTACAGATTTTGGTCTCAACGAGTAATCACTGTACTCTGCTTGAGAAATACCTAAAACAAAAGTGAAGATATGCTTTTGTTTCTCATACATTACATTTAAAATCTTTTTATTCATGTCATGAAACCTTTACTTTTAATTTCCGCAGAATATATTAAAAATTACAGATATATTAAATGAAATCATAAAAAAAATACATCACAATAAACTATAAATAATCAAATATGACATGTAACATTTAACAGGCAAAACCTATATTTCAAATAATTGCAGAGCTAGGAAATATTTCTTTACAAGCGCAAAATTTTACAGTATTAAAAAGAAACAACAACACAGAAATACACTAAGTAATCGGCAAACTACGTAATATGAGTGCATTGTTACACTAACAGCTCTTTCTCTCTTTAATTATTCTTTTAGTCTTATGGGAATCTATTGTTTTTTCTGTTAGTATTTTATTATTATTTTTTTCTCATTTTTCTGAATCTTTTTTTTATATATCAATTTTAGTGTTTCTGGAATCATGAATGACTGAACCAAATCTATTCATTATAATTGTAATTTTACTTACTGAAAATTATTCTGTTTATCGGCTGCAAGATCAAAAGACCTAGAAAAATTTACCACTGCTGTTGATAGAGAACTGTTGTTCAAGCCCTGTCTATCTATTCCTATGAAGCAACATACAGACTTCCCCAGTGTTGATTCCATCGCCGCATATATCATTTACAACTTCGTCGACGATGTATCTGATAATCCCATAACAACACAGGTGATGGAAATTGCCTGTATAATGCTATTTCGATACTACTATTTGGCAATGAAGCCCTTGCAACTCAACTGAGATATCTAACATGTATACAGTTGGTGAAGAACATGAGTACCTATATGAATCACCCAATTAGCAAAGAAGTATACTTAGTATCCAGCGACTACAATACAGCATGTTTTGATGCTGGTATCAGTGGAGCTTTTTCTAACGCTTGGCATTTACTAGCCCTTAGTAATGTCATCATGCGCCCAATAAGAAGCATATACCCAAATGTTAATCGTGATAAAGATGGTGCCAGGCTGTACCTCAACAAAACATTCTATCCAAGTATTCCGCTCGAGTCCGCTTCACCATTGACAGTATTGTGGTAGTCAATAGGAAAAATACATGAACCAAATGTATGGTACAACGTGAACCACTTTGTGGCAGTCACTGACATTACAGAATGTAGAATACAAAAGAAGCAACAACTAACTACAAAACGCAAAACATCGTCTTCTGGATCATCTGCCTGTGAGAGCGATTGCTTTCTTGAAGATGATGATGACAACAATTATGATGACAGAGATGCACAATCACGCAAACAACTACAATTAAAAGTTCACCAACTATCGTGCAATGAATTGGCTGATGATAACAGTACTTATTGTTATGATGCTGATGGTGATATAGAAGAGAATAAATACATAGATACAATAGACAGTGATATTTCTAGCAATAATGGTCTTAATGGAGAAAGAGAATGATAAAGATCATCATGAAACTGAAGTTAATAATTGTGAAAACAGCGAATGTTACGTGAAACAATTAAAGCAAAATGACACAATTCTAAGCAATGAAGACATTTTGTCCATTCTCACTAACACTGACAATTGCCCAACTGCTATACCACCAGGGCCTAAAAATAATGTTTATGTCATACTAAACATAGATGGCAATCACCATAAAGGAAAAAATGAATTTCCTGATTGTGGTGTATGGGACACACGTGGGAACTACTGTTAACCATACTTTTTTGATTGAATTGGAAAATAGACTGCATCTGGTTTATACAAAAAACACTGTAATATGTATGAAACAAGTACAAAGTAAGAATATTAATATATTCCAATTGAACCACAACCTGAGGAGGTACTTTCATTTCACAGATATTACACGAAGCTTAAAGGAGATGAAAGGTTTAAAAAACGTGTAACAACTGTAATTACAGCACCCAGTCTAATGCATTTTATCCAAAAACGTGCTGTGGTAGAATATTGCAGAAAAAGGTCTTTAAAAATCAACAAATCACATTGAAACAGTGAGCCCTATCGGCGAACAAATCCAAACATTTTAAGAGAAACTGTAAATGATATAGGGGAGAAAAAGGCATCAGAGAGATATTTACAGATGAATAAAGATGATAGCTTTTCTGCGCCAAAAACGTCGAGGCAAATTCAAGACAAAATTTATAGAGAAAAGAATAAAGTCAAAACATCTGTACCAGGAAATAAAAATCTAGCCGATGATTTAATAGAAACTTTAAATGAACTTCACACAAATGAATATGTCCAGAAAGTGATTCTGACAAAAAGAAAATGCCCCGTTATTGTACTGTACACTGCAGAAATTTTTTTAGACATGAACAAAAATTGTTCAGGACGGGATAAAAGCATTGTTGGACTACACCGAACTTTTAATTTGGGTAAGGTTTTTGTAACTGCAATGTCATACAAAAATAGAAGCATTGTAAACAGGAAAACTGATCAATACCCTATTTTTTTTAGCTCCACTATGTCTTCATTGGAAATCAGATGAAAACACGTAATACAAATTCTTTTCACATTTTTGCGAAAAAATTGGAGATGATAATTTCATATCTGGTAAAGATGATGAAAAAGTTCTGACAAACGCTCTAAGATCCAACTTTTGTAATGCAGAATTTTTATGTTGTACTAAGCATATTAAAGACAACATTCAGCACTCTTTGCATAAACATGGATGTGATGATCTTCTCACAAAATCAATACATCATATGATCTTCAATGAAGACAGTGGCCTGATATTCAGTCAAGATGACGCTGAGTTTGTGAAATGAGAAGATGATCTGGCGATATATTTAAAACAATATCCCAATTTCGAACAGTACTTCAAAAAGTTAATATGTCAAAAAAAGTTCATATGTAAAAAAATTGACATGTTTGTGTAAAACCACTAAAAATCAACATTATCATGAGTCTTTGGACCAACACCAACTCAGAATCCATAAATAATAAACTTAAGCAGGTTGCTGATTGGAAACAGCACAAAATACCCAAATTAATCAACAGATTAAAAAGTGTAACTCAAGCTCATTTCATAGATTTGTAACGCACACTACATGGCTGTGGCAATTATAAATTATTTGGCCCTTCCTCTTTATATGTAATTGATGAAACAATTTGGCGCACAAAAAGATCAGCAGAAAAGACAAGAATCTTTACAAAATGTTTACAGAAGCAAATAAACTCCAATACTTATAAGTTTACATGTATACATTTCTCCGATGGAAAATTCCAATGCATCCGGCTGAAAATAGATGTGGGATGTAAACCTGGGCAAAGAAAGCGTGCAAAGGTGGAACGAACGATGCAAAAGAAATGGTGATAATGTCGAACATTGACCTAGGCTCTGTAAATTGAACTAGAACTACACTTGTCTAATGTTGATAAATGACTACGCATTTCCATTGTTCCAATTTTTTAAACTGGTTTTATGTAAATATCTTTGCAATGTTTATATGTAATAATCTTTGTAAAATGTTTGGAATTTTTTAGTTACATATGACACAGGTTGCAAGCATTACTTAATACTTGTATTATGTTGATTGTAGTAATACTTTGTTCAAAATATGCAAAGCACATTTTAGTTGAACTTCGTTAGTTTAATGTTTCATTCTATGTTTTAAAACTGGACTTTGAATAATAATCTTTATACATATGTATGAATTTTTAGTTAGTGGTGAAACATGGCGTGTTTTATAGAACTCGGAAATTGATTATAAAGATTTTTATAACATCCAACCTTCTATTTCCTCACTTCTTTGATTTTTACCGCTTCTGTAACTTCTGTACACCGCCGCTTTGTTGCAGCATGTACTCAAATAATAATTTGGTTTGTTGGCATATGTGATACAAATTCCTGTTGTGATTTTTAACAATCCAATTAATTACAAATTAATCTCACCATTCTCATTAATTTTGCAACATCCAACCTTTTATTTACTCACTTCTTTGATTTTTACCACCTTCTGTAACTTCCGTGGACTGCCGCTTTGTCACAGCATGTAGTCAAATAATAGTTTGGTTTGTACTCAACAATGTTTTGTTTTGAAGACATTATTTTGCCTTACATTTTTATGTATGTATTCATAGATCTTCCTATCTGACTCACATAAATGAATCCAATGCGCATAAGACTGTTTCATCATTATCATTAAATTTAAAGCAACGACAATAACATTATTACATGTAATGACATGAAGTATAAAGTAAATAATGGATCAGCAGTTATTTGCACTTCAATTTAGGAAAAAATAGAATCAGTATCTTTACATGATTTAACAAGGGAGAATTTTAATAAAACGTCAAGAAGAAATACAATATATCTCTATATCACGTAGCGACAACCAATTGCTAATAAAGACAAGACCAAATGCATGTAAAAATATTTATAATGTCGTGTATATGTTATTGTTTTCATCTCCATTCATATATATGGCACCGATGGTCCATTATTTACTTCAAAATGAGGCCGTTTTCACTTGAAACCTATTGACTTGGTCCGTTATGACTTGATAACCAGTATTGGTGATGAATCCAGTAAGATTTGTCTCCCTTGTTTCATTTCCATCTGATGTAAATACTAACTGCCGCATAATTTGTTGTCTGTTTCTACAAAATAGTACTCTTTCCAATGTTTTATTGTGGATTTAGGTATGTTTTGTTTGATTTAGATATGTTTGTGGTGGATTTGGGCAGGTTTTGGGTGAATTGTGCGGCCCACAAATACACCATTCCTTAAACTGTCCTTTGTATGCGTATAATTATTATAGCTAAGTATTAGATGGTTTAGACCTATATATGGTTTATTTAAACTTATATAATTTTATCCATGGCAACCAGGGTGGGGGGCCCGGTACATGGGGCCCCCCTCCCCCATAATTTGGCCCTGCTCATAAAGGGAAGATAAGGAAGTTACAGAATGCAGGATGCAGAAGTTTCAACTAATGTTCACTGCCAACAACCCGGCCATTGTATATGGCTGCTGACCTTACAAGATGGTTTTATAGAATCCTTCATTTGCATCAGTGTAGGATAGGAAAATTCCACCCAAGGCATTCGCAACTTTGAGGTTAATTGTACGGATAATACCTTGAATGTTTGCAGATAGCTGACATTAGCTGCCGTTCAGACCACCAGAGTTATTTGTGAAACAAGGATTGACCAAGCAGTTGCGAATGCATTGAGTTATTTTTTCAATTACAATACTTGGTCAGGCCTACGGTCAATCCAGTCATAGAATTAGCTGAAGTGGTCTGAGTAGATTGCGATATCTTCTTTGCAAAGAGCTTTCTGGTGAAAAAAATTATGATTTTCTGTAAATTACTGCACCATACATCCAAGGCATATTTTTGTCTCTCAGAAATGGCAGAAGTGGACCAAATTTTGTGTCAGACACAAGTCTTTGCTGAGCATCTGACGCAAAATTCTGGTCCTGAGGGTGGAATTTCTCTATCCAACACTGATGCATATACTGATATAACTTTCAAACAGCAAAACGCCTTTTTAAAATTTACTCACCTTAAGGTAGAGTGTAAAAAATTTGGTTTACAAATTCAGTATAAATTTTAAATGATGTTTAAACAAGCGCATCAGTGTTCAGAGAACAGTGGTTGAGACTGCTGATATAATGGCAATACACAATGTCCAAATTGTATGCTGCAAATGGCTTGTGCAATGATACAAATTTGAACAGGTCAGAAATAAAGCCCACTTTTATCCATAAGATTAATTGAGACAGACAAAATATAAGAATATAGTCCTCGATTCATTGTTGATCTAAAACAATAACAATTACAACAATGGCTTTTTCAACTCGAAATTAGACTACAGAAGCTGTACAGGTGGCTAGGTCAATCAGTGCACAATGTCCTGTATTGTGGGACATATATTTAAACTGCTGCTGGTTTTAGTACACAGATATGTTGCAATTTATATTTATCTTGATTATTGTGAAAGAATGCTCAAGTAATGATAGAAATTGGGGAGTTCTTGCCACTTTGTGTGCACAGTGTTCGCTGTAGGTCATGTGATGAAAGATATATCTTCCATCTGTATTCTACACTGGAAAACACAATACACATATAGGAATGTGAAAAATACCAGTTTCTTAATATATTGTGGGTTTGACTGGAAAAAGTAATATGGATCCTGTAAAGTTGGCATTTGTGATACTGGATACACCAGTATTATTGACAATACTGTATGTTAAAACTCTGTATTATAACCCCTTGTGGGCATGGGGATATAGAATAGGCCCAATGAGCCCCTTGCATGTCATAAGAGGTGACAGATGGAGGCAGGAACCATGATGGCATGTGGTTAGCATCCCAGACCTGTGACCTAAAGGGTGTGGGTTAAAATCCTACCATCGGATCAGACTAAATTGGCTGCTGTCATGTGTCAACACACTTTACTTCCATTTGCCTACTTGTGTTCATATTACATATAATGCCAAATCAAACATTCCAGTATTATAACTAGTATTAGGGCTTTATTGACTGATATAGATGTCACACTGCCGTATTGCACCGGTTAGCAAAAGATAATAGCAAAAGATAAGGGAGCAGTGAAGGGAGGTGTTGCAATAAAGCTCAAAATTAAAAAAATGTGGCAACATTTCTAACATCCCTTATCAAATTGCCAAATAAGGATGCTTTAGCTTCATTTCAGCCCATTAGAGAATTGGAAAATATGATTAGTTTGCTAAATTTAAGCCATTACCGCCCCTGACCACACTAAGTCACTATGTTTCTGTCATCCGGACTTTCTTCTGAAGGATGAATAATGTGAATCTAAAACCGGCTAATGCATGTACCTGTATGTGCATGTATTGGTATGGAGTTGTCTTCAACAGGGGTCAAGCTTGACTTGAATTTTAGGGAGAAGTGACTTCTCCTTTTGGACTGAATAGGGAGAAGTGAGAGCAGAACAGGGAGAAGTGGCAGCAAGGCAAGAAATGTATATATATATATATATATATATATATATATATATATATATATATATATATATATATATATATATATATATGTATTCATACTTGAAAGTGTGAATGTTTAAATGGAGAGAAATATGCAATGTATTTTGACCATATGACTTCAAAAAAGCATAGCAGAAACTATACAATTAATTTTAACTGACAGGAACACCTAGATTACAGTATTGTAATTACAAATAGGTAAAAATACTTAAGCAACTGCCACTTAAAGAACAAAATAATTTGTTGTAGTTTCTTCACTAGAAAACGGCAGTCAAAAACAGTTATAAATAAGTGTGAAACAACCCCTGTAACATGCACATGAGAGCACATGTTCATGTGTCTTCAACATTATAATGTTCATCCATTCAAACCACAGTGGTCACTAATGAGTAATCTCAACTTTACAACTGCATTTTGAGGAAGTTGATTCTAAAATAAATGTGAATCTTTTGGCTCAACTATTTTGGTGAAGTTTTTAAAAGTATAACAATTAAATTGCTTGTTCTAGTGGCAGATTAACTATTTATGCCTTTTGTTATTTACAATGATGTAATCAATGCAAAACGATGAAATGATACCAAGTAACTGAATTGGCACACAGCAATGTACAAATATGAAAATATGGTGTGATGCATGCTATGTAGATGCATCTGTTTTTAGAAACGGATTTTCTTCATATGACCACTAACTTCTATCTTCGTTGCAGCAATCCCTACATAGGAGTGAAAATTTATGGTTTTAATGTTTGTCTGCTACTTTTTCTCGTATTTTCACAAAAATGAGTGATGTAAGAAAACAACCTTGACCTTAAGTTACAACGCTTATCGTCCATTTCACAACATCAAAAGGTAAAAGGTAGAGGTCACTGTAACTGAAAGAAGAAAAATATTTTTCTCACAATGACATTAATTGTACAACACAGATCTGGATCAAACTTTGTGGACAGCTTGGTAAGGAAGAAGCCTATTGATTTTGGGGGTCAAAAGTCAAGGTCACTGTGACTGAAAGAAGAAAAATTTCTTTGCATAATAACTTTCGTTCTAGACCATCCATGTACCTTGACCAAAGTTTATAGAGGACTTATGGTTAAGGATACAGCAGAATCCTATTTATTTTGGATTAAAAAAGCCAGGCTCAGTCAAAAATGGGTTTTGAGAATAACTTTTGTTCTAGAGTAAGTTCCTTGACCAAACTTTGTGTTTAAAGGGTTGCTCTTAGGGAAATAAGACATATATACAATGTAGCTTCTGGGGTCTTAAGGTCAGAGGTCATGGTCATGGTAAATGTACAGTAATAAGAAAATAATAGTTTCTGCACGTTATGTTTAGTTTAAGACAACATACCTTGACCAAAGGTCCGGGTCATTGAGACCCATTTGCCAGTAATCTCCAGATTTAACCGTACCCTACTAGTGCTTTGAAAGATGACTTTTAAATGCTTGGTGGATTCATAATTGCTGCTTATGTTACTCTTGTTTATTTTTTGTATTAGAGCATTATGAAGAACTACCTTTTGTCCATAAGATCAGACCAATATACCTGTCAGTGTTTCAAGCAGTTTTAGGTTACCTTTTTTTAGTATGTACAGACATGTGATTATATGTATGTGATTGTGCCTGTGTGGGTGATAGAATAATTCAGTTCTTACCTTATTTTAGTCACATTGTATGTATTTTGTGATAAAGTAGATACTTGTATATTAATAATGCAATCTTTATTTGCTTTTATGATTTAGGTGAAAGAGTTCTCTGTTTCCATGGACCTTTACTTTATGAGGCAAAGGTGAGTATTAAATAAATTTGATTTAGCTGCCTACACTTCAAAGTGTAGCTTTCTGTGGGATTTAAAGGTCACAGGCCATACTCAAAAATTTAAAACTATGGAAATGGGTTATTTTGGATGAAGCAACTGAAAATGTATTTACTGTTCAGCCTTATATGTACGAACCTTTCCCAGCCAACAATGAAGACAATGCTGAATCATTGGATTCCGAGTCGGACTTCATAGATAACAAGCAACACCGGAATGATGAAGTAAACAGACTTGGGAATGTTGATTGGTAAGCCACTTTTGCCGGTTCATATCTTTATTCATAGTTAATTTTTTTTTAATTATTTTTTTTTTGTGATGTTTGATTACAATAAAAGAAAATGACAACTTAGAAATCATATGTTTTTCCACACCCCACCAGCTTGTCCTACAGTGTCAACAAATCATACATGATCCTACCTCCACCCCCACCAGAGGGAAAAATTATATACATAATCTAATGCATCTAATATAAATAAAAAAAGTGTCATATTGCAAAATTAGATTATCAGCGATAGCAGATAAAACATGTACAGGAATAAAGAGTAAATTATGACACATGTTCTTGCATTACTTCTATCAGATGTTCAGACAAAAAGGGGGGAGGAGCATCTGAAAACACTTTCTGCTAGTTGATAACCCATATAATTTTGTGACTGTTGAAAAGAAAACATGTAGAACTTTAAAAGGGTTTCTATCCAGATTTTTAAATTGTTATGAATTGGTGTAGAAGGCGCTCATTCACACAATGCAGTGATGCCAGAGAAGGGATTCTGTAGGAAGTTCCATTACAGCACTGCATGTACACCTATGTAACTTTATTGTTGAAACATGAACAGTAGAATTTATCAAAATAAATTTGATCAACTAGCAGTCAAGACATCAGTGCCAGTTTTATTTGAGATCGCCAGGAATGCTGTGTAGAGCACATTGTATTATGTAAAATTGATATGGTAACTATGTATAGTATGTCACTTTGAGTGTAGCAATTCTTACTCTCTATCATGCAAAACATTGTAATCATATCAATCTTAAACTTTATGATACGATTAACCCCAAAATTACTGATCTACTTAGAATGTTACTTATTCATATTACAAAATAATAATAATAATATATGTACAATTGATTATGATGATGATAATCACAATTATATCATGAGGGTCCTTCTCATTATCAGTTGTTTTCATCAAAAGCAACATACAAGTTTTTTTTATCTTTCTTTGTTTTTTCCCCACTAATTGTTTCATTTTTGACATCACCACTACGTAATTCTCAAACTGGAATATCAAAGTTTTCTTCTTAATTGGAGGTAAAAGATTGCCTTTACTCTGTATGTCTGTGTGTGTGAAAAGAATGAGGATCCCTGTGCACTAATTCCATCATTATCAGGGGTGGGGTGGGTGGATTTCTAATCACAATCAATTTGTAATTCCTGTAAAATTCATTATGGAGTCAACAACCGTCATTGTCAAATCTGTATAACAACAGCTGTTAGTACAAATCTATTACAAGGTTTTGAAAGAAATACTAACAAGTGCTCATTATAGGATGGGGAAATACCAAGTATGCAGAAAGAGGTATAAATATTTATGGATATTTTACAAAAAAAGATCATATGAGTACTGATCCTGCATACAGTTGTTCACACAGTTGTTCACATATGGAAAAATGGAAAAGGTAAATGAAGGGGGGGGTTCCCGGGTGATCTAATGTTGGTAATGAGGGATTGCATATCTGCATTTGCTAGCATAACAGTCTAACACAGTTTCTTTTCTTTTTTGTGGGGCAGAGTGTATAGACACATTGCCTATCAATGCCTTGACCACTGGATCTGGCACAGAGTTGCATAGTACGACAGGCAGGTACTATCAGCATGTGCTGTGAATGCCATCAGAACCAGATGTCCTTCTGAGAACTATAAAGGGTTTGAGTATGCCAGAGACCTCTGACTACAAAACCTTGACTTGTGCATGGTGGTGGCTTCTTGCTTGGGAACCTTTTTGGCTGAGCTGGTGAGAGGTGGTGGTGACTGGAGATGCCTTAAAACTGCCTCATGAGCCTATCCATGAGAACTGTATTTTTGATGAAGAATAATTAGTTCTTCCAACAGAGCAGCCACATATTCTGTTTTAAAAAAATATAATTTATGAATCAATAATCATTCTTTTTCACATAATCAAGACATTTCTAGATTTTTATTCAGATATTACAAACTTGATAGCTTACATTTAATTGTATCTCATGGTCATGAAGTGTTCACTAATATAAGTTCTAGAAACCTCGCAAGTTAATTCTAGAATAAATTGAGTAGTACATGTACTAGTATATCACATACAGTTTCTAGTTTTTGTTTAGACATTGTGTACAATAGTTGCATAATTATAAATTGTTCATCAAGCAGTTGTACGAAAATGATGAACAGCTATGAAATTTTAACTTCGTACCAATTCTAGAGTATATACTGATGGTATTTAAACACTAACCATAGGAACAATCTTCTTGCACCACCTTCAGTAAATAGTGATCAGCCTTGTATTTTGGGTATGATATTTTGAACCTAATCTACCCATTTTGTTCACAACCTGGACTCTGTCTCCATTACAACATGTATGTAGAGCTGCCAATTGCAACCTAGAAAAGAATGATAAATGATAACAAATTATGAATTTGCAAGTGTATAACCTGTGTATATTCAAAATAAATAGTGTCATTCAAGATTTAGTTCTTAGTTATTTTAACTTTTTTTTCATTTGTGTCATTTATGATTTGCAAGGGTCTACCTTGTGCATATTCAAAATAAATAGTGTCATTCAAGATTCATGGTATTTCTTTGTTATTTTAATTTTTTATCATTTGTGTCTGTAATACTAAGTTCAAACTGTACCATATAAAAATGATCAAAACACACACACACACTTAGATTTGTTTAAATCCTCAAGTTATTTAATATTATTGTTCGGATGCCTTGTTCACAGTGGGTTTATGCATAAAAGTCGGGGGAAAAAATGATCAACCCATGAACAATGATGAATATTTACTAGTATTAAATTCAAGTTTACATAAATATTACTGCCATTATTCACTGGATTTTTCTTGTGGAAATCCAAGTGCTTAACATGTGAGAAAAGTTGGTTAATCTCGGATGTTATTCAGTTTGTATAAATATGTGGGTCTTTTCTTTTTGAAGAACATTAAGCAGAATTCATTGAAACTATTCACTTTTTATTCAAATCTTTATACATGTTTGTGAATACATAATTATTATGTTAGTAACATTCCACAAGTAATTAAAGGAAAATAAATTATCAGTATTACCTTGTACTCAGACAATCAAGAGAATTTTCAATCAGAGTGGGGTCTTGTAAGTTTTAAACTTTTTATGAACAAAATGCAATAGTAATAGATTATTTTATCCATCTTGTACCCAGGAGGTATGAAATTTCCAGCCTGGACTGATACAATGTGTGTTTGGTTAAGTTTTCTCTACAAACTGAACAGTTCTACAGAGAAAAAGATATTCAATAAAACTGAATTGTACTGTTGTTGTTTTTTTTTACCTCTGTTGTTTGAGAGCATCTGTACACATGGTTTGATGATGAATGCTGGAAATTGATAGTTTAAATGGGTCTGACACCAGTGTTCCTAAGACTGCCGCGGTAGCTTCTCCTGACGAAGCTGCTCCTCTAAGCACCGTCTTTCTTCGGCTTCAGCCTCAGCCATTTGGACATCATGCTTTTCCAGCAGTTCATCAATGGTCTACAAATCAAAATTCAAAAGGATATTGAGCCCAGTTTATTGAGAACTATATGAAAACTGACCTCTGTGATTATTTAACCACATTGATTTTATTCTTCTATGAATACTGACATAAGGTGTATTGCCAGTTGTTTATTTGGGGGGGGGGGCAGCTGTTGCCATTATAATGTGGAGGCACCTCTTTTTTTTCACCCCATTTGCAAGTTAATATCAGGCAGTGATGTTAAAATGAAACTGTATACATTTCCCTCTGCAGTTTTCTGTTCTTTTAAATATGTTATTATATTTCACTTAAATTTCATATTTAAAAATTACTAGTAGTCTGGAATTGTAACAGGCCATGGCTGTACAACCCATGAAAGCCTTGATATTAGCAGAAAGACTGCACCAGCCCTTGGAATTTTTTAAAACAGCTGCTTTTAGCACATGATACCTCTCCATTAGAAGAGTGTGTGTGTGTGTGATTCTATACAGACTTGTGCATGTATAATGATATACATGTCCCAGAGTAATACCTCATTTTTACTTTTTACAAATTCGTTTTGATTTCATATTGGTTATAAAAATGCTAAACATACAAGTCCATCATAGTCTACATTCTAAACATTTAAAAAACACTATGATTTTTTTTCCGTACATGAATATTTCATATTTGCACTAACATTACTGTGTCATGATCTTTATTTGGTATATTTTACTTATGCTCTTTCTATCCCTCATAAACACCATAGAACTTTCTACAGGATTTAGGAGGTCCAAACTTCTCGGGTGACAGAAGAGATTTCTTCTTATATTCCACAGTCTCCGGGAATATGGTGGGCACTGCTATTCCTAAGAAATTCAATTTAATTTGTACCCCCAATGGATTTCATCGTGGAAGGAGGGTTTAAAAAGCAACTGTCCTCAAAATGCCTGATACATAAATGGGATGTTGCTGTTGGCACAAATGGGACAACTTTCTCATCCCTGACCCGATTTGATCCCACTGCTTCAATCCACATTTTACGGTAAACAGCGTCTTGCAGAAAAAGAAAGAACCCATTTGTTCCATCATCACTCCTTTGGTTGCATCCATATGCAACACAGTGCACCATATTTGCTGTAGAAAACCATGATTGTTAGTATATATCATATCGGCATTTACGCTGGGAAATTAAATGTATGAATGGCTAGGTTGAATGGAAAGGAATAAATCTACTTCATATCCATTTTCAGCACACGGAAACTGGCAATTATTTATGGAGATTTCCAAACTATTTTTTTAAAATTAAAAATCGGATTTGTAAAACTAATTAGACATTTGTATGGTGTAGGTACACAACAAATGTGTTTCTTTTATGACTAGGAATGATATCACACTTTTGTACAATATGTGTGGCCAGTGACCTTTAAAAAATGGCATGGGCCACCATATTCTTTCCAAAATTAGGTCTCAGATATATATAAAAATCTGTTAACCAGTTTTTCAAAACTGAGTCGGGGACCAGAATCTGGAATTTTTGAAAACAGAAGAGAGCCTTGCATACATAAATAAACAAAAATTTCTTTTGAAATTTATTGCAGTGATCACTCTCATATAAGTTTCTCCCTTCTGCAGTAAAAAGGTGATCTTACAAAAATGGTGACTTCTCATGATGGGGACAAAATGGTTAAAATATACTATTTTGCTGTCAGGTGAGGTGGCTATATAAAGTTATTGCCTCTCTTGAGTGGGGTCTCAACAGAGGAGACCACTATGCATTTTTAAATGATCAGGTTAATAATGTTTTCAGATAGCCTGTCTAATTTTTAGCTGGTTTTGACACATTAATTGGTGCAATTACTGTTTTCTTAGGTGGCACATTGATGGGGGGGGGGGGGGGGGGGCAAAATAAATTTTGTGTGTTAATTTTTACATTATTTTTGGCAAGACTGAGAAATTTTCAGCCGCATTGGGTTGATATTTATCCCTGGCTTCAATTCATTGACTTGGAAGGAAGAATGTTTTACAGTTATTACAGACAATATTCCCAACTGGCATATGTTGGAAATTCAACCAGTGTATTTATCAGTGGAACTGACAAATTCAGGATTGAACTTATCAAGTTTCATGACAGTTTTTGACCTCACAAGACCTGTGCATAACACTAGCTAGCATGTGCAGAAAATCCCTGAAGTTAGAGTCGCTGACACGACACTGGGAATGGCTCTTCAAAACTAAACGAGACTGAAATGAAAAAAGTGAGAGTTCTCTTTAACACAGCCTCCAGCATAGCCCATTATAGAAAAACATTTACCATCATACCTGGACAACGGAAAATGAAAACCTCTGATGTAACGAAATGTATAATATCAACCTATGTTTTTGAAAAATCAAATTCTTTTAAGAAATAAATATGTTGCACATTATTTAATTTGTTCTCTTTATGGATTAAGGGCATACATATTGTCAGATCTTAAGAAGTGATTTAAATTTTGGACAACTGAAAAAGTAGGTGGGACAAGTTAATTTTCTAAAACCACTTGTCCTGGACAAGTGGATGAAAAAAAATTGATCAGCACTGGCAGGCTAAAGCCATTGAGGATTGTTATAGTTGTAACATCACAAACAATCAAAATTATCAGTTCTCAGTTGTCTGAGATTTTCATTCTTTTATAATAACACTGAGTATTTCACAATGAATGAGCAGTAACAATCTGATGATACTTATATTGGTGACACAACAATTCATGTACAATGTTCTGAATTACTGCAACGAAGAAAAAGGGTCTCGTGGAGAATCCTATTTTTAGGGCTTGGACTGCAACTGTTTTTAAGGAAAGAGTCCTGGGCTGCAACTCTAAAAATCCTATGGAAAACCCTATGTAACGATCTATATTACATGATGTCGATAATATAACCGATAATCATTCTTAAATGTATTGGTTCAATAAAAAAATTTAAAATGCCAACAAAATGTTTGACTTGTAATAAAAAAATTATGGAATAAATCGATCAAACAGCTGTTTTCAATGTGAATCGGTCAATCATACATTAAAGGAAGTGGACAGAATTACTTATGTAGAGCTATATGTCTAAGTTTTAGTTTTGTATCTGTCTGCACAACTAATGGTGCAGTTAGTAGTTTTCCCATATCCTCGGTAAATGGAAAATTTTATTGTAATATGACTTAAGTTAGCCAAACAGCAACAGTTGACAGGTAAACATGCCTGAATATCATTAAATATGTATCGTGTATTGAAAGTTTGCATATCATATGTTTCATATCAGTGCGAGCTGCCAGTACTCTGCCCTACTTTTGTTGAAATTCATGTATCGTTGTTTTCCAGTTTTTACAAAAATGATTAATTGCAACTTGGCTTTCAAGAATAACATTTTTTTGTTGTTTTGTTTCCAGTGTGTCAAGCATGAAATAAAGGACAAACAGATTCGCTACATGATCCACTACAATGGATGGAACAAGAAGTAAGATTGTTTTTCTAGTTAAGGATTTTTGAACAATGTCCATCAAATTAATTGCAAATGATCTATCATGAGTGTAACTTCAGTCTTCAAGGCTTAATGTTACTTTTTTTATTCACTGGTTAGTTATCAGTTTGACCAGTTTTTTTGTTACTCCAAAATTTGTCTTCAATTTAAAACAAATTTCATCATCTTTTTGGATTCACTTTCCATACTGAAAGCTTTGCAAAGCCTAAGAGTTGACAGTTTGTTCAGGGTTCATTTTAGTCAGGAAAGTTCCCTCCATGGCACCCTTAAAATGCAAGAAAATAAAGATTAAAGATTGTTGCAGTTGATTTTAGACCAAATCGAGTGTATCCCAATCTTACTGAATAGAATGTGCTCATTTCCAAAAAAGTATAAGATGATCAATCTCATTGGCTGGCAGAAATGTCTTACTGGTTTTGATTAGCTTCAGCACTAATCGAGAGCACATGTTCAGTAATCATTGTACAGATGAAAAGATGAAATTTTAAGTGAAAATACTGCTGTCTTTACTTCCAAAGTTGTACACAGGAAGAAAAAAATGTGGACTTAAATGTCCAAAATAAGGTATGGAGGGGAATGGTCACTTGGGCGTGAGGAATTCAAATCCCAGTATGGAAGGCTTGTGACAGGAATGGCTAATAATGTTCACAGGCGCTTGGGAAGTGGGTTTATTAATTTCTGCAAGAAATATTCACTTTTCTAGCTTTATATGCTTTGAATCAGTCATTGTTGAGTTGGACTATCCCTAGGTTTTCAGGAATTTCCTTGTCAACTTAAATAACTGTCCTGCACAATGGACATGATTATTTTAGCAGACAAGGAAATTGTGGAAAACCATGCTGTAGTCTGACTCTACAAGAACTGATTCAAAGAATATCCTGCTGGAAAAGAAAATATATAGTGCACAAATTGATAAATCCATTACATGAGTACCTGTCTTCAAAATTTTTGAATAACGAAGATACAGGTAAGGATATTTTCAATCCCTATTTTTTTTTAGCTCTACTGGTCATAGTACAGAAGGGCTTATGGGATGGCCTGTTGTCCATCCTCCATCTGTCCATTAGTAAAGTTTGTTATTGCTACTCCTTCTAAACTTCATGGAGGATTGTCATGAAACTTTACACACACATTAATCCCAAGGTCTGGTTGGTCCTAAATAAAAATGGTGCTGCTCAGACATCCAATATGACCACCACAGTTTTCATTTTGAAAATCTTATCACTTCTCTTGAATGGATGGTTTTCACTAAAAGACTTCTTATGATGTCTTATTGGCCCTAAATGAAAATGATGCCGATCTGATGTCCAGTATGGCAGCAATCGTGACAATCTTGTTATTGCTACATGTACTACACCTGAACAGAAGGTCTTATTGAGATGGGGTTTTCACCAGAAGACTTCTTATGATGTCTAAGTATAAAATATTATGTAAATTGGCATGTTCTATATACTTGGGAAAATATGTGGAATGAAAAATCCACAAACAAGCTTCGTAACATCAAATCCATCATTGGAGAGTGGCATCCCTCATATCAAACAAATCACAGAGATGAGGTGGTATTCTGTCAATCATGTATAGGACACACATACATGTTTACCTAACTCATGCATACCTCCTGAAGGGTGAATCTCAACCAAAGTGCATACCCTGCTAATGTCCACTGACAGTGGAGCACATTCTTGTCTAGTGTATAGACTTCCACCCAGTGAACAGAAGTATTTTGATCTGAGCTTGGTAAAAGAACTTTATGGTGATGTACCACTCAAGATAATCTTGGACTTTTTGAAGGAATGCCATTTATAGAACAAAGTTCAACCCAATATTTTAAGGATTTTTTTTTTTTTACTTTTATTTTATTATTTTATATACATTTTACAGAATTTTAACATCTTTACCTCTTGTCATTTATCTTGTAGCACTTGATGTTTATTGAAAGGGTTTATCTTTCTAAAGTTTTATTGAAAACCATAATTCCAGTTTGGAAACACATTTTACAGACCTTAAATTTGAGTATTGTCCAATATAATGACTGCTGTAAGAGATCTTATCCATAATTGCAATAAGTACATTCTGTGAAATGATTAGGGTGTACAAAAATGTCTCACAGGTTCCGAGAGTAATTTCTGATTGCAGGGGATGTCACAGAATGTGGCAAGACTAAAAACACATCATAGCATATGTAGTTCAACTGGAACACCTCTTGCAGTTCAAACATGGATGCAGTCTGTCATCATTGTTTTTCAAATAGACTTTTACAAAAAACGTGGTGTAGTCCTACCGAGCATTGCTTTTTCCAAGTCATTAACTTGTGAATAGATTGTATAGCTTATGTTATTCAAGTATGTTGTGTTTATTACTAAATAATAACTCATAAACACAATTATCATTGAAAAATGCTGGTATTAGCCAATATATGGACAACTATAATTTTTAGCTGTACTGGTCTTAGAGCTTGTGGGATGGCCTGTCATCTGATGTTTCAACCAGGACATGCCTTTGTGGGATTTCCACAAAATAGACACCAAGTCCTGCAAAGAATGAGATTGAATGCGCCAAAAGTGGCACCAAAAGAAATGAACAATGTGCTGGTTTTTTTTTTTTACCTTTAATGTTAGTCAGATGTGCCAGCCAATCATTAATTGTCTGAATTGCTCAGTTATTTTTATGCATATGAACAAAATCCATCAAGCGATCTCTTTTGATTACTCTGGTCATTATGATTGGACTATCTGTGATCTCCCATTCTCCAACTCCCATATGTGGCAGAGCTGGCGATTGTCCGGAAATAGTTGTATACTTGATATATCGCATAATATTTCTTGGTTGCAATGTTAAGAATAAGATTGGCATGTGACTGACTTTAATAGTCTCGATGAAACAGTGTGCAACAAATTCAAGTAACGTATTGAGGTAACTTACACTCTTGTTTTATTAACATTTAAACTAAAAGAAACATTTACAGACTCTGAGATTCTCATAAGCACGTGCTTCCAGCCACTTGATATGTAGTGCCATTAATCATTTGTAAACTCTCCGAAGTTTCGCTAAGAGGTAGACATGGAACAATGGATAACTGGTTTCTTTGCTCCAGTACCATGCTCAAAATGTGAAAGCGATAACAATTACTGCAGATATGATAACTCTAGCGAAGGAGCTGGTAAAACCACAAAAACCTAGTTGTAAGTCAAACAGAAAGTGAAAGTTCCGACAAACAATTGGATTCCACAAGGGCAGAAAAATGAGAAACCCTTAAGAAATCACTTGAAAGCTGAAACTTGACAAAGACTGAGGACTGTAATGTTGGAGGGGCATAAAATTGTAGACTTTGATTTGTCCCATACTGTTAGAGTATGGTCGGAGGCATCACAGAGGAAAACTGTACAGTTAAAGATGGTTATTTATTTGGGTTTTCATGCAAATAACATGCAGAATATACCATGTTAAAGATATTTCTTTTTATTATGTTATTGGTCCATTTTATAAAATGAAAGGTACCAATTGGTCCTGTTTTTGTCAAACCTGGCTAATACACTGCTACTCCTCCTAAACTACTTTGAGGATTGCCATGAAACTTTACAGACACATCCTAAGGTCCAATTGGTCCTAAATGAAAATAGTGCTGCTCAGACATGCAATATAGCTGCCACAGTGGCCAGCTTGAAAATCTACTCCTTCTGGATGGATACTCATATCAACATGGAATTTTCACTAAAAGATTTCTTGAAATGTCTAGTTGGTCCTAAATGAAAGTAGTGCTGATCTGATGTCCTATATGGCCACCATGGCAGCCATCTTGAAAATCTTGTTATTGCAACTACTCCTGAATGGAAAGTCATATTGACATGGGTCTTTCACCAGAATACTTCTTATGATGTATAGGTGATCTTAAATGAAAATAGTTTTGCTTGCACATCCAATATGGCCAACACAGCAGTCACCTTAAAAATCTAGTTCTTGCAACTGCTTCTGAATGAATGATCATATCAACTTGGGATTTTCACGAAAAGACTTCTTTTGGTGTCTAGTGTGTCATAAATGAAAGTGGTGCCGATGCAACAGACAGGATGCCCACCATGGTAGCCATCTTGAAAATCTTGTTATTGCTATTCCTCCTGAACGGAAAGTTCTATCAACATGGGGCTTTCAACAGAAGGCTCTTATAATGTCTGGTTGGTTCTAAATAAAGTGGTAAAGACTTGATATCCCATATGGCCACCACAGCAGACATCTTGAAAATCTTGTTATTGCTACTCTTACTGAACATAAAGTGATACTGACATGGGGTTTCACCAGAAGACGTCATATGATATCTAGTTGGTCTCAGATGAAAATGTTGCTGATCTGACCTCCAATATAGTCACCACAGTGGCCATGCTGAAAATCATGTTATCACTACTTTTCCTAGAGAGATGGTCATATCGACATGGGTTTTCATTTAAACACTTGTGATATCTAGTTGGACCTAAATAAAAATGGAGCTGATCTGACATCTAATATGGCTGCCATGGCTGCTTTCTTGAAAATCTTGTTATTGTTACTTTTCCTCAATAGAAAGTCATATTGACATAGGGTTTGCACCAGAAGAATTCTTGTTGTATCTACTTGATTCTAAATTGAAATAGTGCCGATTTCAAACCTCAAAATGAGGTCAGATCTTGGAAATCTTGTTATTGTTATTCCTAAATGGATGGTCATATCGACATATGGTTTTCACCAAAAGACTTCTTTTGATGGTTAGTTGGTCCTAAATTAAAATGATGCTGATCTGACAGTAAAATATGGCCACCATGGCAGCTATATCTTTTTTATTGCTACTCCTCCTGATTGGATGGTTGTATTCACTTGGGTTTTTCACCAAAAGACTTCTAACAATATTTAGTTGGTCTTAAATGAAAATGATGCTGATTTTACATCCAATATGGCTGCTACAGTGGCTAATTTGAAAATCTTGTTTTTACTCGGAAATAACAGAGATGGTTATAACACTCAGCATTTAAAAAAAAAAAAAAGGGTCTTGAATTCCTGGAAATTCTTTTTGGCCAGTAGAGCATCAGTCCATTTGAGGGACTCTTGCTTACAAAACTTTTCTGTTAATACTGAAATTGTGCAAATGTTAGGTACTAAAGAAAATTATAGTTAATATTTACACCTAGTATAATTATTTGTATACCTGAAAAATAAATCATAAAAAGTGATGAAACATTTCAAGTTTAGCTGTGTGTATTTTCGCAGAAATTCATAGACTTTTGGATATAAAAACTTTTTGAAAGCACAGAGATAGATGTGTATGTCACTAATTAAAGTTTTGATTCTTTTGTTTGACTCTTTTGTTGGGGACTTGATTAGGCAATGACAGGGGTCACATTAGGGGGAACTTTGGGTGAAATTGTTGCTCCCATGCATCAAATTTTGATGCAATCACCAGCCATACAAATTAACACTCTAGGAAGTGAGTGATATCTCTTGCTTTTTTTTACCCCAAAACCTGTGTAATTTAAGGAGCTTTGGAACCTAAAACTATGAAGAGAATAATTCATGTATTCAATATTTCACCTGAAAAGAGAGTTTAGATAATTTGCCTTTGATGAGTATTACCCAGTAGTCACCTATTTTCAGGACCAGTAACCTATTTTGATCTTAAGCTATTAATGAAATTATATATAGCGGTTTTCGGAATCAGGATGGAAAGATTTTTGTGTTTTATAAAGTTAGATGAGTATTTTGTATATTTTAATACTATTTAATCTGGCAGATCCAGTAAAACAACAGTTGTTGATGAACTTATTTTGCCATTAAAAAACTTGACCTCAAACTAACTTTGCACTATTTTTCCACCACTTTGCCTTATTCCGACAGGAGGGAGAAGAAGTCACTTTGTCTGAAATGTTGAGATTAGTATGACCCCTGTGTGGATATAATTGTTGGACAGATGATGATGTTAGTGGTGATATTAATGAGGAACTGGAAAGAAAAGTGGGTGGGGGGTAGGAGACACTAATGCTTTGCTGTAAATTCCTTTATGAAATTTCACATGTACAAGAGTTGATATTTACATATGTTAAGGAAAATATCTTTTTTATTGGAATATATCTTTTTATATATGAGCTGTATATTACAGTCATACATTTTCATAACTTTGTTTTTTATGAGTGTGAAGAGAGGAATAATTTTGTATACAACTTTATATCAGCAAGATTTATTATAGCAAGGGGAACACTTATATACTGTTGCCTGGGTATTACATATACATTTATGATACACTATACTGCTTTATCTCATTTACAGCTGGGATGAGTGGGTACCAGAGAGCCGAGTTCTGAAAGCCAATGAACAGGGATATCAGAAGCAGAAAGAACTACAGAAAGCATTGTGAGTAAAATTAAAATACATCTACTAGGTTGAAACAATATAATAAATACTATAAGCAAAATTAGGTAAAGGATGATTCATCATTAGTCAGAAATATAGTGAAACATGGTTAGTAGGAACACTGATGCAATGAATTTACCATGTGGATTCATACATTAATGTGTTTCCTGGATTTGTAGATTACTTATGTTTGTACCTTTAGTCAGTAGCCTGTTTTGTAGTGATTTAAAAGCATTTTAATAGCAGTAACACATCACATATCGATGTTGCCTTGCTTACTTTTTTCGGGATGGAATTTCCCTAGTCCACATTATAAAATTTCCTCCTCCCATAGAACGTTCTAGAAAGTCTAGAACAGAAAGAACACACACCTAGTCTGATTCCCACATTATAAGCCCATGCACAGTAGCCGTCTTCTTTTTCTGTGGATGCCATCGTTAATTGGTCGATTTTAAGTTGCTCTCTGAAAAATTGCCTTTGTCTTGTGTCAAAGATGCATTCGGACATCCAGATCTTTTTTCCAAATTATTAGAGTGATATTATCCTCAGTTCTTTGTATATTTAGTTCTTGTATAAGCTCTCTTGTAAGGTTTGAGGCGTTATTGTGCTGTTTTTTCAGCGGTGACTTTCTCTTATACCCTTCTCCATCGGTGATAGAATAGGTAATAACTATTCCAATTGGCATCCAAATTTGTCGCCACTGTATCATTAATATATTATTTGGGATGTTTCCGGCATTCTAGGGTAGGTATCCTCATCTCCTTCACAGTTGGATTTTTTGTGACCTCCTGTATATATTTTGAATATATTTTTTGAAATCGTACATTGACTAATATTATATGATGATTCAATAAGTTGTTCTTAGGAGGTCTCACACCATTCATTATCAATAGTATTGTGTTTCAGAGGTCTCACATCACTCATTGACTAATATTATATGACGAATCTATAAGACACTCTTAGGATATCTCACATCACTCATTATCATTAATATTGTCTCACACCATTCGTTGTCATCATAAATATTATTGTTTATTGCTTTCTGTTCCAGACAATTTTCCTGTGTGGGAATAAAAATGTTGCAGCGTGGGGGCAAGTGTGGGCATAAAAAGGCCCCATGGGACACACATCCCATCTGGTGCATGGTGCACAAATTGTGAAGGTACAGATGATTGTCCATTTTGTTGTTTATGGTCAGTTGAGGTCTGGGACCTTCCTGAGAGTTGGTGCACATATATATGGAGGAAGAAAGGCCCTTCTTCCTTGTCTCTTTGATTCCAGGAGCATATGGAATCCTTCTCTGAGTCTCTCAAGACTCGGAAGAAGAAGACTCCTCAACCCCAGGAGAGTATGGGATTCTTCTCTGGGTCCTTAGGGGCTCAGAAGACAGAGAAAAGCAGTTCTAGATCCCAGGAGAGTATGGGATCCTTTTCTGACCCCTTAGGGGCTCAGAAGAAGAAGACCTCTTCGTTAAAGAAGAGCACTCCTAGATCCCAGGAGGGTATGGGATCCATCTCTTCCTTAGAGAAGAGCATTCCTCGATACCAGGAGGGTATGGGATCTTTCTCTTTGGAGAATGATAAGGCCCTAGGATCCCTGATGGTCGATCCTACTCAGTCAGTACCGGTGAGGGTTAGAACCAAGGTTGAGAGTGACTTGCAACCTCCCCCAACCCTCTCATGAGGGAGGGGCAGCACCCTCTCAAAGCCCTTAACCCAGTGAAGGCAACGAGCAGATCAAGCCACCCTGAAAAGAACAAGCAGCAATCTTGCTCTTTAAGTTCTGAGAGAGCTCCTCTGTCAGATCAGAGTTGCCAGTCATGGTCAATGGAGTCACATCAGTGGTAAAGAGACAGGATTCGGGTTGATACCCACCTCTCCCATCTCCACTCTACTGATCTCTTGATGGGATTGAGCAGATCTCGTATATGTGTATGGCTAGGGATGGGGATCAAATTGGCATCTCCCCCTTCCCTAAGATCCCTCTTAATCCCTGAGTGATGTGGTGCATTCATTTCAGGGAATTGAATTTTCTTTCCCAGTTATGTTTGTGTGGAGTCGAAGAGAAAGGACTGGGGGTCAGTCTTCTTCGCCCAGATGCTTGAGGAAGGTCAAGAAGTGTTTTCATCCTCCTGCAAAGTCTGCTACTATCAGCAGTTCAATCACTCCCCATGAGGAGTTGTGGGACAGGTCTCCCCCTCAACAAAGAGATGTGAAGTTGGAAAGTCCGGCTTTCCAGGAATGAGAGCATGACAAGTATGTCCTGTTAGTCATGGTAGACTCTAGTAAGTTGGCCAAGGAACAGGTTTAGACTGCACCTCCTCTTCCCTTTGGGTCCCCTGCCTCCTCCCAACTGTTGTCTCAGGCTGTGGAGGATGAAGAGACGTGGTCTTTCGATAAGGCGGTACTGCCCTCTTCCTCCGGATTTGTGTCCAAAGCACTCGCACTCAGAGGACAAGAAAATTCTCTCCAGGTTTCGAAGGGGTCAGAAGTTTGCGAAGCAATGTATGTGTTGGTCCGTCCCCCCTCTACGCTTAGATTGCTGATTTCAGCAGCCAGCTACAGAGTGCATTCCCATGCGTGGCCTCTTAAGTGCCCCCCCCCCGGATGGTGTGGCATTGCAAGTGGGGGTTTGATAGGTACCTTAGCTTGCCTTCCAGTTAAGATGCTGGAGGTGCTGAACTTAAGGCTAGGTCGTTTGTCACCATAGCCTCACATGCCAGTCTTTTTTTTTTGTGCAGCCTCCTTCGGTCTTCTCAAGGAGAAATTTATCTTCAACCATGCTACAGCACTTACTGGAGGTGGTTGCCAAAACCTCCAGTCATGCCTTGTCTATGGCCATGGTGCTGTCAGCAGAGCTGCTCCATCTTCTTAGGGATGGTGCTCTTGACAATAAAAGGTCTTATTGGATCACAGCAATAACCTTTTCAGGGTTACTCCCTTTGAGGCAGAGACACTCATTGGAGGTCTCATTCCCTCCATGGCATTCCAGGACCTGAGGAACCAACAACACCTGTCTCTAGCATCCGCTCCTGGCCCATAGAAACCAGTCAGAAAGTGTGTTCATTCTGATTACCCCTCGGGGCCTTCAGTAAAGTTCTTCAAAAGATGCAGCCTCAGTCCAGGAAGCAGCCCCAATTTAAGCCTCCCTCACCCCTCTGTAGCTAGATGTGGCAGCTAGAAGTGCCCAGGAAGAAAGTTTGTATACCCCTCCTCCTTCCCTAAGGAAGGTATGGGGCAGCCCTAGGGACTCGCTTCCTCTCCTGCTGTGCATCCCTCTTCCTGTGTGTTTCATGGGTGCTCAGCTAGCCCTTTTTCAGAAGTTTGGTCGAACGGCTTCATTTTTGGGAGCAACCTCCTCTTTCAACGATTCCCCATCTTTTTTCACCAGTCAAAACTTGTACAGTTAAAGGAAGGGGCGCACACTCTTCTGTGGAAGGATGCAGTAGAGAGGGTAGAAAACATCCAGTCTCTACCCTTTTACTCCTGGATTTTCTCAGTATCCAAAAAAAGCAAAAGGTTTTGACTTATCATTGATCTTTTTGTCTTAAACAAGTTTCTTCAGTTTTGTCTCCTTTCAGGAAATACCTCAGGTTTTACCTGGATCTGGAGTTTTTCCAATTTTGAGCCCTGCCGTTCAGCCAAGCCTGTGCTCCCAGGACTTTTACCAGGGTGATGGGAGTTGCTGCTCACCTGAGGGCTCTTGGGATCACCATCCTCCATTATTTCAATGGCTGGTTAGTCCCTTTTGCAAGATCTGTCCAGCTGCTGCTTCATGGTGACCCAGCTAGGACTTATTCCAAACCTAGAGAAATTGTAGCTAATCCCTTGTCAGGGTTTCGTTTATGTGGGGATGAACTTCCTCACCAATTTAGGAGAAAGTTCCTGCTCATCTGGACAGGACAGACAAAATCCTAGTTCTTTTGGTGTCTCTTCAAGCCAAGACCTCATTGTTGGCTTGCCTTTACCTATCCCTCCTGGAGACCTTGAACTCCACTGTAGTTCTGGTTCCACTAGGAAGACTGTACTTGTGCTCTCTCCAGTTTCTCCTTTTGTTGATTTGGAGATTGTCAGCTGGGATTTCTCTAGGACCAGAGTTTCATCACCACTTGGTTGGTGGGCCAATCAGGAGCAGTTTCTATCCGGAGTCCTAATTCATGGCCCTGAACTCCACTCCTGTGTGTGCACTGACGCATCATATTCTGGTTGGGGTGCTCACTTAGAACTGGAAGGGGTAGATCTTCAAGGCTTGTGCTCCCAGGAAGAAGCTACCCTTTACATAAACAATTTGGAAATGATCACAGTATTCTTAACTCTACAGGGGTGTGTAAACCAAACAAAGAGTCATTTGAGTGATGGTTTTCTCTAAAAACATATCGGTGTAGTATACCTCAGGAAACAAGTAGGCACACATGCTCCTTCTGTTTGCGTGGGGGTTTGGAACCTCCTTTGCTGGGCAGTCTCAGAATGGATTACTCTTCGGGTTTGCCATATTCTGGGCAAGAAAATATTCTAGCAGGAGAGGCAAGGTACTCCTCATGGAGTGGTCTCTGCACCAGTTCATAGCAGAGTTGTTGTTAAGACTGGGGGTGAGACCCTTAGTGGACTTGTTCGTGATGAGACTGAACAACAAGCTACCCTTTTATGTCTCACTAGTACAAGATCAGAGGGCATGGGCAGTGGATGCATTCAGTCCAGGGTGGGATCATCTGTTTGCTTATGCCTTCCCACCTACATAATAATTCTGCAAATACTCTACATAGTCAGAACTTTTCTGATCAGCTTATTCTGATAGCCCCTCTGTGGCCCAAGTGATCGTGGTTCAACGACCTACCCAGGTCGTTATCTTAAAGGAGAGACCTGCTATTGCAGCAAAAGGGGTCCTTCACACTTGGATCATGTCAAGCAATCAATGTGCCAGGACATTTTTTTCAAGCAAAGTTGCCAACTGCATCATCCAGGCTAAGAGACGGTCCACGTCCAACGTCAACAATGCAGAGTGGAGAATTTTCTGTGATTGGTGCAGTAGCAAGCTGTCCAACTCTGATTACAGTGGCTGACTTTCTTCGGTTCCTATTCAGAGAGAGAGAATGTTAGTCTCTACTGTTGAGGGCTATAGGACAGCCCCGTCTAACATGCCCAAGTTCTCAAAGCGTCCGACCATTGGCTCCAATCCTCACCTCTCCTATCTTGTCAAGTATTTTGAGCTGCAGAGACCTGTATCATGCTCACTAATGCGTAAATGGAATCTTTCTTGTGTTTTGTGGGCTTTGTCAAATCCCCCTTATGAACCCATTGGGTGAGGCTTCTTTCAAGAACCTTACCCTTAAAACTGTCTTCCTACTTTCCTTAGCATCTGCGAGAAGTAGTGAACTTCATGCCTTGTTTGTACGAAAGGGGTGTTTAAGGTTCAAAAGGTAATTATGAATCCATTTCTCTCCTTTGTGAACCTGTGTTTCTGGCAAAGAACCAGCTGCCTTCAGTAGCTCCACTTCCAGTTGAGATCCCATAGCTATGGCTCAAAAAAGTGGCCCAATCTGCTGCCAACTTAAAGTAGTGAACACTCCTACCATAAAGGTGAGTATATCACATTATTATACCAGTTTTTTTAGGCTGCATCCCTCCAAACTGGCAAATTCAGCAAGGCAATAGTGATAGCTATTGTATTACTGTTGTTAAAATGTATGCTTTTGTTGGGCGGTGATGGTAAAACTAATTGTAATAATGTAATACTTACCTGTCACTATTGCAATATTTACTCCTCCCACCCCACTCTGATGTTCCACAAGTAGTCTGGGTCCAAGAAAAAGAGGATGGCTACTGTGCATGGGCCGCTGCAATGATGCCATTGAAAATTTAGATGATGCCTCAAAATCATCACTTAGATCTGGTAAAAGGAAATGTGGTGAATATTTATCATACACAATAGAATGAGCAAAAGTTGCCAAACTTGCTGATGATGTGGGAGTAGCTAAAGCTTCACAAATAATATTAAGCAAGCTTGGTAAACATGTCTTGGAGACTATGATTCGCAGAATGAAGAATGATTATTGAGAAAAGTGAAAATGAATTGGAACAGATAATTACCCGATCACATTACTATAAATCACTTCCACCCTTCCCCACAAATGTGAGCATCCTGTTAACGATGTCACTCAGGTTTAAACTTATAACATCCAGGACATTGGTGGCCACCTTGCGGGAACAAGTTGAGGTAATCTGTAAGAGTTCCCCCCTTTTTTCTTTATATTATATGGACGGAAAGACATTCTTTCATCTTTCAGGGAGGGCTTGATTCTGGAGGTAGCAGAAAGTAATTCCTAATACTAATGTGATAAGATAAGTATTATCAGAGAGACAATTTACTACAAAATCTCCTTTTATCCAGTTTATTACAGTTATGTTGTTTCAAATAAGATGTCAGTGTCTGGTGCTGTTGTATTAAAAGGTGTCTGCGAAAGTAAGTACCATACAGTCAAAACCATTACAGTGTAATTATCAGAAATGTTTCAGAGAACTAATTCTACCTTGAATTTATTTTATTTATCAGCTCTGTACTATTTAATGATTTTTGATTTGATAGTAGTTTGTGGACCAAGATTGTTTACAATGTGAAAAATACAATTCAAGCACTGCTCATTCCTGTTTGATAGGTGCATTATTATTGTATGTACAAAAAGCGAGAGAAAAAAAATGACAATAGTATGGAAAAGTCTGCAGCAATTAAATCAAACAGATAATCATAATGGTGTATGTACATGCTTGATTTTCATAAAATATCCAAGATGACAATGTTTACAACTGTCCACTGGCATTTAATCCTTAAGCTATAGTCATTTTAGACCAAGAAAAGATAATGGACCAACATAAGTCATTATTCCATCTAAGATATTTACTTTGATAAAAATTTTCAAGTTGTGCTACAGTACAGTAATTTTGGATTCAGTGCTTTTCAGTGTATATATCAAAAGTGTGGCCCATGCTTAGAAACAATTTGTGTAATTATTGATGTTCACACAAGAAAGGAAGTCCATGCATATCCATGTAATGCCCAAGCATGGTAGGGCCTAGAGTCCATACAACTTTGCAGACCGCTGTGATCCGTGTATGTCCTGGTAGATTCCAAAGTAGATGAGGTAGTCCATTATGGTTGCAATGGATCATTGTGGTTACTAACTCATCGTTTGTAGCCTCTGTTAATTTATGTGTAGCATTAAATTATAAATGCAAGCTTTAAAGAAATAGTTTCAAACAAGTTTTAATGAATACTTCATACAATAAAATCGATGGTAAATTTTTTCTTAATAAAATTCTGTATATGAGCCGAATTACATTATTGATTTAAATTACTAGATAAATTGTTATTTATAAAATACTTTCATGTGTTTTGTTGGTAATTGTTGTATATTTCTACACAAAATACTAAAGTTCTTTATTGAGCGTGGCATTAATAAGTCATTGATGATGACCTTTTGTGTTTCAATAATGTGAAAATTTGAATTTCTTAAGAAATATTTTCTAAAATGAACATGTTTAGTGCTACTGAGATTCAGTTTGAAGAAAAAATACTATTATGTGGGATTTGATAGTTTGAGCAAAGTGAAACAACATTTCAGGCTATTGGAAATGTCTGTAAAGGAAGCCTGAATGATAAATACCACAAAACAGAATCATAGTGATTGACCAGGCAAATGCCAGATACAGAGATGAAATGGAGAGAGAGAGAAAGAACACATTATGCAGGCAGTTACTTATGCTGTTGCAATGCACAATCATGTGTATGATTTTGCAATGAATGTGTGCAAAACATCGATACAAAACAAGTATACATCGTATGTAAAACAAGAAACATAAACTAGTATCCATTCTCTTGTGTTAACTAGTATGATGTCTGTTAAAGAAAAAGCACAGATACACTGTTAAGCATGCATAGTCTTTTGAAAAATCACTAAAAAGAAACAGAAACAAAAAAAAACCCAAGGCACAAACAATTTTTCATCTATTCACTGAAAAGAGTTTTGAAAAGGAAAAAAATGTAATGTTGATAGGCAGTTGCATTGAGAAAGAAAGAGATTAAACATGTCACAGATTATTTGTTTATTTATGTAATTTTCAGAGCAAAGTTTGATGGTGTAACTGAAACACAGGGCTCGGATTTAATGCTTGCATACTTGCAAATGTGAGTTAATTGTGGAAAATGCAAGTTGAGATTTTAGCTCTTGCAAGTGTTAAATTTTCCAATGATATACTGCTGATAATTAAAGTGTGTAAATTCAGCAAAATCATGTGCATAATTGTTACGGAATCATACCTTTTTACCTTTTTATAATGATCTAATTTACTAATTTATGATCTCTGTTTTTATTCTGAATAGCGGTTAGCATATATGTATACATACGACTACTGCTCGATCAATAAGTGGTCACATGATCAATTGCGCGGGAAAATGAAGTCGACCTAGCTTTGTACTTTTGAAATCAACATTGAAAGGTCACATTCCATACTACAATAACATTATGTTTACTCTTTAAGATTTTTAGTACGCTAGACCTTTGGGTAAAAGACCCGTAACCTAGTTCCTGATTGGTTCTTAGAGGGTTGTGTTATTTTGAAATACCATATTATTAAAGACAGAGAAAGGGTATTCCCTTTTAATTCTGCGCACTTAGTAAAGATATATAGGGAATAATCTTGGAATTATCATTCTTTACAGTTGCTTGAACGAAGAGAGGTCGTATTGAGATTTATTTCAGTTCAGTGTGGAATATATATTTTATTAGTAATTCATCTGAATTACAATAAAGCTCCGTGGAATTATAGGACATTATTCTAAAACTTGTGAGATTCCAGACTTGCAAGGATTATTTTGGATTTAATCAGAACTTATCAATTTCAACACAGTGCAGGTTATTTTCATTCGGAATACTTCATCCGGATTACTCGGATTAACATCAGGAAGTGAACTTTAAAACAATTTAGGACTTTTTAGGATATTCTATACTGTAAGTTATTTTAATTCTTTCACTTTGATTATTTGTTGAACTATTTTAATTCTTTTAATATTTTAGGAAATTGAAGTTTTGCATTTTAATCTTGAAAGCTTGTTTGTGTCTTTTATTCTGTTACATTACCCCTAGAGTCGTAACAATAATGCAGAAACATAAAATTTGTTTTGGCATTGATTCCTTTACTGTGAGATATGCTGTTTACCATCTAGACTAATACCATGTCCATACATGCACCTACTGATAATACACAGTGCTCAAGGGCACAACCATTATATATATTCAAGGGGAAGCAGGATGTCTCATTTGTGTTCTACCATTTCATTCACAAAAATGGAAATATTTCTCCTATATTATCTTCGTTAGCAGGGTCCTTTTTAGAATGTGATATACAGGTGAAATAGTCTACCTTCATTTCACACAAGTACACAGAGAAAGCAACATCCCTTCCCCCTTATTTCAGGGTATTGAATGCTTTCATGTCTTTCTTAAGTTCAGTGAGCAATGTAAAACAGTCTAAAGGTAATATTTTATGCTTTAATAAACATTTGTGTCAATTTAATGTTTATTTATGTCTGCAATTCACATTTCCATCTACAAGATTCCTGCCAAAAATGTACACATGATCACAAGCAAATATTATGCTATGGAGGTTTATAGTTGATTGTTAGTAAAAGCTAACAATTTTATGTTGTATTTCAACCTGTAAAGTAGGAAGAAAGGACTTGTACCCTGATATCTGATACCTGATCTCAACAGTAACCTGTTTTCAAGGTTAGCATCTTTAGCAATAACAAAGTAATACAAGTTTACTGAAAGAAACTAGCAACAATTTAATATTTTCATCAAGTTTATTGTGTTTTTCTTTTGTTTTTTATGATTTAGTAAAACAGCTGTTTTAAGTGACTGTTATAAACAGTTTTAATTTTAACTATTCTACAGTCACTTCATCTTTTCTTACCACTTCACCTAAGTCAGGCGGGTGAGAAAACTTTGTCCTAAAATTTTAGTCTGGTTAAGACCCTGTTTAGATAAAATCTGTTACTGTGTCTCCTCAGATGACATACACTGTAAGTATTTTTTTGTAGGATTGCCGATGACAGATATTTGTGCCACATATTAGCCTATCCCCAAGAATCAATATGATTGCCCCTAAAATATTCTAGTTCAATCCAGGTGAGGCATATTTATCATGAACCTTTCTTGGTCCAAAGATACAAACTCAGATGGGTTTTATAATATTCAAATTTTTAAAAAAAGTTACAATTGAAACTGCCTTCTTATTCTCAGACTCCTGAATTGCAGTATAGATACTAACTTTTTCACCCCCACTCCTAGAAAAAGCCAGCAGAAATAGGATTCGCAAGTTTATTTATTTCTCTTCACTCCTGAAAAAAATGCAAGTAGTAAAAAAGTTACATTTGAGCCCAGGAATGTTTCTTCTATCTACCAGTCTTAATTGCTTTCAAGTTCATTTGTTCCACCAAGCGTGCCTGCACCATGGAGTCAAATGGTTATGCTATGACTCATTGCATCATGAAATTTGCAATCTTTTGATGCAGAACAGTACTGTTATGTTGGTAGAGTTTGACATGATTTTAGGATTGATCAATCTGCAGACCTACTTTGTACATGTACTGAGCCTACATAGGAGTCTAGGAACAAAGTATTTTGTATATCGTAATATAATTTCACAGATTGAATTGAACTTACAGGTCAACAAAATATAGACTGGTCGAGAAATAGAGTGGTGAGAAGGCATACATTCTAACTTTGCACTATGCATGATTTTAAGATGCACTTATATACAGCACTTAAACTGATCAGAATACTGTGCTATCATATTTTCCTTGAACACTTATATTATTGCAATAAAAATGTTATCATGTGCTGAAGTAACTCATGAGAACATTAACATTTTGAATATCTGGTTAACCTGAAATGAGCTGCACCATGGAATTTTCCATACCGGATCTTGCTTATTAACTTTAGGATAGACTCATTATCTACCAGCATTTATTATAATAAATTCCTATGTTTTCTGAATTACTTTTCTTTCCAAACTAACAAGTTCTTAATTAAATGACAAATTGTGTATTTGCATAAATTTAGTATCTTTGTCAGCCTCAAAATAAATTCAATCTTCCTCGTCGTAGAGGTGACTTTAACCTCAAAAATACATTACACTAACTGCCATCAGACACTTTCCATTGCAACTTGGCCAACTATCACAAACTTGGAGTGTTTTCATTGCCAGATTCATTGTTATAAAATAGATATTCATTGTCATGTTATAGTTTTATTACCTTTTGCGACTTTGGACATTGCTAGCACCAACAGAGATATGGGTGGATATCCACTAATGAAAAGTTTTAGGTGTATTATTGGATTTTTCTCTGACGAAAAAGCATTCCCAGGAGGGCGCACAGGGTTAAAATTTGGGCAACATAGAACACAAAATTATGGGAAACCCATGAGCCCACACTCAGTGTACAACACTGATGCAGCTGTGTTCTTCATGACTGAGATTTTCTATTTACATTTTGTCTATAACCAGAGTACCTGGTTGATAAAAATGTTTACTCGCCATGTTATTAAACATTATACCATCTCATTTGTGTAGGATTGCAGTGCGCTGTTATCATGTAAGACATGCAGGTGTTATGATGACATCTTCCAAATAGGTCCATATTTCTCCATAATTGATATGGAGATATGTGGATGCACCACTTAGCAGCTTAAAATTGCTACTTATGCAATTATAGAGACACGTCGAACTGTAGAGAAATGCTAAGAAAACTTTGTCTCTCATCCTCTCTCTCTCTGTCTGTCTGTCTGTCTCTCTCTCATTGTTTCTTTGAGCTAGTCCCAAGAAAGCTAATACACCATGAAAGTTCAAACACACAATCATGAAGACAGAATAGTACATGGTTAAACAAAAAAAAAAAAAACACTGAGAAGGAGCAATGCATGGAGGAGTATTACTGTATATAATAATAATAATAATAATAATAATAGGGTGACTCATTTAGTCAAGGACTATTCTCCCCAGAGGCCCTCTTAAAAAAAGTATAACAATCTGCATCATACGAAAGATAATAGTAATTACTATTTATTTTAACATTTCTTTAGTATTATAGATGCTAAATTCTATTATAATCTATTAGTAACACATACATACTCATGATATCTCTTCTTAAATACTGTAATATTTTCTGCAGATTTTACATGCAGTGGAAGCTTATTCCATAGAACTTTACCAGAGTATTGGAAGCTTTCTTAAACTGATCTGTTCATGGTTTTGGTGGTTGAAGGTTTCCATGTGATGTTGATCTGAACTGGTAATGTGTTGAAAAAGACCTGAATAAATCCTGAAGATACTCTGGTGCAGCTCCATATAGACATTTATATACAAGAACTGCCTTGCGAAGATCAATCCTTTCATATATTGTAAACCATTTTAGTTCTGTAAACAATGCTTTTGATGAATAATTAATAGATGCATCTAAAATAATGCATGCTGCCGTTTTCTGAAGTTTATAAATCCTGTCAAGCTGAGATTTGGCACAGTTTCCCATACCATTGAACAATAATCCATTGTTGGAAGAATATATGAATTGTAGTACATACTTGCTTATAAGTCAGATCCAGTTGCAATCTGCATAGACCCAGATCTGCCATAGCATAATGCTCTGGCAGATCTGGGTCTGTGTAGTTTATTAGGACTAATCAGTAGAACAAACAATTTAAAAAACCTAATATGGTGGCACATTATTGTCCAGCAGACTATGTTGTTTTGGAGTTTGGACTTGACTTATATGCAAGTATAAACAGTACATTTTTATGTATGATGTAGAGACTTGAAACCTCAGAGTTTGTTTACTAATGAAATTCCAAGACTAAGTTTTGAAGATTTTTTTAGTTGAGAAGAAGAGATTTAAAAGAAACAAATGTTTGACTTATTTTTGAAATATTTTTTCTTTTATCAACAAGTCCAAGAATTTAAGTCAGTATACATGTACAATGGCTTTTTATGAATTCTTATAATGTGTGTACCATTCAAAATGTGAAAGTTTTATTCACTATTCCCTTTTCTGGCACATATAGTACAGTCTTCTATGGTTACTTAATTGGAACAGCAGGAGTCCTTATTCGGACTGACACAGTTATGAATCTAGTCATTGCATTTATAAAGCAAGATATTTATTAAATTTGATGCTGGTTTTATACAAAGTATCTAAGCCTATTTTATTTAATAAATTATGCAAAGACTTAAGTTTATGTAGATCAATCTCAGATTTTTAAAGAAATGGTATCATAATTCTATATTCCTTTTGTCATGCATATGAATATCCTATATCATAAATCAAAGGTTTAATCTAAAGTATAAAATTTGTACAAGAAGCCTATCTGCATGTGCATAAAGGACTTATGAGTCCACTCTTGTCCACTCTTGTCCACTCCATGCCTTGAAGGACACTTCCTGTCCTTAATAGACTCCGAGTGATGGGTAGATATAAATATGTCCACTTGGATCCTTGAAGGATATTGTCTCCCACACCAAGGAGTTTAGTGGACAGGTTGTTGATGGTTGGGCAGGATATATATATCCATCTGAGTGGAAAGGATTTACTTTCCTTCAAGGATGAGTGAAAAAGGTTGAACCCACTATGACTGTACTGTATGCCAAAGTGAAGACTAAGACTCATGATGAGATTAGTGTCTCCTGTAAACACATCTTGAAATCCAAGTGTTTGAACAATGATTGACACTGCCTATATATGACCTATATATGTATATTAGAAGAGGTCATCTGCAACTGGAATATACAAGCTAGCTGCCTCCTAGACCACATATAAACAACAACATACACATGAAAAATGATAGAGGGAAAACTTCAAGAAATCTACATGAATGAGCTTTTTTTATTTCAGAAGTTTTGATGATAAAGAAATCCTTTGAATAGGAAATGATGCTAATTGCTTAAAAATTGTCAGAAAAGGTGGTGGTGGTACTTATAGAGGCAGATGTGTTTATTAGGTGGAATATGATAATTCTTGGGGTCTTGGGAGGTTTGTGACAAACTTTTTTTTGAGTACTGGGAATTAATTAATTTTTATGTGTATCAATTTTTGTTGATTTTGCAAAAAAATATAAAATTTTCGCTAGTACTTAAATTTGTGAATTAGGGAAGAGGATCGTATTTCTTCACAGTGGGGAAGGGGATACTATTTCTTCACAGTGGGGAAGGAGATACTATTTCTTCACAGAGGAACAAATTGTTAGTTAAGCATTTAAATTAATTGTTTAAGGAAACCATAAAATTTACCAAAAGTTACACACAAGCAACAGTTAATTTACAGTTGTCTAATGTTACAAGCTATGTTTTTATAAAATCTGTAAAATTTGTTCGATTAAAGCTTAGAAATTGTTGAAAATTGTTTTTGGAGGGTGTGTTACTGAGAAAAGGTAAAATTAGAATATCAGTTCTGCCTCTATAAGTTGAACCTTGCCAGTAAAAGCATCTAATTGCTTCAAAACTATGGGTTTTTGCTTGGCATACTTGTATTTCTAGTAAGTATGGGGCAACATATTATCATCTTTTCCTCATTTGTGTCATTCTCATTGAACAACTATGATTTATAACTATGACTTATAAATATATCAAAATCATCAATGTCATTCCAGATTCATCAATGTCAGCCATGTATATGCCACAGTGGCAAGAACAATTCTTCATTTTGTCCAGTATGTCCATATGTTCTGAGAAACATGCTAGCAATAGCAAGATTGCTCAAACACCATGACTCATTGTAAACAAATGAAATGTGGCTAGCATATTTGTATGCAATTGTATATGACATGATCAAATTTTTGGGACATTACAGCAATTTTTAAGTTTTTCACAGATTTTTGCACTTTTTTTTACTTAAAAGGTTTTTTGACAATGACAGTTTCAGCAGGGACAAGCAAAAAGCTGCTTGTGATTGACAAAATAAAATTTGGTAGGCATATTTTTATTTATACATAGATGACCTGATTTCACAGTTCATTACATTAAATTTCACATATTTTTAAACTTTTTGGCCGACAAGATTTTTTTAATTTCTAAAACCTTGTTTCCACAGTTAAGCAAAAACTTTTTAAAATAGACCATGTAAATTTAACATGCATGTTGGTGTGCTTATGTAGATGCCATATTTTTACTTTCATGCTCTAATAGCATTTTTTGAAATTTTTCAAAATTTTTATCTTTATGGATGACTTTTTGGTCTGCAATGGAAGCATTGTTTTGCTAACACAAATCTAGTTTTCACTTGGTTTCATGAATTTACTTTGAAAGTTCAGTTAGGATTGGGGTTAGTGCACAAACCTTTTTGAATAAATAACAAATAAATAAGCACTTCTGCAGTGATACGGTTCTATAGCAGAATCGCTTTTTAATACATTTTGTCATATATTGCATTATGTCTCTCAAAAGAAATTACCTTTTTAAATTCATCTGCCCAATACAATTTTATTATAAATAATAAGATCAAAGATTTGACATTTCATTTGCTCTTACAGTTTTAGGCATAGTTAAATAATTTTCTCAAAAAGGTTTTTTGTCATTTATTAATACTTCACATTTTAAACTCTTTCAAATAGATCTTATGAATGTATTGTTTCATGATGTTTTCAGATAGATCTTTTGAATATATGGTTTCATGATGCTTTTATTGAAGGCAGTAAATTCTTGCTAAAAATAAAATGAATCGAATTCCATGTAAAACATGAGACTGCTGTTCTTCAACATTTAAAAAAATTCAGAAGAGAAAGACACAGACAGACAATGATGGTTTAAATCAGATGCTATATCATGGGCATGTTTTTTACAATATTTTTCTGAATGTAAGACCAGGCGGCCAATCTTTGTGTATTTTTTAAAAAGTGGTGGACGGGTTTATTCATGGATATGGCCTTGTCATATTAGAGTCAAATTGTTGAATATTGGGTGTTCTGCACTTCACTATTCATTAGATTTCAGGCAATTATAATAAATCTAGAACCATTCTTTCAGATCATGTTATTTACCTTTTAAATGAAACATCTTCGCCATTTTAACATTTAGAGAGCAATTTATGTCAAGAAATATCGTTCCAAGTTCCCAAGCCGTGGTCAGTAAAGTAATGTCCTATTCTCCATTGTGGGTAATACTGTAATCCACATCCACACCTGTAGCGGTTGTGGATCAAACTGTTGATTTCACTTGATAATATTTATTTAAAATAATAACCATGCACTAAAAATGCTCTCAATTTATGTGCATTTTGTATTATTTTGAATTTACAGGCATTGGAATATTATTAGTTTTGTGATCTGTTTAACTATTTCCAGTGGTTCTAGTTTTTTACATAGTCACATTGATTAGAATCCACGTCTCAAGAAATTTGCTGCTTCTGCAGTCTAAAACATACAAGTAGAATCTTTACAGCACACTCACCCCAAAGTGCCCTATGGACATAAATCCTTTTATTTCTCAGGTTGAGCTCTGGCCTATGTAGTAGAGAAAACAACAGGTATGTGCATTTGTGTAAATTAATTAAAGGGTTGTTTACTTTAGATGTTGAAAATGTTGATGATGTTAGAGACAAGATAGTAAGTTAAGTGGCTCTAATTATCAACAGTAACTTATATATAGTGTTATGTATGATGTTTATATAATATTATAAATATTTTAGGAAATTATAAATGTTTCTTCACTTTAATATTTGCTTAGGTCTTAATGTTATCAGGAAAAACATGTTTAACTAGTGTCCTTGAATTAGGTTGTTTTGATCAATATAATGTTTTCTCAATTTGAAGGTCAAGGTTGAATTTTGTTTACAAGTAAAATTACATTAAGATGACTCATATTCTAGAACATTCTGTCATGTGACCAATCTTTATATATGCCATGTTTGGTGGACATTTATTCAGTTTTGACATTACCATCAGTCTTGTAAAGAGCTATTACAGTTGTGAAAATTCATTCCAAATTCTAAGAGAGGAATTATTTTAAATATTCATTGGATTATAACAGTGCTCATAAACTTTTGGATTTTGGATTTTTAATTGATGATTTTGGAATTTAAGTGAACTTATTCAGATATTTTGGAATACTTCATTTTGACATCAGCACATCAAGATTACTAGTACATCAGGACTTTGGAGACCATTAGCACATCATAACATTCAAGGACACAGCCGTGAATTCGGAACATTCTATATTTAGGACTTGTGATTAGAACAATCATTCTTATTGGATTATTAGGATTTCAAAACACATTACTGTAAGTGACTTTTTTTGATTTTTCATTTTAATTATCTAGTAATAAATTGCTTGTTGATTTTTACTTGATTTGTTGGTTTCACTTTCTTTCTGTTACATTTTTCTTAGACCATAGAGTCGTAACAGAAATTGGGGGCTCGTCGTTCCGGGATTGAATTTCTTTAAAGCATATTAGAGATATTAAATTTATCTTTGAAATTCATATTGATTTTGTCTCTGAATTTTTTTTGTCTTTGGCAAAGATTTTTAATAGAGAAATTTTTTGTGTGTGAAACCAACAAGCATTTACTATGGCATCTAATGTTCAGAATTTCATTTCAAAACCTACCCAGGAGGGGTTAGAATGCATGAGAAAGGATGAGTTGCTCGAGCTTGCCAGAAAATACAGTCTATCTGAGGCAAAAGTAACATTGACAAAACAGGAAATAAAGATTATTTTAATTCAATATTTAGTAGGAAAGGGAATTTTTGAAAATAGTGCTTTAAGTTTGAAAAGAAAGCCTGTATCTGGTTCTGACAGGAAATTAAGGGAATTAGAGTTAAAGAACCAGATGGATTTAGAATTGGCAAAGCTTCAGATTCAGAGAGAGAGAGAGAAAGAAGAGAGGCAGATACAGATGGAGAGAGAGAAGGAAGAGAGACAGATACAGATGGAGAGAGAGAAAGAAGAGAGGCAGCTACAAATGCAGAAGGAAGAGAGGCAGATACAAATGCAGAAGGAAGAGAGGATAATGCAGATGGAGAGAGAGAAAGAAGAGAGGCAAATACAAATGCAGATGCAAAGAGAAGAAAGGGAAATGCAATTTAAATTAAGAGAATTAGAACTGGCAAACAGAGCACACTCCACTCCTTTAAACACAAGTCCAGGTTTTGATGTTACTAGATATATTAGGTTAGTACCCCCTTTTCAGGAAAAAGAAGTAGATAAATACTTTCTTCATTTCGAGAAAATAGCTGAAAACTTGAAATGGCCCAGAGAGCATTGGGCTTTGTTATTACAAAGTGTACTTATTGGCAAAGCTCGTGAAGTCTACACTTCACTGTCAGTACAACAAAGCACTGATTATGATGTGGTTAAGGAGTACATCTTGAAAGCTTATGAGTTGGTATCAGAGGCATATCGACAAAGGTTTAGGAATTGTAGAAAAGAAACTGGACAAACTCATGTCGAATTTGCAAGGGATAAAGAACAACTATTTGATAGGTGGTGCTCAGCCAAGAAAGTTGATCAAGCTTATGATAACCTCAGACAGCTCGTATTAATTGAAGAGTTCAAGAGGTGCATCCATAGTGATGTTAAAACCTATCTTGACGAGCAGAATGTGGAAACTTTGGAAAATGCTGCTCGTATGGCTGATGATTATTCCTTGACTCACAAAATTTCATTTGGCAGTAAGTCGTCCTCTCAGCAGTTTTCTGGTAAAAAACCATTTCAATCTCATTCGAGTACTTCCAAATTTCACAACAGCACAACTGTTAGGAATCAAACATCTGATAAGACTGATCAGAAATCCTTATCTCTTCCTACGTGCACTTATTGTAAAATGAAAGGGCACGTTATTTCTGATTGCTTCAAGTTGAAAAATAAGCAACAGAGTAAAGACAGAGCTTTTCCAAATGCTCTTATTTCTACGAGGTTAAGGTCACGGTCTTGTATTGAAAGCAATACATTTGTTGGGTCAAACAAACCCCAGTCTGATTCTATTTTGGAGGCTTATGAACCATTCATGTCAGAAGGTTCTATATCACTTATTGGTGATTCTGCCAAACCTATCCCAATTAAAATATTAAGGGACACTGGAGCTTCTCAGAGTCTTTTATTATCAGGTACTTTGCCTTTGTCTGAGGAGTCTTCTTCAAGTGAAAGTGTTCTTGTTCAGGGAGTAGAGTGCGGCTTTGTAAATGTTCCTCTTCATTGTGTAAATTTGGCATCAGACTTAGTTTCTGGACCTGTGACTGTTGGGTCAGTGACTTCTTTACCCATAGAGGGTGTTCATTTATTACTAGGCAATGACCTAGCTAGAGATAAGGTTGTGGTTTATCCACTTGTAACTGACAAGCCTTGTTTGGATCAGAAAGTTGATCCTGTCGAAACTGAAATCCCTGATTTGTACCCTGCTTGTGCAGTTACTAGAGCTATGGCAAAAAGAGCTCTTGAGAGTGATGTTGATCAGGATATTATTCCTTTAGCTGACACATGTATTGGTCAGTCTTTTGATGAGGTCACTTTTTCCTCAGGTATTGATCAATCAAACGGTATTGATCACAGTGATCCTCTTTTGGCAACTCATTCTCTTTGTTCTAATCAGGATGACAAACGACAATTCCTTGTCATTGAACAGGAGCAAGATCCCGAGATATCTTGTTTGTTTCAGAGGGCTATTAGTGAAACTGAAGCCACACAAGTTCCAGTGTGTTACTTTGTGAAAAATGGGGTCCTTATGAGGAAATGGAGACCACCTGATGTACCCGCTGGTGACGAGTGGTCAGTGAGCTATCAAATTGTTGTTCCTAAGTCATATAGACAGGAAATTCTTAATTTAGCCCATGAAACTCCTTTGGCTGGTCATTTAGGAGTCCGTAAGACTTATCACAAGATCTTGAATCATTTTTATTGGCCGAAACTCAAAAGTGATGTTTCTAAATACTGCAGATCTTGTCACACTTGTCAAATGGTAGGAAAACCCAATCAGAAGATACCTAAGGCTCATCTGCAACCAATTCCTGCATTTGATGAACCATTTAGTAGAATAATGGTAGACTATGTTGGTCCTTTACCTAAAACCAAGTCAGGCAACCAATACTTGTTGACCATCATGTGTGCATCTACAAGATTTCCAGAGGCAATTCCTCTGAGAAATATAAAAACTAAAACTATTGTGAAAGCTTTGGTGAAGTTTTTTACACTTGTTGGCCTTCCCAAATCTGTCCAGTCGGATCAAGGGTCAAATTTTATGTCTGGAATTTTCCAACAAGTTATGCATGAATTAGGCATCCAACAGTTTAAATCTTCTGCCTATCACCCTGAAAGTCAAGGTGCTTTGGAAAGATTTCATCAAACTTTGAAGAATATGATTCGATCATATTGCTTTGATACAGAAAAGGATTGGGATGAGGGTGTTCATTTGTTGTTGTTTGCTGTTAGGGAATCAGTTCAAGAGTCGTTGGGCTTTAGTCCCTTTGAACTAGTTTTTGGTCATACTGTCCGTGGACCATTGAAATTATTGAAAGAGAAACTTCTTTCAAATGAAGATTCAAAGATTAATCTTCTTGATTATGTTTCTGATTTCAAATACAAGTTGTCAAAGGCCTGTGAAGTAGCAAGAACTAATCTTCACACTACCCAGTCAAAAATGAAATTAAGGTATGACAGAAATTCACAGGAAAGGAGTTTTAAACTTGGTGACAAAGTTCTGGCTCTCTTTCCCATACCTCAAAATCCTCTTCAGGCTAAATTTTATGGTCCTTTTACCGTTGAAAAGAAAGTAAATGACTTAAATTATATCATTAACACTCCTGGGAGACGGAAACAGAAAAAACTTTGTCATATAAATATGTTAAAGGAATATTTTGACAGAGATAGCTCAGCTAATTATTCAGTTAATTTAGTTGTACCTGTCCCACTCAGTGAAGATATCAACGATGGAGTACGATCAGACTATAGTGACTCTGGTATAACCAATCTTCGGAATTCAGAAATATTGAACAACCTAGACCAGAAACTTTCACATCTACAACAGCAGGAAAGAAGTGAACTAAAACAGCTATTACATGACTATGAGCACTTATTTCCTGATGTTCCAACACGAACAAGTAAAATTTATCATGACGTTGACATTGTAGATTCTGCGCCTGTGAAACAGCATCCTTATAGGATGAATCCTCTCAAACAGAACTATCTGAAGAAAGAAATTCAGTATCTACTGGAGAATGATTTCATAGAACCAAGTAAAAGTAACTGGAGTTCACCATGTATTCTTGTTCCCAAGCCAGATAATACATTCCGTATGTGTACTGACTATAGAAAAGTCAACAGTGTCACCAAAACTGATTCATTTCCAATCCCAAGAATGGACGATTGCATTGATAAAATTGGAAATGCGGAATATGTCACCAAGTTTGACCTTTTAAAAGGATTCTGGCAAATTCCACTGACGGAAAGGGCAAAAGAAATTTCAGCATTTGTAACTCCAGATGGACTTTATCAATATAAAGTCATGCCGTTTGGAATGAAAAATTCACCTGCAACGTTTCAACGTCTGATGAACATGATAACATTTGGTCTTGATAATTGTGACGCTTATATCGATGACGTCATTATCTACAACAACACCTGGGAAGATCATTTGGAAACCATTCGAAAATTCTTCGATCGACTCAGCAATGCGAATCTGACAATTAATTTGAGCAAAAGTGAGTTTTGCCATGCTTGTGTCACATTTTTAGGACATATTGTGGGACAAGGTCAAGTTAAACCTATAGAAGCTAAGGTCAAAGCTATCTCTGAATTTCAAGTTCCAATTTGTAAAAAGCAACTGATGCGATTTCTAGGTATGGCTGGATATTATGGGAAATTTTGTTCCAATTTTTCCAAAATTGCTGAACCTTTGACAAGTTTATTGAGTAAGAAAACCAAATTTTGTTGGTCTGACAAGTGTCAGGAATCTTTTGACAAGTTAAAGGCCATGCTTAAGAATGCACCGGTTCTTTCTGCACCAAATTTCAGCCAATCATTTAAATTATCTGTTGATGCAAGTGATGTAGGGGTTGGTGGAGTATTGATTCAGGAAGACAAAAGTGGTGTGGATCACCCTGTGTGTTATTTTTCTAAAAAACTAAACAAGCACCAGAAAAATTATTCCACAAAAGAGAAGGAATGTTTGGCTTTGATATTGGCTTTACAGCATTTTGAAGTGTATGTTACCTCAGCTCTTTCTCCAATTATTGTGTACAGTGATCACAATCCCCTTACTTTCATCAACAAAATGAAAGATAAAAATCGGAGATTGTTGAGATGGAGTTTGATATTGCAGGAATATAACATTGACATCAAACACATCAGAGGAAAAGACAATGTGATTGCAGATGCACTCTCACGTGCCTAGAAATGTAATATTGCTTGATGTAATTAAGTCCAGTATCATAAAACATGTTCTTATGTAATTTTGGTTATTATAGTATTAGATGTATATTCAAAAGAAAGCTTTATTATATAAATCTTTCTTTTTCTTTATGAGGGGAGGTGTTATGTATGATGTTTATATAATATTATAAATATTTTAGGAAATTATAAATGTTTCTTCACTTTAATATTTGCTTAGGTCTTAATGTTATCAGGAAAAACATGTTTAACTAGTGTCCTTGAATTAGGTTGTTTTGATCAATATGTTTTCTCAATTTGAAGGTCAAGGTTGAATTTTGTTTACAAGTAAAATTACATTAAGATGACTCATATTCTAGAACATTCTGTCATGTGACCAATCTTTATATATGCCATGTTTGGTGGACATTTATTCAGTTTTGACATTACCATCAGTCTTGTAAAGAGCTATTACAGTTGTGAAAATTCATTCCAAATTCTAAGAGAGGAATTATTTTAAATATTCATTGGATTATAACAGTGCTCATAAACTTTTGGATTTTGGATTTTTAATTGATGATTTTGGAATTTAAGTGAACTTATTCAGATATTTTGGAATACTTCATTTTGACATCAGCACATCAAGATTACTAGTACATCAGGACTTTGGAGACCATTAGTACATCATAACATTCAAGGACACAGCCGTGAATTCGGAACATTCTATATTTAGGACTTGTGATTAGAACAATCATTCTTATTGGATTATTAGGATTTCAAAACACATTACTGTAAGTGACTTTTTGATTTTTCATTTGAATTATCTAGTAATAAATTGCTTGTTGATTTTTACTTGATTTGTTGGTTTCACTTTCTTTCTGTTACATTTTTCTTAGACCATAGAGTCGTAACAATAGTTTTAAAGGATATATAGATTTTATACTTGAACTTTGATCATCTTTGTGAGGCCTCTACACCTAAAGCACATTTATTTCACATTTTTATTTTCCTGCAGAGGTTGAGAGTGAGTGTGATCAGAGGTGTAGTAATCATATACATGTTAACAAATCAGTGTCTAGACAAGTCATTATTGAGAAATTGAAGGTTTAGTTTAACATAGGAAACACAGATTTGTATATCAGAAACACTCAAGACACTTAGAGAAATATGGATTCTGTGAATAGCTTGATATATAAGAGTGCAGAAATGGTTATCAGTAGGAGAATTTGAATTTGGTTTAGTGGAAGGTAACTATTAAATATGTAGCCTGAAAGGTTGTTTGTTTGCTCTACCTGTTAATTCCCTATGCTGCCTACACACCACAAGAGCTACAGTAAATGGACCACATTAATCAGAATCCACTTCCATTATGAAGAATTTGACTTAACTGCAACAGGATGACATATTAGCCATAAAGTGCTGTGTTCTCTAAGTCATTACTCCCATTAGACTAGTAATCTTGGCTTTCAGTTTGACATTCCAGACAAACAGAAGGAAAATTTTCAACTATCCTTTAAATAAAGCTCAGATAACATAATTGCTTAAATTGATTAAAAGTTTGTTTAATGCCTCTTTGAGTTGGAAATGAGCTTGGCAATCAGTAGATACAAGGCAATACAGGGTGACCCTGGCACATTACTGTTCTTCCTAAAACTGTGAAAAGTATTTTATTTACATTTAGGAAATTCTTGACAGTCAGTTGATAGGTTTTTAAGTGAATTTTTTCAAATAATTGATTTTAATAGAATGACCCATTTAACTTTTAAGAAACTATTTCAGTAACTATTTTTGTAATGATTTTTGTTTCAATGGATGATGTTTTTCCTGCTGCTGGGACTATAAGTATGGAAGAAAATTATTTTGGTTGACTCCTTTGAATTAAATTGCATAGCATTATGAATGCTTTAAGACATTTTTTGTTTACGCCAGGATCAGATGGTCAGAAATGGGGGTCAGTTTATTTTAGGCGATATTCCTGTCTGCTACACATTTCATCAAAGTGGGAAGTGGATTTGGTTTTGAGCACAGGTATATCATCAGAGAAATACAGTATTATTCATAGTAGTTGAGTCTATTATCTCTTGTAGGGGAGGCAGGGGTTTATGAGAAAAATGTGCCATACATTTTGGCTATTTTGTGTGTGTTTTGCATGTTCAGTAGGCATTTTGTCAACATCTTAACAACTTTGATTGGAGACTTGATAACAGAGAGAGAGAGAGAAGTGTTGTCTTATTTTTCATTATGGCCACCAATCCACACAGTAGAAGTGTCTGTTTGAAAATGAGATGGGTCCAAATTAGGCAAACATAAATATATGCTCATGACAAATTGAATTTATCAGGCTGTTATCCTTAACACAAAGATTTCTTTTACTTCTTTTCTCTTGTGAAAATGGATTCTACTATTACCTCATAATATTGTTTTTTTATACCAGTATAAGAAAATAATGTCTAAATTGAAGGGAAAGAAAAGTATTTTGATTGACCTAAAAATTAGTTCGATAGTGTTTTATTTTAAAACTTGACTTCAGATGAATTGCCCATTGATTACCTCTCCTTCTGGGCCTCACCAGATGTCTCTCTCGTGGCACTTGGGCTTCCAGACACTTGACACATTACTATACAAAACCTGATTTGTGCACCACACTGCATCTTTTTTAAATTTATTTATTTACAAAGATTATACAAGTATCTTTACATTTGTATAAGATATAAAAATGTACTCAGTAATTTATTTTAACTTTATGTGCTAGTTATAATGAAACATAATGAATGATTGCAACGAAAGTGAAACCTTTGAGTTGATTGAACATTTTGCTCATCAATGGTATATATGTTTTTGTGAACCACTTTGCTTCATTTGTGTCTGCAATAAAGGAATGAAACTTATGTTGACATGTTCTGGGGGCATTATAAAATGTAAGCATGTTACATTTATTTAAATGCTTTTTCACTTTATCCATTTTTTCCAGTTTTGAAAAGAAGTAACAACTCCGATTTGGGGATAATTTTGATGCAATTTGATTTCATGTTATTGACATATTTTAAAACACAAATTATTAAAATAATATTCCAAGATGCACAGAAGGGATTTTACTTTCTGTTGATATAATTTAAAGTGACTTTTAAAATTTTTATTTCAGAATAAGAATGAGAAACAAAAAAAAAGGGAAAAAAATATCCCCACTATCACAGCACCAAATTTCACCTTCAGAAATATCTTCCATGGATAATAAAAGGCCAAGTAAATAATAGCACAGGGAATAGGTACCCTGCTGTTCCTTCATGATCCTTTGATCTCAGGTGCTAAAGCAGTGATGTGTGGCCTCATTTATATATCAATAGAGAGTTAGACAGCCATAGCAGTGATGTGTGGCCTCATTTATATATCAATAGAGAGTTAGACAGCCATAGAAATGGCTTACAGTATATACTTGCGTAGAAGCCGATACAAAATGCATAGACCCAGATCTGCTGTCCCATAATGTGCTGGCAGATCTGGGTATATGCAGTTTGTAGAACAAACTACAAAGACCCTGATCTGCTGGCGCATTATGCAATGGCAGATCAGGGTCTATGTTTGCATTTGGACCCGGGTTATATGCGAGTATATATGGTTGATACCAATCCGTGTGTAATTCTAGTCCCAATTACAATGTAATATCAGTATTAAGGACAATCACTTGTGAAATGTTGGAGCACTTAACAATTTGAAAAACCGATATTTTACATAGCTAAGAGTCCAAAAAATCCTAAATCACTAAACAATGTATAGATTAGTGCATTTTCTTACACTACTCTTGGTGGAATATCTATCCGCAAGTAAGGGTCATAGAAAAGTATGCGGAAAAGCACCGTGACACAGATTGTGCGTAAAATAATATCTGCATGAGTATTTAAAACATTATTAAATTTGCACATGTTGAAGATTATAGATTCTTTTTATCAAACACATGATGACAAGTGCATTTTGTTGAGTGATTTTTTCAGTACAACAATAATATTGAGATCGCTTCAGGTTTCTTCACCAGAAACTCTGCGTAGCCAATTTGTAATAAATTGCTAAAGATTTCCCAAAGTCTCATACATTTAGTTGACTTTATAATTTTCTTTCACAGGACTGTTATTGCGATTCTTAAAATTTTATCAGCGTTTTTCTTTTTCATTATTTAATAAGAGACAAAAGTCACAACCATTTCATTTTATGTCCAATCTCTCCCAAAGTTCATAGTGCTACAGTACACTTAGGTAGCAAGTGATGTCATATTGATTATGACATAATATAATGATTGTGTCATTTCGAACTGCTCAGTAAGTGTTGATTTAACAAAAGTGGACTTCCTTAAAGATATATTGACACCAAACTTTTAGAGTAAACTCTGTGGAAGTTGCAGCCTGAAGTGAACTGATGTTATTTATTTATGTTTTTAACAGTAAAGAAAGTTCTGCAAGCCGACGACCACCAGCAAAAGGAGTGAAGAAACAGGAAAAGGAAAAGGACAAAGATGGCAGAGAGAGATCTTCTACTCCCACAAATGATAAGCCAAAGCAAAAAGGTGGTTTTCAGCCATAAGTTTGATTTCATTTTAAAAACTCAGTAAAAGAAAGTTCAAGTCAACATATGAGTTATATAATGGAACACCTGTCAACTAAATTAGAATTGTTTATAATCTTACTAAAGGATATGTGTCTTGAAGAAGGGAATTAATCATTTGATGACACACTTTTTTAAAGTACCCAAGACATAATAATTATAGCTTAAACTATCTTTAACTAACTTTGTTGCTTGAGTAGGCATTAAGGATTGTTTTGTCTTTCTTTAACAAAAGACAATACTAAGTTTCTTTATCAAGTCATATATTACCTCCCCAGATACAAAGCAGTGTAGTATAAAGGCAAATAACAATACTGTCATTTAATTTTTATTTAACTGTGTCCAGCATTAGTTTTAGCATCTTTATATGGTAAAAAATTTACCATCACAAATGTGGTCAAGGTTACTTCATACATTGTCCATCCATTCATCCAGATAAATTTTGCAATTATGTAAATTTCCTATACTATGGTGAGGGTAGCATGTTCAATTTCTAGTTCTTTTATCATTTGCATGATATGATAGGGATAGAATATTTGGCTCAATTTTGCCCTTAACAAAAGAAATTTGTGTTGATGTTTTGATACAAAGTTTTTCATGTAACAGAACTGTAAACAAAATCTTGATACAAATATGCACACATAACTTTTAATTTGCTGGACTATTGCATACTTTATTTCACAATAACATATGCAACTGTTATTTTACAAATTGACAAGATCATTTTCTCAGGAACATAAAGGATTTTCACATTCTTTCTTTATATTTATAAGTTAGACATTATACATTTTTTGAATTTGGAAAATTTTAAATTGCTTGCTTTGCACAAATTTGAGTAAGTTAGGTTTGTATAATGTATCACATTATGAAAAGTAGTGTTTGTTTACTAAGCAGTGACTGTATGTAACCTTGTTATGTTGTAGAAAAAGAAGAAAAACAGCCACCAATACCTCCTCCTGGGAAAGGAAAACACAAAGGTCAGAATATTTACTAAAAAAAACCGTTTTCTATTCATAAAGATTTTTTGATCCCAAATCCATAGGATTTGTTTTTGTTTTTAATGTATATGCTTGTCTTGAGTCGTTTTGTAATGAAATTTACCTGTATATTTTGTCTACATACCATGTATATGGACTGTTTGTTGGGTGCAATTAGTTAGCTATCTTTCATGCTTATAGTACAATTCATCCCCAGACAATTTTGTCCCCAGTACTATTCGTCCCTTAACAGTTAGTCCCTTTTAAGATTTTTGAAAAATTACAAGACAGCTTTGCAAGAATGTTTGGTGGTAAGATAATGAAGATTAAATAAATAGAGATAACTAAATCACATAAAAAAATTATTTGTTCTTTGATCTGCCTGTCTATCTCTCTCCAGATCATTTATCAGTATCTACATATCTAATATTCTAACTACCTACCTACCTACCCCACAATAACACACATCTATTTATCTATCCAGCAATCATGGACACATACATACATATCTTTCAATAACAGATTTATATCTATCCATATTTTTACTATATCTATATTCATCAGAGGTCTGGAAAATTCTTGATATGTTGTTGACAGTTGATTTGTGATCGTATGGGCAGGGGGAGGACAAAATTAAATCTGGAAACAACTAATGTAATTGCATATTTTGATGTTACAGCCAGATGTTTGCACCCTGATTTTATTCACAAGGTTTTTGAATGGTTTTGCACTACAATTGATAATTTATCACATTGATTCCATAACTTGCTTGTGACTTTATTTAATGAAAATATACAATATTTTTTGTTTGTTTTGCCTTTCTTCTTACATCTGTGTGATTCCTCACTAGAAAGGTCACCCTGTTGTAAGGCCATTTTCCTGCTTACAAAAGGGACTGTGTTATAAGAGGGGGAATACTGTAGTGTGTATGCATACTGTTGAGAATGCTCTCATGGTGTTTGATCTATGGGATAGTCTTGGCAGTGTCTGTACAAGCCAATGCATGTTGGTGTGCTGCACAGTGCATTTTCACTAGATATGGAAAATATGTCAGATCATAATAAGGGCTCCATCTGAGCCTGCAACATATATTCTTTCCAATTTGAATTCCATTTTAATTCAAATATGCAAGAAGTCATGACGTTAATGAGGCAGAATCAGCAATGTTTAAATTGTTGTATATTTAATCATAATGGCCAGTGCTTGTTGTGTATATATAATCATAATGGCCAGTGCTTGTTGTGTATATTTAATCATAATGGCCAGTGCTTGTTGTGTATATTAATCATAATGGCTAGTGCTTGTTGTGTATATTTAATCATAATGGCCAGTGCTTGTTGTGTATATTTAATCATAATGGCCAGTGCTTGTTGTGTATATTTAATCATAATGGCCAGTGCTTGTTGTGTATATTTAATCATAATGGCCAGTGCTTGTTGTGTATATTTAATCATAATGGCCAGTGCTTGTTGTGTATATCTAATCATAATGGCCAGTGCTTGTTGTGTATATTTAATCATAATGGCTAGTGCTTGTTGTGTATATTTAATCATAATGGCCAGTGCTTGTTGTGTATATTTAATCATAATGGCTAGTGCTTGTTGTGTATATATAATCATAATGGCCAGTGCTTGTTGTGTATATTTAATCATAATGGCTAGTGCTTGTTGTGTATATTTAATCATAATGGCCAGTGCTTGTTGTGTATATTTAATCATAATGGCTAGTGCTTGTTGTGTATATTTAATCATAATGGCTAGTGCTTGTTGTGTATATTTAAGATCTATAATAAATATGGTAAAAATAATAATGCTATGTCTTTCCTGTTATCTTATTAGATATTAAGTACTTAATCAGTAATGATTTAAGCTATCAGACTTGTTTGACTGATTGTTTCTTTTAATATTGAACAACTAATTAACAAAACTGAGATGCTTGTTTGCATGATTTTTTACTTTCCTTTTATTCTCTGTGTCATTACTTTATTTCAAAACAAAATCATAATGATGATGATGTAAAGGGAATATTCTGTTTGATGCTTGATAATATGCATAGCAGTATAGATGGGATCACTTGGGCACAGCAGTATATACCTTCATCCGCTTTGTTGGTGGAAGCACAAAGCCAGGATTAGGGAGCAAATATGACTGATGTTCAGGGCAGTTTGACACATCTTATGCCAAGATTTGCAAATCCATGCTTGTCTTGTCAAATAAGCAGTTTGACATTATTTGATTTTATTGTTGTGGAGGTAAACATAAGAATAAGATTTACATTCATAACTACGAATGTTTGACAAGAGTATTTTACAGTAGGTCAAAATATCATTACAGTCAGTCATGTTTGGCAAACACAAGGATTTTTGGAGTCCTGATTTATCTATCTATCAAAACTTAACATACAAACATACTTTCATTGGAGCTGGGTATTGCCAGCCAGGTTGTGTCATGATATATATCACAATAATTGTCTTCAATATAATATGTATTATGAAAATATCGCATATGTAAGTACACTTAAAAATACAATATGACAGGTGGAATGCCATCCTTCTGGATACTTCACATGTAAAATTGTTCAAACAAACACCATATCATCGCAGATATCTGGTGTAATCTAGGCTGAATTACAGGAATGAACCAAAACAAAGTTTTTCTTTCCTCTCTGTCTTTCTTTAACATGTTCAGGTACACTTAAGGGATTTTAAAACAATTTTATTATGCACTTTAGGGGAGTTAGATTAATAATAAATCTATGGGGCAAGCATTTTAATGCAAACAATATTCAGGTGGAAATTTTTTTTTCTGGAATGGATCAAAACATATGTAGACATATGGTGTTGGGAATATTCTTCCCTTTGAAAATTAATTGTAAATCTCATGATTGACTAAAATTCTTGATATAGTAGGATTTAAAAATAATGTGTGTGGCAGTTACTTAGGTAGATATAGTGATATCAAACTACCTCTGCATTACATATAAGTAACATACATGCAAAGGTTATGTTATTGTTTGTCAAAATCTTAAATGGGGACAGATTGCCCAGGGATGAATTTTCCTGATAATATCATTTAAATAGCTGCACATATAAAATAGTAAAGTTCAGCAGCTGTGCCAAAACTATCCTTTTCATCATTTTGTTGCTTCATTAGGAAGTCTCACTATCATTTGCACACTACTTCCACTGAACTCATTGTCTGGTACATTTGTTCATCTTCATTAGCTAGAACCCCTCTTCAGTGTAGAATAAGATTGATTTGAAAATACCCTTATAAGTGTAAGGAAAATGTTGTACATTTTAAATATAAAATACAAGAGAGAAAGCCCAATAAATCCCTTAATAATTGTAAATGAAATTTGATTTCAGAGCATCACATTATTCTACTTTAAGCTCTTATGTATCTTACTTTCTCTATCAAATACATTCCCTGATCAGATTAACTTTCAGGAATAAACTACCTCTCAAATCCAGCCTTCCCGGAAAGACAAAAGGAAGAAACTTTTACCCATTTCCTCCCCTTACCACTGCTAGGTGGCTTCCCATCAACTTGATGTTTACCAGTTTAAGCTTTTTGCTGTAGTATAATCAACATTTTTTATTTTTGATAAATATTTATGTAAATTTTTGCAGTTTGTAGACTTAATTATTTTTTAGCCTGTGCTCCAACATGGTATCATTGGTGCGCATTGTTGGTTGCTTTATTCGCACACACTGCCTGTATTTTTTCACTTGTTTAATTACGAGTGTTATTATTGTTTTATGTGAACACTTACAGGTTTTTTTCCATTGTTTCTGTCATTCTTGTCATTTCAGTTAAAACATGACAAAATATTTAGAGTGCTAGAGATTTAAATTCAATGATGATACACATGATACATGCCTAGTCTGCACTTAATTTTTATCTGCTTCACTCTGCAAATTCTGCACAGAGTGGTCAGAGGGAGTGTGGTCTACAGTTTTGTGCAAGAGCATGAAGATGAAAGAGAGATATGTGAAGTAAAAATTGATGGAAAATGACATCTTGAGCCTTCACCCAAAGGTGTTGGTAATAGTGAGTGTAGTAGGGGACGCTATGATGGTATCTCCACCCCCACCTCCCACCCCCTTTTGACATTGTGTGCAAAGATCGCTGCTACTCTTAGTCTAACCAGCTTGAATTGAAGGAACATTGTGCTTCAGAGATGCCAGTGCTGCACCCTTTCAGACGCTGCTTGAGTTTCAAATGTGATGACTTGTGTGGGATATAACAATGCAGTTGCTGGTCTTGGAGATGGAATTTCTGTCCCTCCATTCGTTGCATATCTCCAATAGTACCATATATACTTGCATATAAGCTAGGTCCAAATGCAAACAACATAGACCCTGATCTGCAGTCGCATAATGCGCTGGCAGATCAAGGTCTGTGTTGTTTGTTCCACTGATTAGTCCTTACAAACTGCACAGACCCAAATCTGCTGGCGCATTATGCAACAGCAGATCTGGGTCTATGCAGTTTGCAGTTGGTATCGGCTTATACGTGAGTACATACAGTATCTTAGAGTAAATGGAAGAGTCTCCTGCCATTCTATGGCGGCCAAGATGGCATAAGATCCCCTCATGTCTGAGTATGGCCTTTGCAGTGTTGCATCCATGCTACACATTTGCAGGAATCCCCCCATTCTGTGAACAACTCCAGCAAGAATACAAGTTTAAAGGGGAGAAGTAGTGCAAAAGAAATAAAATTCCCACCAATTTTATTCTAATCATGCATACTAATTATAATAAAAATGTAGTAAATTCAAATAATTTTATCTTTTGCATTGAAACGTACCACAGTTCCTTTCTCTAAGTCACTACCATTAAGTGCTGTTTATATTTATAGCCAATGCACATGTATATGTAATACAAACCGTGCTGGCCATTCTGCTGTATGCAGAGTCTTACAAGTGTCCATTGAATTGGTCTGAACATTTCACCACCCATTCCATCTAGCTGTCCACTGAGCCATCTGTCCAGCTGCCCATCCAGCACAGTTTCTGGTTCTCCTTCTAGCCGTCCAACAAGCCGTGCTCAGCCACCAGTTTAACCGATGGGCCCATTTATGGTATATCTGGTGGGTTGATACTGTGCATGCAGGGTATGATCTGTGTGGACAAGGAAGCAATGCTTGAAGAGGACAACCCCCACAGCGAGCGCAGGAACAACTTCGATCAATTGGCTTATTTTGACCCCACTATGAAGTGTATGGAGTTCAGTTTTAAAGTGGCTGTTAAAGAGATTTACAGGATTTTATCACCCTCGTAGTGTCCACTGCTGCTGTCTGGAAGCCAAGCCTGTAAGGTAAGGGCTTCAGTTGATAGTGGTGGGAGCCATGGTGTCTCAGTGGTTAGCACGCTGTACTCATGACCAAAAGGGAGCAAGTTCAAATCCTACCATCGTATCAGCCTGGGTCAGTTACCATGGTGTGTCCTTGGGCAACGCACTTTACTCCAGTTGTCTTGGACTAAATAACCTACTTGTGCTGCTGTGCCATAAAGCACCAAACCAAACCAAACCAAATTCAGTTGATGTGGAAGATGTTGATGAACATCCTTCCTTCCATCTATTGCCATAGTCTGCAAAGATCAAAGAGATCTCTGATCACTGGCAAAAGAAGAGAAGGCCAAACACCACCCAACAGCATCAGTTTTGGCCTCAGTCTAGTTTCAGGTGGCAACAGGCTGCACAATTTCAGGAGGCAGTTTAATACAGAGGATAGGAAGCAAGGTTTCTCAGTCCCCAAACCTCCCATCAACTGCCAGTGACTTGCCACACTGGCCACCCACGGACAACCTGCCTGTAGGCACCAGACTCTTTTATTTTCACCAAGCTTAGATTGATCTTTTTCCACAAAACAAATGGGCGATTCAAGTTGTTTTGGAGGGACTTTGTATTTCGTTTATCCAGCCCCATCCACTTTTGACGTCACCTTCAATGATGGACATCCCATCTGATCCAGAGAAGGTGCAACTTGTTAATCTTTAACGAGACCTGCTGTCTACACAACAAGCAGGCAGTGGAGAGGGTTAGCAAGCCAAACTCTCTGGGCTTTCATTCCAGGCTGCTTTTTGAGTCCAAAGCTCCCCTGGAAAGCCTGGGTGAGTCATAGATCTCAGCCGGCTCAAATGGAAACAGCATGGTCAATCAGGTTTTCCCTAAAATGGGTTGAATTTGCAATCAGTTGAGATCAAACTGATGTATATTTTCACATTTTTATCCATCCGGTTTCATGCAAGTTCCTTCATTTGGTGTCTAATGAACAATATACCAATTCCATGCACTCACATTTGGTCTCAACATCAGTCCATGGGTGTTGATGAACCAACAACTGCATCTTCACTCTGTTCAGGTTGACATCATCAACAGTGACTGCAGCATATTTGGATGACATCATTCAAATATACATAGAACATTCATCTTTGGTGAAGGGCAGGAACAAACTTTTTTCTCTTTTATTTCAGCTGGGTTTTAGTGAATTGGGAGAAGTCAGATCTCAACCTATCCCAGCATTTTGTCCATCATGGTTTGGAGTTTTTGACCAATCTCAATCTCATTTGCCACTCTCTCATATGTGTGGCATGGATCACAGAGTTGATTTTCAACAGGGAGTGGATTTCAGCAAGACAGGTTTTAGCAACTCCTTGATTTGTCCAATGTGGCAATGGATTTGATTTTTCTTGGTTGCCTTTTCATGCACCTTTTGCAGATGGCCCTCCTTGTCCAGTGGCACCACTTTTCCAGTGAACTTGATCGTCAGGTTATGATCTTGGTTGAAAGAAGACTATTCCCGCATCAGTGGCATGACAAACAAAGTCTCACAGTTGAGATTCCTCTGGAAAAACACCAGCCAAGTTATGGTCTCCATGAATGCCATTTCGTACATTTGGAGAGCCCATCTGCTGCCCTGCTTCACCACGGTCAGTGGCAAGTGGGAGCTAAAAGAGATGCTACTTCATATTAATCTTCTGGAATGAAGGCAGTAGTAACTGTATTTCATTTCTGAAAGGATCATTTCTCCAGAATGGTAGATATCATCATGTCATCCAACTCTGTGGATGTAACCTACCTACAAATGGTCTATGCATTGTGGTCATAGACTTTCTGTGCTGGTGCTCCCAGCTAAAGATCACAAGCCAGATTAGACATATCCCTAGCTGACTCACTATCAAGAAGGGACAACACCCTTCACACTGAGTTGTCCAGTCCTTTTTTGGTCTTTCAGTGCATTTTTGTACTTTCATGTCATCTCATGATAGTCATTTTTGCAATGTAGTGTAATCACAAACTGTCCACCTTAATCTCTTTCAGTCCATGATCCAGAAGCCTGTGCCAGGGGAATGCTGTCAGTCAGTTGGGAGGAGTTTTGGGGCTACTTTAATTTACTAAAAATGTACTTTCTGGTACCAATAGAAAAAGAGGGGCCAGAACTATAAAGTGATTCTGATTGCCCATTTCAAGTGGGACAGGTCCTGGGTAAACAATTTGCATTATCCAGTGATAGATGTCTCCAGGAAATTCCTGGTGAGGCTGAACCTGCTCAAACACCCATGGTCGCAGGTGTTTCATCTCAACCTGAACAGGCTTCTCCTTCATACCTCACTCTTGTTAGGAGAGCTTTCTGTAGAAAGGAATTTAAGCCATAAGTCATTTAGAGAATCTCATGAGCCAGAAGGCTCTCTACTTTAAGGGAAAGTGGCAGGTTTTCAGGGACTGGTGCAGAGTCAACAACATTGTCACTTTGAGTGCCCTATCCTGCGATTGTGAAACTGTTTTCTCAGGCTTTTTTGAGGAGAAAAAGTTAGCCCCTATTACTATCAAAGACTACCATTCCATGATCTCCAACACTTTCAGGCTTCATCTGTCAAACCTCTGGTCAATTTTGACTTGAATAGGCTCAAATCTCTCGCCCTGTTTCCTAAATGGAATCTTTCATGGGTTTTGACATGGCTCAATTTAGATTAGTTTGAGCCTTTAACCAGAACTTCACTGAAGCTGCTATCCAGTAAAACATGTTTTCTGATAGCCCTATCTTTGGCATGCAGGATGAGTAAGTTGCATGCCCTTTCAATGGACCCCAACTATCTCCAATTCAGATTGGGTGGTTCTGTGATCCTAATGATTACCTGACTTTGTAGCTAAGAATAGGTTGCCAACAGCGGGCAACAAAAGGGTTGTTTTTCACTCCCTCTCCTTGCTTGACTGATACACTGAGAGAGGTGGTGATCCAAGACCTGGTCCATGCTCTCAAATACTACTTGAAGCCCATGAAGAAGAGTTATGGGGCTCAAAATCTTTTTTTTCTGGTGAAGACTGGGAAAGAGGATGTAAGCTAGTGATGTGGTTCAGATGGGAAATATACTTGATGTACTCTGAGCTTTGAAAAGATCAGATACGCCTCTTGAAAAATTCAGCTCTTGAGAGTAGAACGCAACATTTTCGATCTGAGACATAATTGAAGCCATTGGCTAGTATGCACAGTCAACCTTCTCGAGTTTTCATAAGTATAATTTTTTTGTGGTTTGGAATTAAAGACATTTGTCATGACTATCAAAGTTTTGGATTTGGAAAGACAGTCATATAGTAATAATATATGGATTAATTGTTTGTTAGATCTATCAATCACAAAATCCATGCAAATTGGCAACCAACAAATAAAATTGAATTCAGAGTAGTATGGTTTTATTAATTAGTCACAAGGTCTTACAAATATTTTATTACATACCCATTTAATCATACATGACTGATCTGGCATTCATTACAGATGTTCAATCTGTGTTTCCGTATCGCACACCTAAAATTTCCATATCGCACACCTAAAATTTCCTTATCGTAATCCCAGCCTGGAACTACTTTTACAACTTGAAATATTCAATGATAATCCAATAAATTTTTAACTATTGTGTGTAATATTTTTTTAAATTGTCTGCCAACTTTTTAATGAAAATGCAGTAATGTGATTTGTTTGGTACACTGTATCTTTGTCTGTTGTCTGCCATCATTGCTAATGAAAAATGGCTGAATTTGCCGCTGAGGTCTCAAGGGAGAGTACATAAAGTAGCGAAGAGGAGTTTTGTGGGAATTTCACAGCTAAAATATTAGAGTTAGTTGAGGTTGAAAACAATATTTTGGACGATTTCTCACATAAAGCTTGTGTGTAAAGTGACATCGAACATAGCGTGACAAAGTACTTTGCTGTTATGGCCAGGGATCTGAAATCATATATTGAAAGTAATAAAAATCCAAACACAGTAAGAAAGACTCTTGGAGTCATGTCTAAATTCAGCGCATGGTTAGAAATTCCCCCTCGTTTAGAGAAAAGGGAGATTATCAATATTACCTCTGTCGAATTAGATACTTATATCGGTGCCTACCTGGTCACTTTAATGAAACTGGACGGTTCATACTATGAACCAGATACTCTTACTAGTTACCACAGAGCTATAGACAGATATTTGAGGGACAAGAACTATGGCAACAGCATTTTATCTTCAAATAAGTTTGCTACCAGTCTCAAAGTGCTGAATTCTTGCCACAAAGATCTTAAACAAAAAGGTTTAGGAAATCACCCAAATAAAGCAGAACCAATAACTCGAAGCAAAGAAGAAATTGTATGGAATTATGGTCAACTTGGCATCCACAACCCTGAAGCCTTACTTAATACAGTCAGGTACCACAACACCAGATTATTTGGTTTCAGAGCCAGTGATGAAAACAGACAATTGAGGTGGGGAGACATTATACTAAAACATGAAAAAAATGGGGAGGAGTATTTATAATTCAATGAAAGATCAACGAAAACAAGGGACAGTAATAGCAGTCATCTACAACATTTTAATCCAAAACAATTCCGAAATAAAGAATGTCCAGAAAGATGCCCAGTTCTAGCTTATAAAATTTATGCTAGTTAAAGGCCTTCATCCATGAACAACCCCGAATCACCTTATTACCTAGGAATTTGTCACAACAGAACTGCTGACGGTCTATGGTTCAAGTGCCAACCTGCCAGTGCAAATAAATTGAAATTGATAATGAAAACCATCTGTGAAAACTCTGGAATAAATGGAAGAAAAACCAAACCACATCGTTCGAAAAACTGTATGCACGACACTCCTCCATGAAGGTGTTAATCCTACCTCAATTATTCAATTATCTGGACATAAAAATGTGAACAGTGTGAATAACTATGCAATTGCTTCCATTGAACAACAGAAACACATGTGCAAACTTGTGAACTGTGCACCTGTTGATCCCATTCCCACAGAGAAGAGACATTCCACAATGTAAAGCATCTAAAATTAGTACACCAGTCAGAAAACCATCTCAAAGTTTAGAGTTTCAAAATATGGCCTCAAGAATTTTTAATGGTGGAAGTATAAGTGGAGGAACTTTCAATTTGTCTTTTAATATTGCTGGGGATTCAAATTCGTTGACTAAATCTGAGGATAAAATTTATAAGCATTTGCAAAATAAACATAGATGTATCATAGAGAGCAGCAGCTCTAATGACTCTGACTGCAATTTAGACCAATTACTTCTTGTTACAATGTTGAGACTTTGAACTATCACTGGGGCCCAAACAGGGTGTTGTATTTTTCTTTACATTTTAAATTCTTGCAACTTTTCAAGTAGAAAAGACAAGAAAGCAAAACAATATCGTTTAGAATTTTCTTGTTTAAAAGCTATCCAAATGATTAATACAAATCTAGTCCTCATGTTAGAAAGAGAATTAATTTTTGTTTGTTTGGTTGTTTTTTTTTTGTTTTGTTTTTTTTTGTTAAATCTTACATCATCATCTTAGATCTTAATGCATAAATAATTTCTTGTAATGAAGACATACAAAATACAGTGTTTGAAACTACTGTAAATTAATGAGTTTTCTGTATAACTGAATGTATTTAATAACTGTTAGTCTATTAAAATTGCCTTGAAATTTGCTTGGAAGTGCAGTTTTGCAAGTGTATTCAGTAAGTAGCATAAGAAAAGGGTTCAGTAAGTAGCATAAGAAATGGGTTCACTGACAGGTCCAAAACCTATGTTCCATTTGTGAAAAAAAAGAAATTTCCACTCGCCTGTGACTGCAGTTTAAATTCTTTCTTTAGACCAAGTTATGTACATGTCATGGGCGTTTTTCAGTGGGTTGTAATTTATCTTTCATAAGCCTTTAAATGCCTTAATTTATTTTCAAGGCTACTTTAAAAAATTGAAAAACAATGTATGAATAAAAAGAGGGTATGTATTAAATACAAAACCACATAAGTATTATGTTTCTAGGTGGGGGAAGGAACTCGTTTGATACGGCGTAGGAATATACGTCTTGGTCTGACGGCCTCGACGTATTCCTACGCCGTATCAAACTTGTCCTTTCTGCTGCCTTGGAACAAAATATTTATGTAGTTTTGTCTATGTACAGCACTATCTCACTTTAAAGCCTCTCATTATAAAAAAATTCCTGTTAGAATACCTGTAGTCATGGATCCCATTTCATTAGAGGTTAGTTATGGAGTTTTCTGTTCAAACTTAATTTTTAATCTTCCATCCCTGAAAACCAATATTCATTGCAATGTTTCACCTAGGATCCCTACGGCTAGGGACACTGTGTTCCATGTCTACCAACTTTGGGGGACAACACACAACACTTAAAGGGACAAAGGAAAGTATTAGATAATACCTAATGCGCTGATATTGCTAAATAATGAGATAATTTGTATTTGCTTGGACTGTTTTTCAACCTTAACTTTGTTTTCTGCACTGTACTATCATCTTTTCCTTTGACACTTACATTGTTGTAATAAACAGTTTGTCAAGTGCTAAAGCATCTCAAGAAAACATGAACATATTTGAAGATCTGGTTCACCTGAAGTGAGCCGCAAAATGCAATTTTCTGTTCTGGATCTTGCTCTGATTTAACTTGGTGCTCACTCATTAACTACTAGCAATTATTTTAAAAATTCCCCTTTTTCTCTCAGTTATTTTTCTTTGCAAATTAATAATTCATTGATTAAATGACATTGTTTATTTGCACAAATTTAGACCCTTGTGTCATTAATTCAACCCCAAAATTAATTAAATCTTAATCTCTGGAGGTGTGCCTTCAAGTTTGAAAATATGTTACTCCTAGTGACTGTCAAAGATTTTATATTACAACTCAGCAGATTACCACAACAAACTTTGAATGTTTTAATTGCCAAATATGTTGATTTAAAATAGGACAAAACATTTGTGGGAAACCTGCAACCCTGCATGAAGTTGTTACACTGTTTGTATTATACATTTTTATTGCATCATTTACGAATAAATGTGTTTAAAAGTATCACTCAAGTTGGTGCAGATATTAGCGGCCAACTAATGCTACACCCGCTGTCCATATTGTCATCAATAGATTTAGAGATGAAAAAGAAAACAAATGAAGACAATTGTTGGAAAAAATTACAAAAATATTGTGCATTCAAACACTTGGCCTGTTTTATAACTTTCATATTATATGAGCTACATGAAAAGTAAATCTGATCCCTTTTTTAAAGTAAAATATATCAACAATAACTTTTTGAAAATTTAACTGCAGTTCTTTGAAATGGTATATGGGGGATATGACCCTCTTTAACTGTAACCCCTTATGCCCTAGCATAATATTTGTTCATGTTCTGCTTGATATTTACTGTGTTCTTATTTCTCCATGATAACATCTGTAAAGCATATGAAAGTTAATGACTTATTTTTCAATATTCTTCCTCTTCTTTGCTCTCACTCTCTCTTGCTTGCTCTCTCTCTCATTTTGCCCTGACGATTGTCTAAATGATATGTCTCAATCTTATTTTGATCATTTAGAAGGATTTGTGATGATTGCTTTTAATATTCTTTAAGAAACTAGAGAGCAGTAGGGCTTTCTTGGAAAGTTCTTCATAATACTTCCTGGTTTGACCACATATAATTGGTAGATTCCTATTTTCTGCATCTCTCTTCATTTTGAAATTTTAAAAAGGAAAACAGTGACCCTTTTTATGTTTTTGTTAACAGATTTGTGAATGTCTAAATTTTATTTGATATGACCATGCAATCAGTACACTTCTGCATTAGTGGCTGGTTGGCATATTCTGGAATTATGTCACACATAACAACAAACTAAGCTATAATCGGTGGAGGTAATGAAGTTGGTAATATAACCAGTGGAAGTAATGAAGTTGGCAATATAATCAGTGGAAGTAATGAAGTTGGCAATATAATCAGTGGGAGTAATGAAGTTGGTAATATAATCAGTGGAAGTAATGAAGTTGGCAATATAACCAGTGGAAGTAATGAAGTTGGTAATATAATCATTGGAAGTAATGAAGTTGGTAATATAACCAGTGGAAGTAATGAAGTTGGCAATATAACCAGTGGAAGTAATGAAGTTGGTAATATAATCAGTGGAAGTAATGAAGTTGGTAATATAATCAGTGGAAGTAATGAAGTTGGTAATATAATCAGTGGAAGTAATGAAGTTGGTAATATAATCAGTGGAAGTAATGAAGTTGGTAATATAACCAGTGGAAGTAATGAAGTTGGCAATATAATCAGTGGAAGTAATGAAGTTGGTAATATAATCATTGGAAATAATGAAGTTGGTAATATAACCAGTGGAAGTAATGAAGTTGGTAATATAATCATTGGAAGTAATGAAGTTGGCAATATAACCAGTGGAAGTAATGAAGTTGGTAATATAATCATTGGAAGTAATGAAGTTAGCAATATAACCAGCGGAAGTAATGAAGTTGGCAATATAACCAGTGGAATTAATGAAGTTGGTAATATAATCAGTGGAAGTAATGAAGTTGGTAATATAATCAGTGGAAGTAATGAAGTTGGCATTATAATCAGTGGAAGTAATGAAGTTGGCAATATAATCAGTGGAAGTAATGAAGTTGGCAATATAACCAGTGGAAGTAATGAAGTTGGTAATATAATCATTGGAAGTAATGAAGTTGGTAATATAATCATTGGAAGTGATGAAGTTGGTAAAATAATCAGTGGAAGTAATGAAGTTGGTAATATAATCATTGGAAGTGATGAAGTTGGTAATATAATCAGTGGAAGTAATGAAGTTGGTAAGTTTTGGATAATCTTACTCTTTAACAATAAACTTTGGGAATCCAGTTGGAGTAAATTTTAATGGAGAAAATGACTTTTAATCTGTATATATTGTTCCACAAAAAGCATGATAAATTAACATTTTAAAGATTTTCTCCATAATTGACCTTTATTAAATGGTAGTAAAATTATATGTATCATGTACTTCATTATAAGGCGGTCTCACTATAAGGTGGTATACTCTATCAATGGCATAGACAGCAATATAAAGAGTGATTAGTGTACTTTGATTTCACACAAGGTATTGGGCTGATGTCAAAAGCATCTAAATTTAAGCAAAGTATGCCATTGAAATGATAACATCTATGCAGTTTTCATTTGTGTTTCTTTCATGCAACATTTATGAAACTGTTTTTTATAATATTTTTGTTGCCATATTTTGCAAAACAGAAAGTCATCAGCATCTTTACTAAATATCATATGAAATGAGCACCAGTTTTAAATTTCTCTATAAAAGAACTCAATAGGACCAGTGAATTGTGGTCATTTTGAATGCAGTTTTCTAATAATAAAACAAAACAACATTGGAATACAGTTTATCATACTTACAGAAATTCTTTTCATTACTGTATTCTCTCACAATGAGTGTGCTCTGTAAGCTTCAGTGCTGTGCATTAGAAAACTGAAAGAAATACTTTGTCATGACTAGGATTCTTTAATGACAAGTTCTTTACAAATAATGTTGAGAGTTTTTAGTTAGAAATATACAATATCTTGTTAAATAGATACATGCAGCATAACATAATCATGATTATCATTCGATTTCCCTCATTATTATTATCACAACGATCTTTTATTGGCACTTTAATATACATGCTGCTGAGGTAATCCATTACTTCATTTATTTGTTATGCATTCACGTAGTAATTCATTTTGTTTCTTTAATGTTTATTCATTTTCCATGAGTCCTGATTAATGTAGTTTCCTATTTTGTGTCCGTGTTTAATTATCAATCAAGCATACATGACTTTTGCAGACTTCCATCCATTCATTTGTTCACCTCACCATCACTCTATCCTATTACCATTTCATTGTAACTGTATAGATGCTGATAAAGATCGTTCCTCAAGATCATCTACTCCAACCAGCAGTACCTCAGTCAAATCTAAGCAGCAAAGAGGTAGTATTAAACAGACACAGTACATATTAATTGAATTGACCATGCAACACTTGTGCCAGTGTAGTGTTGCAAAGTGTATTACTAATTTCAGAGATATCTGTAACATTAGTTAAACTACCCCACTAGGTGAAGACATATCACACTTGTCATCACATATTTATTCTTACAGCTTTATTGTTTCTTGTCTATTCATGTTTTGAAATGCTTGCATATTTTCAAAGTGGGTGATACATATCTCAGCTTGTCTTATTTCAATCAGTGTCCAACATTGAAGAGTAGAACACTCTTGTGACCTCTGGATAACCCTGGATATTACACTTAATAGTGGGAAGAAAACCAGTGACATGAGTAAAATAAATGTTTAGTACACTTTGTACACACTTTAAAAAAGTGGACAAATCACATGGACATACACTTACATATAATCATCCACACTTCATGGGAAAAAGTCATGGACCATGTTGATTTGTAGCTTGGGATACTCTCAGCAATACTGTAACATTACCTTAAATTAGGACATAAAAATGCAAAGTGAAAGCATTGCAATATTGGAATGGCATCATACATAAACTTAAATTGTAGAACTGGGAGAATGTTAAAAACTCTGTTTTGCCATGAATGTTTTCATTTACCACCCTAGATATGAACCTATAAAGCATATAGTGATGATGAACATGAACAATTAGATTATTAGTACATAATATACCATATATACTCGCATATAAGTCTAGTCCAGCTGCAAACAATATAGACCCTAATCTGTCATAGTATAATACGCCGGCAGATGATGTTTGTTCTACTGATTATGCCCAGCAAACTGCATAGACCCAGATCTGCCAGTGCATTATGCAATTGCAGAAGTTGCTCTCTCTAGTTTGAAGTTGGATCCAACTTATAAGTGAGTATATACATTATTTAACTCCATGGGGTACATCGATGGATGTTCCATCTGCGATTTTGCAAACTAATAAAGAATTGATCCATCTGCATATATGTCCTTAAGTCATTATTTTATTAGCATACACACTTGTAAATCCACATATATTTTCTAACTCTCCCATATGGATCCTTTATTCTTTCTTGAATTAGTGTCAGGGACATTATGAAGTCTAATCTCCTTAATTCTATTTCAGTTTATTGAGCTATCATTTTACTGTGACATCATAAACAAGAATACATTTTTTAAAGTATATCAAAATTAAATCCGTTGATATGACATTAGGATTTATACTTTTGAATTGTTAGTGTCAAATTGACAAGATTAGACTAATTTTTTTAAAACCTACTCATCACAAAAATGTGTCAGCAGTAAATGTAGTATTTGTAAGCACTCTGTCAAGCAGCAGTAAATGTTGTATTTGTAAGCACACTGTCAAGCAGCAGTAAATGTAGTATTTGTAAGCACTCTGTCAAGCAGTAGTAAATGTAGTATTTGTAAGCACTCTGTCAAGCAGTAGTAAATGTAGTATTTGTAAGCACTCTGTCAAGCAGCAGTAAATGTAGTATTTGTAAGCACTCGGTCAAGCAGTAGTAAATGTATTAGTAAGCACTCTGTCAAGCAGCAGTAAATGTAGTATTTGTAAGCACTCGGTCAAGCAGCAGTAAATGTAGTATTTGTAAGCACTCTGTCAAGCAGCAGTAAATGTAGTATTTGTAAGCACTCGGTCAAGCAGTAGTAAATGTAGTATTTGTAAGCACTCTGTCAAGCAGCAGTAAATGTAGTATTTGTAAGCACTCGGTCAAGCAGTAGTAAATGTAGTATTTGTAAGCACTCTGTCAAGCAGCAGTAAATGTAGTATTTGTAAGCACTCGGTCAAGCAGCAGTAAATGTAGTATTTGTAAGCACTCTGTCAAGCAGCAGTAAATGTAGTATTTGTAAGCACTCTGTCAAGCAGCAGTAAATGTAGTATTTGTAGGCACTGTCAGGCAGTAAATGTAGTATTTGTAAGCACTCTGTCAAGCAGCACTTTCAGTATTTTGTTTTTTGATATTTAAAGATATTAAAAAGTAGTGACTAGAAACAGACAACTGAGACTAAGTAACTTGTCAAGTTTTAAATATAGAACAGTGCAATCTGAACATTTGTGCAATTTGAAATATCCGTAGCATCGTAGTTCAGCAGGAATCTTAATCAGTGGTGCAGTGTCCCATTTAAGCAGCATATCTGCGTACTTCACTCAAATAAAGTAGTAAAATATCCAATTTTTTCAATATTTCTGTGTGTATCTTTGTGTAAACAAACAGATGATTTAAACTTCCAGTCTAATTTTATTGTCTGCTACCACTTACATTAATGACAAAATAAACTAAAAAGCACATTTTAAGTGTGTAAACAAGTACGGTAAACCAGTTTAACTTTTATTGCCACAGTTGACAGGGTGCTTGCTTACTCATTTATTGCATAAAATCAAGCATTCAGATAAAATCAGAAAGACATTAAAAAATGTCAGGAATACAAGCGAGAAAATCTGCAAAGCCTGAAATTCTATTAAAAATTGCAACAATGTTTAGCTTTTTTGCAGCCAAATGACAGTCCATCCTCAGCATCAATAATGAGAAGTTTTTTCTAAGATATAATTGATAAATCTGTTGAATCAGCTTCTATTAAATTGTCCAAAAACCATGATGGAAACAAGTTTGATCAAAAACTTTGATTTGCAGAGACGATCACTTCTGTGGTTGTAAGTAATCAAAATTGAGACCCGTCAAAAGCAAGGCAATAAAAGTGACATAGAAAAGAGTAAGTTGAATTAGTTGTTGTAGTGTTTACTTTAAAAATCACTTAAAACTGAAAAATACCCAATTATTTTTGTAAAAATCTAATTTCACTCAATTTTAATTTTATGAGTGAAATACCCAATAGGTCCAAAAGTTATCTGGGACACTGATGGTGTAGACAGATTGTCATAACCTCCCTTATCAAGTTTATAGCAGGAATGAATTAGAGAAAGTATTTTAAGATCCATATTTCAATCAACAGCTTTAGTTTCTGTTATACAAAATTATTACATGTAGGTAAGTTGTTTGCTGAAATGTGACATCAGTTTAATATGTAAATTTAAAATGCTTTGGAGGAAGAATAAATTATAAAACTTGCTTAAACACATGTAAGTCTACTTTTTATGAAACATTAAAGCTAGTGGCTGTAACTAATAACAAACTTTAGGAATCAGCTCTCATTCTGTCATGTAGTATATTTGCAGCTTATTTTCATAGATACATGATGTATATACTTGCATATAAGTTGAGTTCAGCTGCATAGACCCCGATCTGCCATCACATAATGTGCCAGCAGAACAGGGTCTGTGTTGTTTTTTCTTACTGGTTACTCCTTACAAACAGCATAGACCCAGATCTACTGATGCATTATGCGATGGCAGTTCTGAGTCTGTGTAGTTTTCAATATGACCCAACTTATAAATGAGTATATACGGTAATGCTTAAAAATTGTGGCCTCCATACAAGGTTTTTGTTGAGGCCACATTAGTGGGAAGTGGGATATTGTAGTCACTTTTCCTGCATTGGCGTTGTCAACAGCTTCTTAAGGTTTTTGTTGAACATTCTCAGGCACTGCTTTGATCATGGCTTAACATACAAACCTTCACTCCCTTTGTTGTATGAGCAATTATTGCTCATATAATTTGCACACTAATATAGCTCAAGAAAACAAACTTTTTTATTTGTTACATTTTTACCATGGAAAGGTATTACTCTCAAATTAAAAAAACTTGTCAGAGTGAAATTTTTTGCAAATTTGCACATATTACTCAAGTAAATTACCGTATTTTTAATTCCTCTTTTTAAAAACCCCACCATAATAGTAGAAGAACGTGTATTGTTTTGCTGCTGTTTATCCCACATATCAGTACATCTGTACAGCCATCCTGAATCTGCCATAGCAGGATAGCATGAAAATTATTAAATGTAGAGCCATGAATTTAATACACTTTATCATGGCCATAAGTACTGTATATACTTACTTAGTTCGAACTGCAAACAACACAGACCCTGATCTGCTGTCGCATAATGCACTGGTAGATCAGGGTCTATGTTGTTCTACTACTTACTCCAAACAAACTTTATAGACCCAGATCTGCCAGTGCATTTTGTGGTGGCAGACCTGGTCTATGCAGTTTGCGGTTGAACTCAACTTATAAGTGAGTATATATGGTAGATGATCTGATTAGATTTTTAGTCCATTTTAGAAATTTTTCAGTTTTTTACACATATCTTTTACTTTTTGAACTGGGACTTTCTTGGACAAAAGCCTTTGCACCATTAAGCAAAATCCATTTCAGGTAGACGACGGAAATTTAGTTGGAATATTTTATTCATATTTAGTTGACTTGTTATATTTTCAGACTAATATAGCAATTTTTCAATTCTTTTTGATGTTTTCGAACTTGCTGAACTTATTTGCAAAAATCCTTATTTGCACAAATAGGCAAAAACCATGTTGTGTAGGCAGTTGAAATTTGGTCGGCATATTTGGATTTATTTATAAATGAGCTTGTTAGATTTTCAGGCCACAATTGCAATTTTCAAATTTGTCTGCATTTTTAAATATATTTTGAACTTTTTGATTATTTTGGTCTACATATGGGACAGAGATGTTTCACAAACACAAATCTAGTTTGTTTATCTGTTGCAGACCCAGAGAAGGATGTCTCCTCCAGAGCCTCTACTCCTACCATCACTAGCACAAAGTTCAAAACAAGAGGTGAAGTTGCTCAACGTACAGGGCAAGCTGATTCATAAAAACAGGCATCTGCATGGCCTTATAATCATAAATCAACAGAGGAGTGGTGATGATAAATTTATCACATAATGTTAACCTTTATTAACATGATGTCATATCATAAAAATCGCTTGACACAATGTGGCGTACACTTGGTAACACTGCATATCGCCATCATTTAATGATCCATAGTCCTTAATATTATGTGATAAAAAGACTCAAACTCATGTTTCTTTGATATTATATGTATATAATTCTTTCAGTGATACAATATGCCATCCACTACAAGCAGCTCATACCATATAATTTTGTTCTATTTGTTTCATATATTTCATGTAAGATCCTATATCTCTCCATATCATGTAAAAATATTTCTGGGTAAATGCCACAAAAGGGAAAATTTCATTAATTTTGTCATTACAGTCAAATTGTCAACAGGCATGTTGACCAATGCATTCTTATGATAAAACAATCATTGACTTATAATTGCAAATCTTGAAATGTTTGTTTTTCAAGATGACTCTCCATGTTTTACTTGTATTTACTTTCTTTTATTTGCACTGGATAAATTCACTTGGATTTAAACTCGAATGGTACTCATGTTTTAAACTTAATTTTTAATTTTCTTTATATGGGACAATAAACTAACAGTTAATGTTGTTTAAGTTGGATACAAATCAGAACCAATCTTGGTGATAAAAACTGCCTATTTGAAGCATGAGTTTTTGTGTTTTATTAGCTCTACTGGTCATAAACTAGAAGAGCTTTTGGGATGGTCTTTTGTCTGTCATTCGTCTGTTGTCCATCATCTGTCCAGCCGTTAGCACAAGTTTGTTATCGCTACTTCTCCTAAACTACTTCGAAGATTGCCATAAGACTTTACACACACATTCATCATATTGTCTAGTTAGTCCTAAGTGAAAATGGTGCCATTTGCACATCCAATATGATCACTGCAGTGGCCATCCTGAAAATCTTGTTATCGCTACTCCTCCTGAATGGATGGTCATGTCAACATGGAGTTTTCACTAAAAGACTTCTTATGATGTCTAGTTGGCCCTAAATAAAAATGGTGCTAAACTGATGTCCAATATGACAGTCATCTGTCCATTAGCACAAGTTTGTTATCACTACTCCTCTTAAACTACTTGGAGGATTGCCATGAAACTTTACACACACATTCATACCATTGTCTAGTTGGTCCTAAATAAAAATGGTGCCGTTTGCACATCCAATATGATCACTGCAGTGGCCATCTTGAAAATCTTGTATTTGGTACTCCTACTGAATGGATGGTCATATCAACATAGGGCTTTTGCTAAAGACTTCTTATGATGTCTAGTTGGGCTGAAATGAAATTGATGCAGATCTGATGTCCAATATGGCCACCACAGTGGCCATTTTGAAAATCTTGTTATTTCTACTCCTTCTGAATGGAAAGTCATATTGCATGGGGTTTTCACCAGAAGACTTCTTATGATGAATAGTTGGTCCTAAATAAAAATGGTGCAGATCTGATATCCAGTATGGCCACAACAGTGGCCATCTTGAAAATATTGTTATCAGTACTCTTCCTGAAAAGATGATCATATCAACATGGGTTTTTTACTAAACTTATTATGATGTCTAGTTGGTCCTAATTGTGCCATTCAGACATTCAATATGCCTGCCACAATGGCCATCTTGAAAATCTTTTTATCACAATTTCTCCTGAATGAATGGTTATATCAGCATGGGGTTTACACTGAAAGACTTCTTATGATGTCTAGTTGGTCATAAATGAAAATGGTGCTGATCCGACTTCCAATATGACTGCTACAATGGCCATGTTGAAAATCTTGTTATCACTATTTCTCCTAGATGGCTGGTCATATCGACATTGTACTTTCACCAAAAGACTTCTTATGATGTCTAGTTGGTACTAAGTAGAAATGGTGCCAATCTGATTTCAAATATGGCCACCATGGCATCCATCTTCAAAATCTCATTATGGTTGGTCCTCCAAAACGGAAAGTCATATCCACATGGGGTTTCCACCAGAAGACTTCTTATGATTCCTTGTTGGGCCTAAATGAAAATGGTGCCAAGTTGACATCCAATATGTCCACCACAGCTGCTAATTTGAAAATCTTGTTATCACTGAAGAATATTAAAGATGGTTTCAACACTTGGCAGTTAAAAGGGTGAAATGGTCTTATCTTGAATTCCTGGAAATTCTTTTCAGCCAGTAAACTGTCAGTTCCTTCGAGGGACTCGTTTTATTCAGTATGACAGCGTCTTGAATTAATGAAGCAGATTAGTGTCCGATTGCTTTGATAATTTTCTTTTTTATCAATTCAGGGGGGTGTTCACATTATGTTCCAAGTGGAGTGAATCTGTTCACATTGTGTCCCAAGTGGAGTGAACGTGTTCATAGTGTATCCCAAGTGGAATGTGTTTACATTGTGTCCAGATAGGAGTGAATGTGTTCATATCATGTCCCAAGTGGAGTGAATATGTTCATATTGTGTCCCAAGTACATTGGATGTTTTGCTTTTTCCATGAAGATATTGCTTTAGTCAAATACAGTTAAACCTATCTTGAGCAGCCACCTCTGAAAAGTGAGAACATCTTCCACCGAAGACAGGTAGTTGCTTAACACAGGTTTATTAATATATTTATTTAGTTTACAGGATCCAGAAAATGTGGCTGCTGAAAACAGTTCATTGCTTATTACAGGTGACCTTTAAGGCAGGTTTGACTGTAAGGCTTACAAATGAATAAAATAGGTGATGATCTGTTTTTTTACTTTGTAGGCTATTAATTTATTGTCTTGTTCTTTTTAGTCAGTGGCAGTTGAAACTTAAAAAAAATATGTAGATACAAAATTATTTCAGATAAGGGTGGAGGGTCTTCAGCCAGTAGCAGTGCATCTCAGGAGCCAGCCACCTCCACACCACCTCCACAGGCCACACCCACTCAAGCCACCTCAGCAGAGCCAAAACGTAAAAGGGTCAGGCCTGACCCAACTGTGGAGTCTGTGAGTATTGAAAATCAACTTTAGCTGCTCTATTCATAATTCATGCATATTATTTATAGCAAATATGGTATATCAGTGTTTGCCTATTTTTATCTTTATCTTCATGAATCAAAAAGAAATTTCTGTTGAAAGAGTAAAATGCTGTGCTTCTTGTTAGCATTACTGTTCCTGTATAAATCAGTGTTCTGAAAAAATTATCATGATAGATAAGTGTTTTAGAGGTGTTTGGTAACATTTTCATCTTTAAATTGTCATTTATAAAGAATTTTCAAATTGTATACATTATTATACTTACCTGCTAACCCTTACACTTTTACTGTAAGGCTTAATGAAGTGACCATTAAATTACAGACTTATGGAACAGTAGAAAAAAATCTGAAAATATGATTGTTGCAGTCAAATCCATATGTTGGCTTGTCCAGGATTGGTCTGGTTCTGGTTTTTCATATTACATTAAGTTGAGCTGGTCAAGGAACCAGACTGACTTTACAGAGGGTACCTCAGATGCTTTAATCTGCCCATGTTGTTTATACAGGGCACCTGTGTGGTAAAGCATTTACATTTAAATCATTGCATCATCAGGAAATATTGTCGAACAAACAAAAGACGATTAAGGACACAATCAGTCTCTTAAAAAGTCCAAGCATTTGGCACAGAAGTGTAAAAAGCAATATTCAGATACTTGGTTGTGCTTAGAAAAAAGCAGCATAGTTGACAGTTACATTTATTGGACATCATGTTGTGTTGATTTGAATATTGCTTATGGCAGAAGAGATGATTGCTGCCACTATATGAATTAAACATAAATATTACATTTACTTGAGAGATATAGCAAGAAGTCATTGAGTTCTATAGGGTTTCAGTTCTTGAAACTGAAAGTGCAGGTCATTAAAATACTTGATGAACTATTTAATTAAAAATAATGTTGTCTTCTCTGCATCAGACCACACTTCTAAACTTCTTAAATGCATGTTTTCAGAGTTGACAATAGCAGTATATGATATTTCATTACACCGTACAAAAGATTGGTCTCTTATGAAAAAATATTCAATGCTTTACTGACAAGTTCTTTTTAGGGTTGGTCAGTTTGCGTTGTATAGTATAATTTACATTGGTGATCCATGTATCTTGTCTAACCTACCAAATAATAAATGCAATCACAAAATGACTCACTTCTAGCTGCCATATGGATTGATCAAAGTTTAACCCTTTTCATACTGAAGCCCATTCAGACAGGCAGTTGTATAGAACTGGAAATTTTTCAGTCAGTGGTGTAGCAGCAATAGAGAATGCAGTGACGTTGGTCAATCTGGCTTTACAGGACAATTCTTTGAAATTATTTTTCAATGTTGTATACCATTTTAAAAAGCATAAAATTTTCCTTAAGGTCATATATTTTTTGACTGAAAATTTTCAGATGTAAAACTTCAGTTGAAAGTAAAGTTATGTAAGCAAAAATAAATGCTTAACATTTTTTTGTAATAACTTACTTTCAATGCAATTTTCCTGTCTGCAATATTCATTTTACTTCCTCTATGTAATTGTATGAAATGGGGGGAATTTTATACCATTTAAGAAGGTGACAAAATAGTAAAAATCCATCAAGAATATCTAAAGTTATTACAATTTTATTAAATTTACTCGCATGAGAATTGGAGAACAAAAACAGAATAATCCTTACTGGTAAGTCAACAGAGCTTTTCATTTTGGTTCAGTGTTTTTATTCCAAAATAAATTTTAATGTAATAATATAAGTTATATTGGGTGTATTTTGATCCATTTCCAGGGATGCAGGAAATTTTCATAATATTATGCACACACTCAACATCGGTATATGTGCGAACTTTATGAGAAGTGAAGTTCTCAAAATGTCCAGTTAGCTTGAAAAGCATCCACGTCTTCATCATCGTCAATATCCGAATCAAAAATACCAATTAACTATTTTTCATCAGCTCAGTTCATTCGATGCAACCAAGATAACGATCTCCACTGCCTAAAATATAATTTCCCCCCACAAAATTGTCTAACTTTTCATCAAAATCGGTATCAGCATCACGACCGCTTCAGTACTGTCCGCCATTTTGAATTACACACATTAAAAATCAGTTTTGAAATCAAATTTTCTACTAACCATTTCTCATCATCTCCGTTCATTTCGTCGAAGTGAAGCTCACGATCTGCACTGCTTAAAACATAAAGTTTCCCCACAAAATTGTCTATATTTTTTCATCAAAATTGGCATCCACATCACTGCCGTAAATTGCTGTTTCAGCGCTGTCCGCCATGTTGATCTCCACACATTAAAAGTTGTGTTTGAAATCAAATTTTCAAATAACCAGTTATCATCAGCGCCGTTCATTTTGAAGAAGTAAAGATAGTGATCCCCACTGGCTAGAATGTAAATTTTCCACGTGAAATGGTCTTTATTTTCAACTAATTCAGCAAGCACATAACTCTCTTCAATTCCCTCTTCAGAATATTTTATCTCGGCATGTTAAAACTCGATTTTGAAATCAAATTTTTACCAGTTTTGGGATCTTTTAAACACAATCTGGCAATGCTATGTGTACCTTCTACCTTTATTTCCTTCTTTTCAAAAGATTACACGTAAACTGATGATGTTTTATACAGTTAAACACGTGTCTGCAAATGTTGGTAACGGAATGTAGTGAACATACGACCGGAGTCATATCCCGCTGGCAAAGGTAAAGTACGACTGGAGTCGTATCCCGCTGTCAAAGGGTTAATAGTTTAATTGGAATTTCTGTGATGAAATATTTGATTGACAGATATCACACATGACTGAGGTGCCAAATAAAGAAACAAAGTTAATAACACATAAGCAAACAACAAAAACTATGCAAAAATATGTCAAGAATGAAGTAAAATTTGACATTTGTTTGCTATCGATAACGTATATTGCATAATGACTCAGGTAACTCCTAAACTAAATTTCAATTACCTCATATTCTCAGAGATGCTGTCAGGGTGTGCGAGTGCACATATCATGCAAATATTTTACGAATTTGCGCACTTCAAAAGCAGTGATGCATGATAACTCCAGCAAATTAGATACAAGTCGTGCATATAAAAATGCACTCAGTGCAGTGTAGAATTTTTATTTAACTGTCAAGATAAGCTTAATAAATAAGAATCTAAAAAAATTTACAAAGTAAGGATACTTATTTTATCAAAATACCTTTCTTCATCCTATGGCATGCAGATGTAGGTTAATACAAAAGGATGCTCAGAAATCCTGCTGATTATTTGTAGCAGAACAACGTGTGTACTAGAGGAGTTCTGCTATTGATGCCCTTTCCTCTCATTTGCACATGCGTGAACATTGATCAATTTCTGGAAGGTGAGATTGTAGTCAAGCATGGCTGGGCAGAAAATTACTGATTCTTTTCAACTTCAAAACAGTGGTGGCGCGAATGTGCAAAGTGCATGGCAGAATGAAGAAAGTGAAGAGTGAAGTGGAGTTTCTTACCAAATGGAGGAAAATAATTCTAAAATAATGTCAGATGCCAAGTTAGATGAACCGCCAAAGAAGAAACCGAATTTTGAAGCAAAGTACAAATGGTTACAACAGAGCTCCAAGCCGGGAGGTATGTTGTGCAATATTTGCAAAAGTTGTGCGAAAAATAACCCTTTTTACATCGGAAATCAGCTGTTGGAATTAGGATGTTGACTCTTACACGACATGCAGAGTCACCAGAACACATGCATTTTAGAGCAGAGATATCCATGAAACAGTTCCTGTGAACTCTGGAAAATTCTACAAAACAACCATAAAGAACAGTCTCCTTTGCATATAACCCTTCAGAGTGTGTCAGACTGTGAAAGGGAGTTCTCAGCACAGACCACTATAGATACACAGATAAAGAACATATTAAGTTTAGAAACAGTCAACAGATTAATGCTTATACAACTAGAAGGAACATCTTGTGAGGACTTTTATTTCAGTAGAGCCCTGACAGATTGGAGTGGGAAGAAAGAGAGATGGATATTCAAGTGTTGGATAAATAATGAATTATGGTGGTTTCATCCTCCTCCACCCTATCCCCCATCCCCCTTATTTCTACTTCTTCTTGTTTTTGGTGATGGGGGTGGAAATCCCCCTTTAGATAAAATCCTGGCAGCATGTTTGCATTGTTTGTCCCCAAATTTAGATTTGAATTTTTGAAGTATCACCTTTTAGGAGGACTACTAAATTAAATCATATTATCTGTACATACATGACACAGTTGTTTTATTCAGCCATAGAAATGTCAACAACATCGTGAAGCATTAAACCTAAATAATAATAAAAATAGAGGTTGTTACATTAGTGCTCATTTCAAGTGAAATTTCTGAAACAAGTCGAATTATTTCTATCTTATGCAAGCCTTTGCTGCAAAAGAATTAAAGTTATTCAACAAAACTCGTGTACAATTCTGTTATTACAGGATGAAAATCAGTCATTATTAAATTAAAACCACTAATGTGATGAAACTACTTAAAGGACAGATATGGAAGTTTCTGTTTAAATTTAGTTTTTAATTGTCCATGCTGGAAATGCCATGTACATTGCTATAATAAATTTCTTTTGCAACATTTATCAGTGATTTTGTTTTAAAATATTACTCTCACAAAAGTTGTCTCAGTTATTACCTGCCCCTAATATGTGTGAAAGTTACATATGAATAGATCAAAGAAGTCGCTGATATACAGAGTATAGTGTAGGGAACTTGTGATATGTTACAAATGGAGCACTGATCCTGTGGAAATTTAAGAAATTTGAGTGACTTGTGCTACACTGACAGTAAACATGGCTAATGATAGTTCAAGGGGAAAAAGAAAACAAATTATGACAGTTTTGGAAAGAATTACGAAAATACAGTGCATTCAAACTCAGAAGCACGATCTTTCCATATTTCAAACTTTTTTGTAAGCCATATTTTGAAAATAAATACAATAGATTCCTTTCTTTGGCATGTTTGGTCAAGATATTGTTAATAACTCTTCGAAAAGAAACTTCAGTTCTTTAAATGGTAAATAAGGGACCCCACCTCCTTTAAATGTAAAGCGTTATCTCCTAACATTATATTTTGGGATTTTGCCATGTTCTAGGCCTTGTTGATATTTACTGCTCTTATTTCCCCATCATAAATCTTTCAATCAAAGGTTTAATTAAGATATGTGTTTGTAGTTCAAATTTCTTTAACCTTTGAAAGGGGACAAATTAATTTTCAATATTCTTTTTCTTCTCTCTCTCTCTCTCTCTCTCTTGCTTGCTTGCTCTGTAATTTTCTGGAGAGTGGTTTGTAGAACAAATTTTGATTGTATATTTTAAAGATTTTATATTTTTTCCTTGATCTTTTATTTTATATACCTTTTACAGAATTATAGCATGTTTATCTTTTATCTTTATCTTCTTGTACTACATGTTTAATTTTATTTGGAAGACTTTATCTTCCTAAACTTTTTTTAAAACTTTCAATCAGCACCATATAGTCAGTATTGTGCTGACATTTAACTCTAGACATGTACACTCAGTTTCCCTTGATGATTGATTAATAATATATCTAATTCCTTTCCAATGTTTAGAAGAATTTGTCTTGATCTGATTGCTTGTAATATGCTTGGAATAGAATTAGAATGAGCAGTAAGACCTGGTCAGAAAATGTATCATAATACTTTCCAGTCTGATGCAATATGATTGTTAGATCCCTCATTATGTTTCTTTCTTTATTTAGAAATTAGAAGAAGGAAACCAATAGCCATTCTTGTTTTTAGCTCACCTGGTCATAAAAAGCCAAGTGAGGTTATGGCATGGCCCTATGTTCATCGTGCATCCATCTGCGAACAATAGCTTGTTACCAATCTGGAGTTGATATTTCAGACCTGATTTCAGTCAGACATGGAATATGGGTTTATATCGTCCAACTCTCGGTTGAGTTCGATAATCAGCCAAATCATGCATATTGATATTGTTGATCTTGCACCTGATTGGCAAACCATGTTACCACTCTGGAGGCCTTATTTTGGATCTGATTTTGATTAGTCTTGGAATATATGCATATACCAATAAGATCTCGGAATAATTCAATAATGAGCGAGATTCATGCATATCAATGAGGTGATCTTGCACCTGATTGGCTGAGCTTATTACCCCTCTGGGAGCAATATTTCTGATCCAATTTTGATCAAACATGCAATATGGGTTGTTTACATATCTAGATCTTGGATGTATTTGATAATGAGCGAGATCAACACATTAATGAGATCATCTTGCATCTGATTGGCTGAGATTGTTACCACTCTGGAGGCTGTATTTCTTATCAGATTTTTAATCAAACTTGGATTATATGCTTATATCATCTCAAATGGGTTCAGTAATGAGTGAGATATATGCATATTTATGAGGTGATCATGCATCTGATTGGCTGAGCTTGTTACCACTTTGGAGGCCATATTTCTGATCTGATTTTGATCAGACCTGGAATATATGCTTATATCATCAAGATCTTGTACACGTTTGATAATGAGTGAGATTCACACATATTAATGAGTTGATTTTGCATCTTATTGGCAGAGCCTGTTACCACTCTGGAAGCTATATTTCTGATCCGATTGTGATTAAACTTGAAATATTGAATTATTCCATCAAGATTTTGGATGGGTTTGATAACGAGTGAGATCCATGCATATTAATACTTTAATCTTGCATCTGATTGGCTGAACTTGTTACCACTCTGGAAACCATATTTGTTATCTGATTTTGATAAAACTTCTATCATCATGATCTTGGACTGTTTCAGTAATGAGATCAATGCATATTAATGAAGTGATCTTGCATCTGATTGACTGGGGTTACTACCACTCTTGAAGTCATATTTTTTATCTGTTGGGTTTATAATCATCAAGATCTCATTGATTATGAGCAGGAGACTGTGCATATTCAGTCTTCCTATTTAGAAAGAATGTTTATCAGGATATAGTAAAGTAGAAAAAATCAACATAATATAAAGTTTGGAAAATAGTTTATACAGGATGTGTTCTTACATTATGACATAAGCTGGCTTAGTGAAATAGTCAACTGTTAAGTTATGTAAGCCAAGTGTGTGATATCAGGCCAACTTGGGCCTCTTATTGATTAGAAGTTGTGACCTTATACTGCACAAAATCCATAATTTATACTTTAAATGACTCTGCAGTCAACACACTTGTACATTAGTGGCTGGACAGCTCATTCTAGAATGAAATCGCACATAATAGCAAAGGAAGCTTTAGTCACATACAGTAATGCAGTCAGTAATATTGGATATTCTAACTCTTCATTATGTCTAAAGGTAAGTTTAGGGAATTTGGTTGGAGTAAATTTTTACCATTGAAACAGATTTTTAATCTTGAGATAATATTCTACAAAAAGCATGACAAAAATTTACATTTTGAAGAATTTCTCCATATTTGACCTTTAAAGCCTATTAAAATGTCAACATTATGCCTTAGTAATCTTTGACATTATAGCATCATTTATTGTGTTGTGACTCAATATGTTAACAAGTTATATATAAAAGAATTAGAGATAAGTAGTTGCCGAATTTTGCCCAGAAAAATACTTCTTTCGGCTATGTGATGTACAACAAAAGGACTGTGCTGAAATTTTCTGTTCTGGATCTGGTTTCTATTCAATTTCAGTCACTACTCATTATTAACTACTCTTTTCTTTAATTATTCCCCCTCCCCTTTTCTCTGACATTTTTCTTTTCAAACTAATAAATGTTTGATTTATTGCTTAATTTGGCATTTGTGCATGTTCCTTTATTTATAAATTTAGTCCCTTACATTTATAAAACCTCCAAAAATGCATTACACTAGCTGATGTCAGCAACTTTAAGGCAGAAGTCTGCAGACAACAGCATAAACCCCTAAAATTTAAATCGGCTAATGGGTAGTCTTTATTACATTGAATCACCATTTGAAAATTTTGATCACCATTATTGATTTTGGTGATTGCTAGTGCCCACATAGGTTAGAAGAATGTTGTATTGATGACATCATGTGATAACAGATATTTTCGCATTTGAAGGAAAAACTTCGCTTCATGATGTGATGGACATTTCCACTCCACACAAAAACAGCCATGTCACTTGAATATATACCCCTCACTGGATAACTTGCACACAACGGGGTCCAAAAACACAGACCGCAGTATAATCAAGGGCACGAGTTACTGAGGGACCTCTGAAAAATTAAGAAGGGGATGCCATCCCGGTTGGACATCAACAATGAGAAGACAAGGGTTTTCTTTTTTTACTGTTAAATGGTTTAATACTTGTGTATAATCACATTGGGAATAATTGTCAATAAAGTGTTTTTTTCTAATGAAGTTATTCACTTTTTTTTGTATAAATTACCTTTATTTTCAAGATAACCAACCTTTGAAAGATTGTTAAAAACATTACTCCCAGACATTTCAACACACTCACATGTGCACCTGTGAAAACATTGTGTACCACATCACTGCTTTTTGCATGTGAATGTGGATATATTAGAGTGTTATTGTTGATTCACAACAAAACAATATTTCCTTTTTTAAAAAACTAGGGACATTTATTTCATTGAAACAAAAGCTGTCAACATAAAAACTCTTTTTTTTTTTTAATTGTTCTGTTAGTAAAATATTGATACTGCACTTTCATTGCAAGTAATAGTGAAATTTCTGCTCATCCTTGAGCAAACTTCTGAGTGCCAATTCGGGAATTTTAAGTTCACTTCAAACTTCGGAACTCGCTTCTCCATAATGAACTGTATCTCTGAAACAAAGCTTTTCATGCACTGGGTACTCCATTTTTCTTGCTTTCCTTTGCTATCCTTTATCACATTTGCGAATTAGTAGGATAAACCACTGATTAATGTTAGATACTTTAATTATGTTACCTACATAATAATATTTATAACAGTGTGCAAATTGGTCAATTGAAATGAGTTGATCTGACACACTACTGTGACCGCTAGCTCTTATGCGGGTAGGATTTGCATGCCTTTTAACTCTTCTTTTATTCCACACCCTTTATTTGATTTGATACAAATGACATAATTAATATGATAATACAAAGCAGGACTGCTTTTAATTGTTTGTAACAATACAACAAACACTTCTGCAAATCAGAGATCAAAACACAGTCGGCAATTAATTAGGTTCTTATAAATGCTCGTGGACATAGCCATGATGGTACATTGACACTTTTCACTTTTGAATACAAGGGGGCATATTGCATTTGTGATGATTACACTGAAATCGAATTAAAAGATAGAACTAAGACACGAATTTCACTTGACAAAACTTATTTAATTGGTATTTCTTAAAGTGCTGCCACAGGTAGGCATTACTGACATTTTCATGGATCAAAATGACATTGAATTTTGTAATTTACAGTGTACTTGGAGTTTTTATGTAAATAAAATTTAACAAAATATATGACTTCTTATTAACAGTTGTGAATTTCATGATGCTGATTCAAATTTCCAGGCACTAACTACAGATTTTGTCGATAAAACGAGCGATATAACAGTGTTTCATTTACAGTTTTGATCACGATTTTCTTCACATTCAACGAATAGGGGCCAGTTCTTTTGGTATTTTTTAGAAAAAAAATGGGATCTATGCCTGACCCTGCATTATAAGCAGGTTCATGAGTTATCCAGGCGTGAGTTATCGAGGGAGAGTTGTATGTCAAAATATTTGTACAGATTAAGTGTTATCTTTTCTCACCGCAGGAGGAGACCTACTTGACCAAGATGGATGTGAAGGTGAAAATTCCGGATGAGCTGAAGCCATGGCTAGTCGATGATTGGGACCTTGTCACTCGACAAAAAATGGTAGAAGCGTTTTTATTAGAGTGAAATTTATTTTAGATTTAGTATGTAAAAAGGAATTTTCATAAAAATACTATTCACAGTAGAGACCATGATGCAATTTAGCATATATTTATTCAGTCAAGAGGCAAATATTTTTTGTTGCAAATACTGTATGCTGAGTGTAATAAATTCATAAAAATTTAATTGAACTAAATTATTCTGGTACAGAGTAAATACATTTTCATAGATTTATTTATTTGCTACTTACATAAAGTCTTCCTTTCATTTAGTTAACATTAAAGTACACTCTAATTATCCAAGGTCTATTGTCAAACTGGAAATTGAGGGGGGGGAAAACAAGTTCATCCCACCATTTGAAAAAAAGGGGGAATTATCTGAATACAGAGGGATTTAATGAAGAAATAAAGGTAGGGCTTGAAAATACAATTACACGTATTACACAATTGATGTTTGTCAGTAGGTGAATTTTATTTTAAGTTAGAAGACTACTCAAATGTATGACATCCAGAAATAACTTTAGTTAGGATCACAGTAGATTAAAGTTAATGAAATAAGGATTCATTAAATTATTGTTGCAACTATAGGTTTCATTTAAATGATACCGTCATAATGACTTTTACATAGTATTCTGTAGGCTTTTGCCCCAGATCAGGAGTTTTTATAGTGGTTTATTTCATTCTTCACCTGCAAATTTTGAAAATACGTTGAATAGATAATGAGCTTGAAAATACCTTCTTGAAAATTGAAGAAAATTCATAGGTCATATTGCTTAAAGTTAACTTACAGGAAGGCTTTAGTGCACACAATGAAAATTGCTTTACTTAAGCTATTTGGGCCATCCAGACAGAAAGCGGGACATTTAATTTTAAATATTTTGTCATTTTCACTTGACTTCACATGTGACACTAATTTACTCTGAAAATTACACAGTTAAGTAAGCAAATCATTCATTTTTCTCAGTCTGTTTGTGAAGTGACATATTTTTTAAACTTAAAATATAATTACATTTCAAATCAATCTTTCTTGAAGAGAGCTTGAAGGTTCACAGTCAAAAGACACTTGGTTAGGATTGTGCTAATTCAAAGTTCATGTAAATATTTTTTTTATTTTTAAGGCATCTCATTGTGTCATTATGTTGTGTCACCAGTTTAAGCTTTAAAAAATATTTTTTTTCTATTTTACTAAAAATTCATTGATTTCCTTCTTTCTTTGATTATAACAAATTAAAATGACAGCATATAATAATCTCCTAAATATGTACAGTATAATGCTTGCTTATAAGTTGGGTCCAACTGCAAACTGCTTAGATCCAGATCTGCTGTCTCATAATGGGTCTATATAGATTGTTAGGAGTAATCAGTAGAACAAACAACATAGACCCTGATTTGTTGACACATTATGTGAAGGCAGATCAGGGTCTATGTTGTTTGCAGTTGGACCGGAATTTATATGGTAGGTGAATATTGGTTAGGATATCATGAAGCATTAAAATTTTAAACTTGTAAAAACAAAAACATTTTCACAGACCTTATTTAAAAAATATGGCAGAGCTCATTTTTTTTTTCTTTCTTCACAATAATATAGAAGAGAAATGAAGAAGAAAATAAATTGCTAGCATTGTGTATGTTACTTCATTGTGTATGTTACTGCAGATGAAAAAATCCTGATTACAGGATTCCATAATCACCTTTATGCATGCGGTTATTTTTTGTAAGTTTTTCTTTCTTTGCAGCTGGTAACCTTGCCTTGTAAAAGCACAGCAGATCAGATACTGGAAGAGTACATTAAATTCAAACTCTCTAAAGGGAACACTTCTTACAAGTGAGTACATTAAAATTTAGTAACAACGGGTCCTGGTTGTAATAAATGCTGATGTTGATTGTCAACTTAGTAAACTTTTTTGTTGAGCCTGCTTTGGGGAAAGCTTGACATAACTATCATTTTTGTGTCCATATGCATTTCCATCAGTACGTCCATTTGTCCACATCCTAGATTAACTTTGATGTTAAAGTTTTTTATGTGGTCAGTTACCTGGTATGTGGATACATCTTGACGTGTCTGACATCACTTTACCAAAAGCTTGGGAGCAGGCTTGACAGGCAGGCCATGGCCTGCTCCTTATTTTTGTTTATTGCCATGCCTGCAGAAGACCAAATTATTCACAAAACTCTTTACATTTATCCTCATTAAAATTGTAAGATACATTTTGGCATAACACCTAACAATGTTACATATCATATCAAACTGTTTCTAGTTATGTGCTGAAAGTTGTTTTGTTAGCTTTTATCAGTTATTAAATTGTATAAACTCTTTATTCCCACACATTTAGAAGAAAAGGTAGGGGTTATGTTATGTTATCCTGCCTGTCCAGACGTGTATGTGTGAGCAATGTTGCACAACTCCTCCTACACTGTTCAAGATAGACTTCAAATCTTGGGATATGATTGTAGGTGGTTTGCAGATAAGGCTGCAGAGTTTACATGCATAAATGGCTTGGTTTTGTTTAATGCCTGTAAACGTTTACAAAATCTGTAACCGTGTAAACGACATGCACATGGCTGACTGTCAGTGACACAGAAACTACCCGTATATACATGTGATGTGAGAGCTGTACTTTATTTCCGACAGCAATGAGCATTATTTCAAGACATTCTGAAGTGTGGAAATAAATTTCTGTAGTTGAGTCAGGTGATGGGAAAGAGAAAAAGGTTAAATGCAATATGTGCCAACTTGAGATCTTGTACAGTGGGGGGAAGTACTGGCAATATGGCAAATCATCTCAAGTTTAAACATGTGTCACATGTCAGAACATCTCAATCAAAATCTAGTGTAACAAAGACACCTACGTCTAAACAGATACCCATACCAGCTTACCAATCCCCTGTCATGTCTCATGATAAATGGATCCAATGCATGGAGAAATTTGCTTCAGTGTACGCTCTGTACACAATACCTTTTAGTCTGTGTTCTTAATACTTGAATGAATCAGACACAGATATCTCAGTTGTTGCTGCATTCATATGACATGCTTCATGATATCCAGTCCAGATACTAGCTTGACAGTAATGACATATATCAAAACAATGCACCTTTCTTGACTCTGGATATAAATCTCTCCTGTTTTTAGCCAAAGAGAAAAAACAAATTGTTCAAAAACCATTCTGTCTGCTGCTAAATAAATGGCTATTCCTCAAGCATCATTTGCCCCCTTGGACAGAGTCACAAACACCATACCAATTACTGAAAGTAATCAGACTAATCAGACAGGGTGTACATTTCCTTGTTCAAGAGAAAGACTGAATTAGGATGATATAGCTTTCTTGTTAGGGGACTATTTTGAGGGAGATGATTGTTCTGTTGCAGTTCCAGATTTAGTTGAAGCTGAAGTACGATTATATGCCTCTGAGAAGCCAATTTCAACCAAGAGTAATCCCCCTTTGCTTACTGGAACATTAACTCCAAAAATTTCCTCACATTTTCAAAACTTGCAAGGAGACTCCTTTGAATTCCTGGCACATCAGCCCCATCTGTGCGACCTTCTCTGCTCGTGGCAGTAATGTAACAAAACTGCTATTGTCTCTTGACTCTGATAGCATTGACAAGCTTCTTTTGTGAATAGGAAACTAAAATCAGAAAATAAGGTCGGCATGATGAACAATCCTCTTCCTGGGACCAGTTCCCCAACTTGGCCCCACATCAAACAAGAACCCATGGAGACAGCAACTAGTGCTAGTGAGCAGGTAGAAATAGACTTACCTCCACTTCCTAATCCACCAAAAGTGTAGGACTTTAAGTGGAAATCCACAAATTGTCTATTCATTTGGAATTTTTTAGTTTTATTTCACTTTAAAGTTTTGCACATAATCTTAGATAGATCTTAGACTAATGTGATAAAACTAATATCAATGTTATTTTAAACAAATTATGAATAATCATCAATCGTGGTGCAAAAACACCTTGTCAGTAAAATCTGGTCACAAACATCTGGCTGTAACTATCCCTCTGTGTCCGTCCATTCTGTTTCACACTCACTGCAGTTGAATGTATATTGACAATGTTTATTGGAATCTTTCTTACATCAAATTTCTTAGTAGTGATCAAAGGACTCTCCCTCGTTTCGTTTTGTTGAATTGCTTTTATATTTTGTTCTAAACTGAGAATGTCTGACGACGACATTTTGCACTTTTTGCAACAACTTATTCCTTCTTGGGCAATTTGTAGTTATCACATGAGATGCACAGTATTTACAAAGGAATTAAGCTTTTTTTTTTTGTTTTTAGTCTGATACCCAGTTAAGTACATTTTATAATCTAAGAGAGAGAAACCAGAAAGGCTAACATACCATTTTACTATTCGGTGACTGGATGTCACGCTGACTTGAGCTGAACAATACTGTGCTTCTCAGTGGTTAGCTTTTGTTATCTTGATAATTATCGGCGGTAATAACATCGAGCAATTATCAAAGTGACAAAACCTAAAATCTGAGGAACACACAGTAGTAAGGATAATTCACTGCTCTTCAATTTTTTTTAAGTCGTCTGCTTAAGAGATAAAATGTGCTATTTATTAGGGATTTTGATGGTCTGAATACAAATATGACAATTAAAACAACTGATTGGCTACTGTTTCCACGATATTTAAGTTTTTACATTTTACGTCTATGTGTATTGTGTACATAGTAGACTTTTAATCATAAATTGTAAACCTAGGTCTTTTCATGTGTTTACGGTTGCTTTACATGATAATATTTCACCTGTCCTGTTTATGTAACACTTTAAAAAACAGCAGAAGGGTTATATAAATAAAAAATATATTGAAACAAAAGTAAAAAAACTTGTATGTATATATAAGTACATAGTTTAGTCCTTATTCAGTGTCTACTCGGCGCTTCTTGGCTTGTCTCTTGTATTCATTAAATGGAGCATCTCTTGTCACTGTCCAGCAATAGTCTGCAAGCATTGATGGGCTCCATTTGCCCTGATAGCGTTTCTCCATTGTTGCAATGTCCAGGTGAAATCGCTTGCTCGTTGCTCACTGCTCCGCAGTTCGGTGGAAAAAAATCTAGATGCGAGTGCAAAAAATGTATCTTTAGTGACATGTTGCAACCAAGGCTTTTGTATGCCTTGAGGAGGTTTTCCACCAACTCCCTGTAGTTGTCTGCTTTGTTGTTTCCGAGAAAATTTGTTGCCACTAACTGGAAGACTTTCTGTGCCATCTTTTCCTTGCCACACAGTGCATGGTGAAATGCATCATCTCAAAGAAGTTTACGAAACTGAGGACCAACAAAGACACCTTCCTTTATCTTAGCTTCACTTAACCTTGGAAATTTTCCACTGAGGTACTTGAAAGCTGCTTGTGTTTTGTCCATGGCCTTGACAAAGTTCTTCATCAGACCCAGCTTGATGTGCAAGGGTGATAACAAAATCTTCCTTGATTCAACAAGTGGTGGATGCTGAACACTTTTCATCCCAGGCTCCAATGACTGTCGGAGTGGCCAATCTCTCTTGATGTAGTGGGAATCTCTCGCACGACTATCCCATTCGCAGAGAAAACAGCAGTACTTTGTGTATCCAGTCTGCAGACCAAGCAAGAGAGCTAGAACCTTGAAATTGCCACAAAGCTGCCACTGATGTTGGTCATAGTTTATGCACCTCAAAAGTTGTTTCATGTTTTCATAGGTTTCCTTCATATGGACTGCATGACCAACTGGAATTGATGGCAAAACACTGCCATTATGCAGCAAAACAGCTTTAAGACTCATCTTCGATGAATCAATGAACAGTCTCCACTCATCTGGATCATGAACAATGTTGAGGGCTGCCATCACACCATTGATGTTGTTGTAGGCTACAAGATCACCTTCCATGAAGAAGAATGGGGCAAGATCCTTTTGACGGTCACGGAACATGGAAACCCTAACATCACCTGCCAGGAGATTCCACTACTGTAGTCTGGAGCCCAACAGCTCTGCCTTACTCTTGGGTAGTTCCAAATCCCTGACAAGGTCATTCAGTTCACTGTTATGACTCTTTGGTCTAAGAAAAATTTAACAGTCAGAAAGTGAAACCAACAAATCAAGTAAAAAAATCAACAAGCAATTTATTACTAGATAATTAAAATGAAAAATCAAAAAAGTCACTTACAATAATGTGTTTTGAAATCCTAATAATCCAATAAGAATGATTGTTCTAATCACAAGTCCTAAATATAGAATGTTCCGAATTCACGGCTGTGTCCTTGAATGTTATGATGTGCTAATGGTCTCCAAAGTCCTGATGTACTAGTAATCTTGATGTGCTGATGTCAAAATGAAGTATTCCAAAATATCTGAATAAGTTCACTTAAATTCCAAAATCATCAATTAAAAATCCAAAATCCAAAAGTTTATGAGCACTGTTATAATCCAATGAATATTTAAAATAATTCCTCTCTTAGAATTTGGAATGAATTTTCACAACTGTAATAGCTCTTTACAAGACTGATGGTAATGTCAAAACTGAACAAATGTCCACTAAACATGATATATATAAAGATTGGTCACATGACAGAATGTTCTAGAATGTGAGTCATCTTAATGGAATTTTACTTGTAAACAAAAATCCAACCTTGACCTTCAAATTGAGAAAACATATTGATCAAAACAACCTAATTCAAGGACACTAGTTAAACATGTTTTTCTTGATAAACACCAAGATTCAAGCAAATATTAAAGTGAAGAAACATTTATAATTTCCTAAAATATTTATAATATTATATAAACATCATACATAACATCAGCTTGTGTTATAAGGTGTGGTTCAGAGGAGGAGGGTGGGAGAAAATATGGGTCATGTGACGTTGATGGTTCAGGACTAGAAGTTTCATCCTCTTCCTCTTCCTCGTCTGACTCAAGTGAGAATGATTCTGGTGCATCAGGAACCGGCAGTCCTTCTCCGTGGGGTACTGGGCATATAGCTGACGGAATGTTTGGATAATGCACAGTCCACTTTTTCTTCTTTGACACACCTTTCCCAAGGCACCATGCAGAAGTAACAATAGCTGATATGATCTGTTGGCTCTCTCCAAATCACTGGCACTGCAAAAGGCATAGATTTCCTTTTCCTGTTCAACCACTGGTGAAGATTTGTTGCACAAGTGTTGCAGAATATGTGTGGGGCCTACATCTTGTCCTGATCTCCAATTTTGCAGCCAAAATAAAGGTGATAGACTTTCTTAACCATAATGGTTATACTGTGCTTTTGTGATGCAAAAGTCACTTCACCACAAATATAGCAGAAGTTATCTGCATTGTTCACACAAGTACGAGGCATCTCTGCTTACTTTGGCTAAACAGAAATGTGTCCCTTTGCAAAATCAAACACTGACAAATAAGAGAACACGACACTGTATGATTTGTAGAGCTGATATAGGGCAATTTCTTCAGCAGAGTGATGTAAGCTTAGTTATGATTGCATCATCCATGACTTCTAGGAATAACATGATGCAATTCATATCATGTATGATGCAATACCAGCTTCAGATTGCATCATTCATTGTTTTGCCTATAAAGTAAGTACTGTCCAAACCCAGTCATAGATTTATTCATAGATCCAGTCAAAGATGTATTGTAGTCATTTCTGGTTTAAATTGAGATCCCTTCCCTTTATAACTCACTTATCCTCTGCCATTCCCAAGTCAAGGGTCGTATATACTGACCCAGTATAATATCTTTAAAACTAGAGCCAATCAACAATTTTAAGCATCATTTCCGTTCTCAGTGACCCAGAATTAGTAAAGTTTGACAACATTTATTGCGGAAGCATTTTGGCTGTAGACCAGTGTATAATCAGATTATTTACCTCTTTGTATGGATTAAAGTTACTTTGTCGGCATGTTGGAACAAATGTTATTGTGTTGAGTTGAGAAATCAACAATAGTGAGATTTCTGTCTGAAAACAACTATTATGTGTCCGCTTGCGAGGGGTAAATTTGACAGTTTTTGCACTAATATGCCGGTGGCTGGCCGCATTAGAGAAGTGGCTGTCCTTGAGGGGTACTTTTGAACACAAATTCATCAGTGCCATGGGATTCAGGCCATATAAAGTGGGTGGCTGCAGGTCAGGGGGCCGTTCAAGAGGGTGACCACTGTATGCAACTGACTTTTGCCCCTGGGTCTATTCTTATCCCAGGGTACTTACTTTTGCCCCTGGGTCTATTCTTATCCCAGGGTACTTAGCTCCTGGCTCATAACATCAAAACTAGTGAGATCCCCACTCTGTAACCATAAATGCACTTACTAGACATGAAAATAAATGTATACACGCAGCTGTCATTGATCTTGGTATTCATCCTTAACCCCATCAGGGACTTAGCCCCTGAGTCATAACTTGGAAACTATTGAGATCCACATCCTCTAGCTGTACATACACTTACTGCACATCAAAAGACAAATTCATATATACAACTAAAATTGGCACTTTGGTATGTTCTTAAATCTGGTGGGTTCTGTGGCAGCAGCCAAGACAAACACCAGTCCCAGTTGATGTCAGCATAACCTCCCACAGGTACTAGTTTAGCACTGTTGCTGGAAACATCCTAATTTTTTCTTGGTAACAGAATGTCATTTGTTTCTTTTATCCATGTATTGTGGTCACATGTTACATGACCATCGGTTATGCTGCCTTCATGTTAGGAGAGTGGTTTAACCTTCATATAGAGACTGCAGCCAATTTTCCCTTTGAAGGATACCTGTGGTAGAGGTTGGATGCTCATGCATTTCCTCCTCCTGTTACCTGTTCTCCTAATGTTGATGCGAGTGGGAAATGTATTCAATTGAGAAAGTAAGTTTTTTATTAATTTGTTTCTCCAGGAATACTTACCTGATCATATTTACTATGAAACTCTCCCGCATATCCCAGCAATTCAAGCATCATCATTGATGTATTGTTCAGCTTAAACTGGTGAACATTCAGGTGATGGGTAGCCACCGAGCAGTTATAAGAGGAGGTATTTGGTAACAGTTTCTTCCCTTTGTCTATATGGTACATAGAAAAAAAAGACAAAATATTCTTCTATCCAGGAGGGCTGGATTAGAGAGGTAACAGCTTGTTTCCCTAAAATTAATATGATAGGGTAAGTATTCTTGGAGAAACATAATTTACTAAAAAATCTACTATTTTCAACTCGTGGAGATAAAAAATGCACAATTGATAAAGGACATATATTATTTTATTTTTTTGGTGGCTAATGAGCTATGCAGTAGATCTCATGTATGAAATAAATGATTTTTCTTTGCTAAATCTTTTTTAGCTTTTTCTCTTAAGAAAGTACTGGATATTCTTAATTTGTTTGTCATAAAAAAAATTACAAAAAATGTTACACAAACTTGATAGTGCTACCAAATAAGAACTTTGTGTATTTTTTTTTGTTGCGATTACCAGAGATGCGATCATAGAAGTAACAGAAGGTGTCAAAGAGTACTTCAATGTAATGCTGGGCACGCAACTGTTGTACAAGTTTGAGAGACCACAGTATGCTGAGGTAAGTCAAAACACTTCAGTATATTTGGTGTAAATACATGGACTGACAGATTAAAAATCTGATGGTAGCATGGTAGGTTTCTAAGAAAAGAACCTATTAGCAAAGCTTCAAGTTCTATTATGGACAAAATCTTCAAAATGTAAATTTTTAATCCTTTTTGCAAAACATTATGCCTAGATTAAAAGTGTTTCTCAAATGAAGTTTACTCGAACTGAATTTAAAAAATATACTGCTAAAATTAATGAAGAGTTAGATTGTCCAAAATTACCAACTGCATTACCTCCCTTGACTAAGGGTTGGTTGTCTTTTGTGTGGGACATCATTTTAGAACAAGCTCTTTCACTAATGTGGCAGTGTAAATATGCAGAAAATAGGAATCTACCAATTACACCAAAAACGAAGAAGTACTATGAGGAGCCTTCCAAGTAGGCCTGCTCATTCTAATTTTTTTTCCCAAAACATATTACAAATGATCAAATCATCACAAATTATTCTAAATTTTGGAAAAAGGGTTTAGAAATTTCATTTAGGCAATCATTGGAGGAAAATGAGAGAGAGAAGAAGAAGATGAAGAGCAAGAAGAAGAAGTAGATGAAGAGCAAGAAGAAGAAGAATATTGAAAAATAAGCCATCCCCATTCATAGGGTACAGAACCACAAACATATCTGCATTAAGCCTTTGCTTGATTTATGATGGATAAATAAGGGCAGCAAGTATCAAGTAGAACACAGTGAAATATTTTTAGGGAATAGGATGTTACATTTAGAGGGGTTAGATCCTGCAAGTATCATTTAAAAAACTGCAGTAATTTATTTTGAATGAGTTATTGTCAATAAATTTGACTAAAAATCAAGATCTGACGTATTTTTGCTTTAAGTGGGGCATGTATGATATAGAATTTGAAAATATGCCAAAGTTGTTCCGTATTCCATAATTCTTTTCAATAGTTGTCATTATTTCTTTTATTTTTTCTCTCCATCTATCGATGACTATATTGTCTGTTGCTATAGCATTTATCATTTCAATTTCTGAAAATTCCACAGGATCACTGTTAATTTCATAAGCTGTCGCAAATTCCCTACACTATAATCTCAACTTTAGCGCGTTCTTGGTTCTACTGATACATTACTTCCACATAAATATTAGTGACAGGTAATATCTGCACCAATTTTTGTGATGGTCATATTTTTAAATGCAATTATTCATAAACATTGCAATAGAAATGTATAATGACAATGAATATTGGGTTTTCCGATATGGAAATTTCAGAAATAAGTTTGAACAGAAACCTCCATAATTTACCTTTAAGTTAACCAGCCCAAAGACGATATTTTAATATGAAACTGTTAGCTTTGAGACTTTTCTTTGTTATTAGTCATTATAAATTCATCCTCTTGTAAAATTATGTTAAATTATGTTTTGGAAAAGAATATTGGACAAGTAATGATTTTGTATAGTAGTATACTGGCTACCTGAATTCAGCACATGTTGAACAAGTAATGATATTATATAGTAGTATACTGGCTACTTGAATTCAGCATATGTTGAACAAATAATGATATTATATAGTAGTATACTGGCTACTTGAATTCAGCATATGTTGAACAAATAATGATATTATATAGTAGTATACTGGCTACTTGAATTCAGCATATGTTGAACAAATAATGATATTATATAGTAGTATACTGGCTACTTGAATTCAGCATATGTTGAACAAATAATGATATTATATAGTAGTATACTGGCTACTTCAATTCAGCATATGTTGAACAAATAACGTTATCATATATTAGTATACTGGCTACTTCAATTCAGCATATGTTGAACAAATAAAGATATTATATAGTAGTATACTGGGCTACTTGAATTCAGCATATGTTGAACAAATAATGATATTGTATAGTAGTATACTGGCTACTTGAATTCAGCATATGTTGAACAAATAATGATATTTATATAGTAGTATACTGGCTACTTGAATTCAGCATATGTTAGCCCAGTCCTAGGATTCTAGTAACCCAGAGTTCCAGGCTTGCAATTTTTCACAGCATAAAATATATCATAATTATATTAATTTGTTTGAATTTTAACTTTGTTGATATGCAGAATACAAGGGATATAATTTTGTTCTTCTATTCCTTGTTCCCTTCAAACAGAGTTCTGTAGTGTCAAGTTAATGTGTTAGAAATTGATACTGTGTTGTATATAGTGTCTGTGTCTCACTTCAATAACTCAAACATCAGTCACTCATATACTTGGCATCATTTGGAATGAATAACTTGCTCAGTCCTGGTGCAAAATATTTTCTGGTTTATAACTGCAAAAAACTTGAATTACTGCAAACTCAAAACCAGAAATTTGGGCCCAAAGTGGTTTCAGCTTTTAGAGTCGTGCTAAATTTCATTCTTTTATTTTTTCTATGGGCATCTGTTGCAGATTTTGGCAGAGTATCCGGAAAAGCCAATGTCAAGTATATATGGTGCCACTCATTTACTGCGATTATTTGGTAAGTGGTGTGTTGGTAATAAATTGTTTTAATAGTTCAGTTTTAAGGAATAATTAATAATTTCTAATTTCAGTGGATTAAACTTTATAATGAATTTGAGAAAAATAGCATTTACATCATGTGACAAGTTCTCGTTTTATTTTCAGATACTCTGTGACAAATTTGTATGGTTTTCACTGACTTGTAGCCTTCCTTTTATATTCCTTTGTCATATTTACTTAATCCATTCTACAAAATGGTATTTATATTTATTAGTTGATACTGTAGATATTTACATACCATTTGTGCTATATCTTAATTGATCAACTACTTAGTATTCCACCCATCCCTATATTTTATATAAATCCGTATAAAATTCCTATATTTTTCTTATTCCTCTATTTTTAGCTCACCTTGTCGTAAGGTGCTTATGGTGTGGTCTTTCAACCATTGTCAGTTTTAGTACCACACCCTTATAACAAAAGAAGATTACTGTTACCTGTATTTCACATTTTACTAGCTTAGGTAAAGTATTTGCATTTATCTCATGACCACATACGTTTTTGCATCCTGTATACATACTGTAATACCTGGAATCATGAAAATTGGTGAGGGGATGCATCTTGATGATAACTACACCCTCATAACAAAAGTAGGTAACTGTGATCCATATTTCATGCTTCACTGACTTAAATTAAATTTTGTGTTTTAGCTGTTCATGCTAGAATCATTAAACTAGATGATTGTATACATCTTTATTAGTAGCACACCTGTACAGAAAGGTCAAAACATAGGCAAGACTAAGGGATCACTTTTCTGACAGCATTGTCATCACCATTAAGTTTGTGCATTAAGCTCAGTCTCCCTGACACTGTTGGATGTAAAGTCTTAAAACATGATGGTGTTTTCATCTTGGAGGGTGATACTCACCACGGACAAAAGTAGGTTACAGTGACTTACTTTACTTCCTCGGGCAACATTGCACAAATTTGGATTGTGTCACACTGGAGCAGGTGAAACATAATGTTCTTCGGAATTCTTGTTTTAATAGAATAGTATTGCTTATGACTGTTCTAGAATTAAATTTGAGGCACTGGGTCAAAAGGCACTTTTCAAAGATTTTACCACTCATTGAATTTTCAGTGGACTGGTCAACATCAAGCACTTAAAACAGTCTCAATTACCTCCACCAACCATGCTTGATCAAATAAGTGTCCTCCAAAACCTTTTATTTTTAAACAGCTCCCAATATAGTGTTGTCTCTTTGTCTTTTCCAGTGAAGCTTGGATCCATGCTGGCTTTTACCACACTGGATGAGAAGAGTACACAGACATTACTCACCCATATCCATGATATTCTGAAGTGAGTAACTACATTTGTCTGTAGTACTACATTTCAGTCACAGCAAAGTATTATCATCAGCTTGCCTGATGCAAAGGATACATGATTATTTCTTTTCTTCTATCTTATATGTAAATGTGAAAATACAGTGGAAACCACATATTTATATATTGCATAATGAGATATTGAAATATATCAGTGCATGAGAAAAATTGACCTCACCACAGTGGCAATTAAAGTGGTATTGCCACTGGTGCTATCACCTCTGTAACTACTTTATTTTCCCATTTAGGAAATATATCTGCCCTTATGTATGTTGTGTTTCCATATTGTTACGACTCTATGGTCTAAGAAAAATGTAACAGAAAGAAAGTGAAACCAACAATGTATGTAAAATCAACAAAAAATTTATTTCTAGACAATTAAAGTGAAAATTGAAAAGACACTTACAGTAATGTAGAATCCAAATAATCCAATAATTCTAAGGTCATAATCACAGGTTCTAAATATAGAATGTTCTGAGGGAATTAATATTTCAAATTAATGGATGCTCGGATTGAATGAATGTTCCAAATGAATGAATCTTCCTAATGAACGAATGTTCTGAATGAATGGATGTTCCGAGTGAATGGGTAGTCTTGAATGTCCTGATGTACCCCAATAATGTAATCCAGATCATCTTTGAGAATGTCCACAAGTATCCAAAAGTCATAGATTTAAATCCAAAGGTTTATGTAAGCACTTTAGATAACTCCAATGAATGTTCCAATAAATAATTCCTTTGAATTATGTATATAGCAATACAACATTACGTCATTACATTACTACAAGGTTACAGATTTACAGCACAACTATGATTCCAAACAATCTGATGATTCCAAAAGACTGATCATAAAAAACAAGAATGTTTTTAACATAAGATTTAAAATTGGAATGGAATCTTGTTTACCAAATGCTGTATAAATATAAGACAAGTCACATGACAGAATGTTCTAGAATATTATATGGTGTGTGTGACTTCTAACACATAACTCTAAGGAAATTCTGGTTTTATCTGTAAACAAAATCAACCCTGACCTCAAATGGAATAAACAATTTGTTTACCAAAACTGTCCTTGAACTAAAATACTAAGTAAACAACCTAATTCAAGGACAATAATTAACCATGTGGACTTACACACAACATTAAGGTTTGAGCGAATATTAAAGTCAAGAAACATTTATAATTTCCTAACATATTTATAATATTATATAAACATCATACATAACACCTCCCCTCAAAAAGAAAAAGAAAGATTTATGCAATCTTTCTTTTAAATATTAATCAAATATGCATATATTAAATGTAATAATCAAAATCACATAGTTATATGTCTTATGAATGACACGCAACTGAATTACACAAAATATTCACAAAAAAACAATATAGTACTTCTATATACTACAGAATGTAACAGTTCTTTTTACTACCAGGCACCAAGAAAAAAAAAAAATATTGACTTGGTCTTAAGTAAGGGGCCAACACAGACTAAATGGCTTGTCAAATGCAGGAATTGACAGATGAGCCTTGATCTCCTCTGATTGGGTTTTCCCACCATATGACAAGTATGATAAGCTCTACAGTAAAACATCACTTTTAAGTTTTGGCCAAGAAAAATGATTTAAGATCTTATAATAGGTAAAGAAGTCACTTTCCCAACAGTCACAGGTCCAGAAACTAAGTCTGACACTAAATTAACACAATGGGATCAACATTACACAGCACCATAATCCCAGAATAAGTACACTTTCACTAAAAAAGAAGACTTCTCATACAAAGGCAAAGTACTTAAAAGACTCTGAGAAGCTCCTGTATCCCATAATATTACAGTAGGGATAGGTTTGGCAAAATCACAACTAAGTGATATAGAACCGTCTGACATGAATGGTTCATAAATCTCCAAAATAGAATCAGACTGGGGTTTGTCGGACCCCACAAATGTATTGCCTTCGATACAAGACGGTGACCTAGACTTCTTTGAAATGAGAGCATTTGGAATAGCTCCATATTTATTCCGTTGCTTATTTTTCAACCTGTAGCAATCCAAAATAATGTGCCCTTTCCTTTTTACAGTAAGTGCACATAGAAAGAGATAAGTATCTCTATTCAGTCTTATCAGATGTTTGATTTCTAAAAGTTGTGCCGTATTGAAATTTGGAAATACTTGTAGACACTACCTGAGTAGGACTTTAAACAAAATTCTGAACATTAAATTACATTGTGAAGGCTTGTTGGTTTCACTAAAAATTTCTCAATGAAAAGTTTGAGAAATAATATCAATATGAATTTCAAATGCAACTTTAATATTTCTAATATGCTTTAAGGAAACTCAGATCAATCCCAAACAACCCCCCAATTTCTGTTATGACTCTATGGTCTAAGAAAAATGTAACAGAAAGAAAGTGAAACCAACAATGTATGTAAAATCAACAAAAAATTTATTTCTAGACAATTAAAGTGAAAATTCAAAAGACACTTACAGTAACGTGAATTAGAATCTAAATAATCCAATAATCCTAAGTGTCCTAATCACAAGTTCTAAATATATAATGTTCTAAATAAATGAATGTTCCGAGTGAATGAATGTTCCAAATGAATGAATGAATGTTCCGAATGAATGACCTTCCTAATGAACGAATGTTCCGAATGAATGGATGCTCTGAATGAATGGGTAGTCTTGAATGTCCTGATGTACCCCAATAATGTAATCCAGATAATCTTTGAGAATGTCCACAAGTATCCAAAAGTCATAGATTTAAATCCAAAGGTTTATATAAGCACTTTAGATAACTCCAATGAATGTTCCAATAAATAATTCCTTTGAATTATGTATATAGCAATACAACATTACGTCATTACATTACTACAAGGTTACAGATTTACAGCACAACTATGATTCCAAACAATCTGATGATTCCAAAAGACATCATAAAAAACAAGAATGTTTTTAACACCAAATTTAAAATTGGAATGGAATCTTGTTTACCAAATGCTGTATAAATATAAGACTAGTCACATGACAGAATGTTCTAGAATATTATATGGTGTGAGTGACTTTTAAAACATAATGCTATGGAAATTCTGGTTTTATCTGTAAACAAAATCAAACCTGACCTCAAATGGAATAAACAACTTGTTTACCAAAACTGTCCTTGAACTAAAATACTAAGTAAACAACCTAATTCAAGGACAATAATTAACCATGTGGACCATAGACACAACATTAAGGTTTGAGCGAATATTAAAGTCAAGAAACATTTATAATTTCCTAAAATATTTATAATATTATATAAACGTCATACACAAACAATATTTAGTCCTAATTTGTTTTTTTTTCTTTTTTCTCTCTTTCACTTTCTCATTTTAGTTCTCTCCATCAGGATGAACAGATCTTAAAATCTGCCAACACTGTACATTTATGTAAGCAATGTTAAGGTGCAATAAAAAATATCTAAAAACGAACTGTAAACAATAGGTTTCAGGTATTAGCTTATTTAAAATAGTTTTCTACATGAATCATGCAGATTGCCATTTTCAAATTTACCTGACCTGTTTCTGTTCTATATTTAGTGTCATTCATATCTGTTACACTCTACGACAAATAGTAAAAGTGTTTAGGGCAAAAGTTTGGATTAAATATGATATAAATTGTTTTATTAGTAATTTTAACTCGTCACACTCGTAGTCTTGTTTGAAAATGGAGGAGAAATCTGGTATGGATTAGTTGATTGCAAACTGAACTTAAGTGACTGTTGAAATTTGGGTGCAGCATCTGTTACTGGACTAGATTGCAACCTTGTCGATGCCACATAATTCACATTTGAATGCAGAAATAAAGAAAATAAATAAACGAAATCCCAGTAGGTCAACTCACGGTAAATTAAAAATATTTAATTTAAAGATGTTGTGCTATTAAGTCTCTCAAATCTGACCTCACCAATATTTACTGTATCAATCTGCACAAAAAATCAGTTAACGAAAATCAAAATTGTTTCATTTTTACCCAGTTGATATAGTACACAATTAATTTGACACAATACACAATTTGAACCATTATATGTAGGAGATAAATTTGCAAAAACTCACTGTCCTAAATTAATGTAAAATTTTAGAACTTCTTTTTATCGATGTAGTAATACAGCTTTTCCATTAACTGAACTGGCACAGAACGGACATCCATGCACATTGATGTTTTTTGCCTTCAGAAATATTTACTTAGGGGAAAATCAACATTCCTGAGTAGATATAAAGAAATATTACACTCATGAGGTGGAAACATTTCATATTGTCACTTGTATCTGCTAAAACCATTGATATCTCCAATATATCAAACCTCAGGAGCACCTGTGAATTTGTATGCTTCCTAGATGGGGTCATGTAGCATGTGTGTATATGTGTGGGTGCCTCATTGGATGGTTAAAGTTTTTGTTCTGCACTTGAGCTCTATAACCCCTTACTTGATTCACTTCATGTGTGGAATACATCATCACTTACTTATTATAATGAGTACTACTCCTGCTCATGGGGTCAAGAATTAAAATTAAAGCGTATTTTGGATACAGTTTTGTAATCATTTATATTTCCATAACCCCATGACCAATTCACTTCATGCTTGGAATATAACATTATTGTCTCGTACACCCATTCTCCTAGTACAACATCCTGACCCTAGATGGGGTATGTGGTCAAGAATTATCATGGCTATACATTTCGGTTAAAGTATATTTCCATAACCTCTTACCGGATTCACTTCATAATGGGATAAAGAATTATAATGGGGACACATTTTGTTTAACATTTTTTTAATAATTTATATTTCCATAACCCCTTTACTATACATGCCAAACATTATCATTTTGGTGTAATCATTATGATTTTATGCATTGAATTACGTCTTACACCTGTATATGGATTAACCTTTTAGGTACATTGATAAAAATAAAATGAAATAAAACAATAAAAAGCTAAGTGTGTCTTTTTTAAAACTCGTATTATCTCCAAATATTATTTGTGTAAGAAATTCTAGACAACAAGATTCCTTCTTAGCTCTTGCATATTTGGAAAAGCGCACATCGTACATGTACCTATCTAGTGTTCTATTTATAGCGGCTGTATATGACAAATTTCATAGAAAGTGGTGGTTTCTTCATTATTCAAATTGGTCTCTCAGATTTATTATATTATTGAAGAGAATTGGTTTGAGAAGCAGTCTATACCATAAATAATGTTGCTGTAGTAATATAAGTTGCATATAACTTCAGCCATCCTAATCACATGTTGTCAGACTGGTCAAACAGAGGAAGTATCAGTCTGCAATACACAGGGGTTCCTTATTTATTACAAATCATTCATGACTTATTACTTATTACTAAAACATATGTTTTCATAAGGAATACTAGCATGTACAGCAAAATGAGAAAAAAATTGTACCAGTTTGTATTTTACATAGTATGGTTAGGTCAGCAAGTATCACAAGTCATGTTGATCTTTTTCGGGTCCAATCCCTTTATTTTCCATGCAGTCAGTACTCCAAAATAATAATTTTTTTTACATATAATTATTCATACTCTGAAAAGAATAATTAATTTTTTTGTGTGCGAAAATTCACATAAAGTATTACTACAGTAAAACCTAACTTAAGAGATCACTGTAATGAAAGACCACCTGCCATAAAAGACCACATTTTCATACAAGTATCAGCTTATATTATGTGATGATCTCTAATGACAGACCACCTGTCTTGAGAAATCACTCATTGTTAGCATAAGGGGTGGTCTTAGGCTTCATTTTATAAGCTCTACTGGTCATACACCAGAAGAGTTTATGGGATGGCATCCGTCGTCCAACGTCCATCTTTCCATAAGCACAAGTTTGTTATTGCTACTCCTCCTAAACTACTTGGAGGATTGCCATGAAACATTAAACAAGCATTAATCCCAATGTCTAGTTGGTCCTAAATGAAAAGGGTGCCGATCTGATGTCTAATTTATTCACCATGGCAGCCATCTTGAAAATCGATTATTATCAAGATGACAAAAGCTAACCACTGAGAAGCACAGTATTGTACAGGCTCAAGTCAGTGTGACCTCCGGTCACCAGATAGTAAAATGGTATGTTAGACATTCTGGCTTCCCTCTCACAGATTATGAAATGTACTTAACCGGGTACCAGACTGGAGAAAAAAAAAAGTTGATCTCGTGACAAGCTCACTTACTTTGTAAACACTGAACATCTCATGTGATAACGACATATTGCCCATGAAGGAATAAGTTGCTGCAAAAGTGCAAACTGTCGTCAGACATTGTCAGTTTAGAACGAAAAGTGAAAGTAATTACACTGAATGTAAAGAGAGAGAGTCCTTTAATCGCTACTGAGAAATTTTATGTCAGAAAGATCCAAATAAACATTGTTAATATAGATTCAGCTGCAGTGAGTGGGAAGACGGAATTGATGGACATACAGGGATAGTTACAACCAAATGTTTATACCCAGAGTTTACTGACAAGGTGGTTTTGCTCCACGATTGATGATTATTCATATTTGTTTAAAAATAACATTAATATTAGTTTTATCACAATATGTCAATTACGTGGCTATTCCTGTGATTTTTAAATGAAAATATTAAATATATAAAAATTAGTTATGCCTTTCATACTTTATACGTAATTATTACTCACATCTTTGTGATCACCTTCTAGAAACGTCACCCCTCTTATAAGGCCACTATCCTGCTGCAGAAGGGGTGGCCTTGTAAAAGGGGGACCACTGTAAATAAAAATTGTGCCAATCTGATATCCAATATGGCCAAAACAGTGGCCATCTTGAAAATTTTATCACTACTCCTCCTGGATGAAAAGTCATATTAGTATTGGGTTTTCACCAGATAATTTCATATTATGTCTAGTTGGTACTAAATGAAAATGGTGCTGATCTGACATCCAGTATGGCCACCATGGCAGCCATCTTGAAAATCTTGCTATTGCTACTTCTAAATGGAAAGTCATATTGACATGCAGTTTTCATCAGTAGATTAATTATGATATCTAGTTGGTCCCAAATGAAACTTGTGCTGATCTGGCCTCAAATATGGCTGTCACAATGAACATCTTGAAAGTCTTGTCAGTAAATCTCCAGAATGGATGGTCATATCAACATAGGATTTTCAACCAAAAGTCTTTTAATGGTGTCCAGTTTGTCCTAAATAAAAATGGTGCTAGTCTTACATCCAGTATGACTATCACAGTGGCTAATTTGAAAATTTTATTGCTTAAGAATATCAGAGATGGTTTGAACACTCAGCAGCTAAAAAACAGAAATGGTCTTATCTTTAATTCCTGGAAATTCTTTTCAGACAGTAGAGCATCAGTCTCTTCAAGATTGTTGTTAATATTATTTGAAAAAAGCCTTATCCAATTCAATGCATATTTTGAATATGACATCATCATATTCTTATCCATCAACTTGTCACACTCCTACTCTTAGATTATGTCATTGGATGGGACCATTGACTCAACAGGTATTATACATTATCAGTTTTTGTTTTTTTGTATCCAAAGTATGCCCAATTTGGAATATATACCATAACAATATTATATGTACTTCCCTTTCTTCCTGTGGCATTCCTGACCCTGTGTCAGGCCCGTGGTTGGGGCTGCATGGGGTCATGCACTTGACATATCGACAGCTCGTCTTGGGGACATATTGTGTGTTTCTTAAAAGATACAATCCTGTAGGTTTTTTTTACATACATTTGAACTTAAATTGGTACTTAGATGCAGAAATTCATTGAATCTTAGTTTCTTAGAAAGTTGTTACAATTTAACTTGTAACATTTAAATCAGATAGTTGAATGATGAGGTAAAGGCCAACCCGAATGACCTTGGAGTTGAATCGTCTAGTTGGATATTCATATGGGTCTGGTCCATTCGTAAGATGAGTATTGTGCTGCATACACAGTATGTATTTCTTAGGTATGACTAGGGCTTTAAAACTATGCTTATGAAAGGTCAAAGTCACAGGACATGGTGGCTGAGCTGTACTTTCCAGCATAATCATGTCATAAGCAGTCATTAATTATCTGTCATTGCAGTTCTTCCGATGAAAATGCAAGTCCCTTGAAAAAGTTTCTGTTCTATTTCAGATACCTTCAGAAGAATTCCTCTACTTGGTTTTCCATGTCAGACTATTTTTTGGCACCACCTGACTACCACAGGAAGGCCATCTGAAGAAAAAATCCAGAACAGATCTTCAGTGTGATCTGAGTCTGACAGGATTTTTATTTAAGCAACCTTAAATGATGCCTCAGCATAATTTCTGACAACCATTTGTCAGTCACAGCCTTATCTCAAATCAAATGATCAAGATTTTCAGTGTAGCTTTCAACAAGGTTTTTGTTGTAGAGATATGGACTTACCTTATCACAGGATGATGAGTTTGCAATTCATATTTGTACTGTGTCAATGTTATTTTTTTTCTTTGTCACTCACATAGAGAGGAGCTGAATGCTTTAGTATTCAGTGACTAATACTTTTGAAAATAAGATCTAAATGTAAAAAAAAGTACATCGTCTTAATAAGAGGATCTTGGGAATGGGGATGTAATATTAAAGTCTGACATGTATATGTATGGTTAGCTTTTATTTTTTTAACATCTGCTTCAGCACCGATAAGCTAATTTCATATGTAAGGAACAGCTTCATGACAAGAACAGAGCCATGAAAATAAATACCAATCATAAATCAAAATTACTTGATCAGAAAGGGAAATGTTGTGTTTCATTGGTCTTGTGGAAAAGACAGTAATTAGTTTCATAGATATCATTTGATTAATCTAAGCATAACTAGACATTATTACATTATTACTGCCTAAAGTTGTGTTAAGACTAGAGGGGGTGTATGTACATACAAAGGCTGAATTCTCTCACAAATCAAGTGCTGATAATACTTTGCATATATGCTGTACAGCATACACTACAATAGTAAAGTGGTGATTTTCTATGGGGAGGCAACTCTGTCCGCTAAAGGCTATGTCTGGTGCAAGTTTACATTACATAGCAATGAAAACTAAAACAACCCTTTTGACCAGACCTAATATTCTGTTTTTGCTTTCTCCCACGAGAAACTTTTCTTCGATAGTGTTGTATAGTGCCTGGGTTGAAGACATTAGCACAGTACTCCACCAGACATCACTCTATGATAACAGTTTCCAAGGGAGAAAGCAATAATAGATTTAGTATTTCACATGATGTAATGCCATATGATGTAGACACATAACATTACTGCCTGCAGGGGCAAATGTAATAATTGTCATTTCACATGTTGACAAAATTTTGACATTTGAGGCTATTCGAAAATATATGTATTGCACCTACTTCATTTCCCATAGATATGCTCAAAATTAGCAAATTAAAAGCATACGGTTTCCATGCAATTATATGTTGACTTTAGTAAATTTATTACATTCTTTTGATCTTTAATAATTTCTCTCTGATGACCTGTAATATAAGTTAGGTGTATTTCTATCAATTATGCAAAAGAAATTAATACATGATTATTGAATGTCTGTTGGATTTTTTTTCATAAAAACTATTGCATGCTTTCCCTTCACCATGTAATTTGATGCTGTAATTAGCTCTACTGGTCATAGACCAGAAGAGCTTATGGGATGATCTGTCATCCGTTCATCATCCGTCATCTGTCTGTTAGCACAAGTTTGTTATATCTGCTTCTCCTAACCTACTTGGAGGATTGCCATGAAACGTAAAACAAGTTCATCCCTTGGTCTATTTGGTCCTAAATGAAAATGGTGCTGCTTGGGCACCCAGAGTGGCCATCTTGAAAATTTTGTATTTGCTACTCCTCCTGAATGGACAGTCGTATCAACATGGGGTTTTCGCTAAAAGACTTCTTATGATGTCTAGTTGGTCCTAAATGAAAACAATGCCGATATCGCCACCATCTTGAAAATCTTGTTATTGCTACTCCTGAATGGATGATCATATCAATATGGGGTTTTGACTAAAAGACTTCTTATGATGTCTCGTTGGTCTTAAATGAAAATGGTGCCGATCTAATGTCCAATATGGCCTCCATGGCAGCCATCTTGAAAATTTTGTTATCGCTAAAACTCCTGAATGGATGGTCATATCAACATGGGGTTTTCACTAAAAGACTTCTTATGATGTCGAGTTGGTCCTAAATGAAAATGGTACTGATCTGACATCCAGTGTGGCCGCCACAGTGCACCATCTTGAAAATCTTTTTATTGCTACTCCTCCTACATGGATGGTCATATCAACATGGGGTTTTCACTAAAAGACTTCCTATAATGTCTAGCTGGTCCTAAATAAAAATGGTGTCGTTCTGACATCCAATATGGCCTCCATGCAGCCATCTTAAAAATCTTATCACAACTCTACATGAACAGAAAGTCATATTGACATGGCATTTTCACCAGAAGACTTCTTATGATGTCCAGTTTGTCTTAAATAAAAATGGCGCCGATCTGGCATCCAAAATGGCTGCCACGGAGCAGCAATCTTAAATATCTTGCTATCACTGCTCCTCCTGAATGGATGGTTGTAACAACATGAGGTTTTCACTGACAGACTTCTTATGATGTCTACTTGGTCTTAAATGAAAATGGTGCCAATCTGACATCCAAAATGGATGGCTATATCAACATGGGGTTTTCACCAGTAGACTTCTTATGATACCTAGTTGGTCCTAAATGAAAATGGTCCCAGTCATACATCTGATGTGGCTGCCTCAACGACTGTCTTAAAAATCTTGTTGTCACTACTCCCTCTCAATGGATGATCATTATGACATTGAGTTTTCACCAAAACACTTCTAATGATGTCTACTTTGTCATAAATAAAAATGGTGCCAAGCTGACATCCAATATGTGCACCACAGCAGCCAATTTGAAATTTTCTTATCACAGAAGAATATCGGAGATGTTCAACACTCGACAGTTGAAAGGAAGGTCTTCTCTTTATTTAGTGGAAATTCTTTTTGCCCAGTACAGCGTCAGCCCTTCGAGGGACTCTTGTTTTTTATATGGTCTCCTAAGACTTACCCTTTTTGTATTTTACAGGTACGTAATTATTTGACTTACTGCATGTTTGATTTTTCTTCTTCCAACAAAAGTTTGAGAAAAAATGAATTAAAAGTCAAATTGTTAGCGACAGACTGAATCTTTAAAATTTGTCTTGGCAATATGATTTTCTTAATAATGCATGTTCATCATTGCTTATTATGCAGAATTGATCTATTCTCACAAGCATGTTGTGATCATGCATCACATTAGTTGAATTTAGATATTTAATTCCTTTTACAGAGATGCCAATCCATATTCATCCAATTCCAAAACTTTGAATTCCTTTAACATTTTTGACCAAAAACAATAACAGTTAACATTAATTTTCCTCACAAATTATCTGCATCTTTCTTTTTTCTTCATCTCTGCCACCATTTTTCACCTATTTACTTTGCAATCGACTGTTATTTACATCCTGTTTTTAACATTGAGACATATTTTTTGTACCAGTCATTCGTATAGGTTGCAATAGCTTTATTGCAACCTTTGTCCACTAAGAAAATTCCTTTTAAAAATGTTTTCTCATACAATTTTTATTTTCCATAATTTCATAGTACAGAATGTGCAGTTCATTAAAAATGTATAATAATTCTGCAAACTCCGGAATGTTGGCATCTCGGCAGCTTTTATTGATACAAATCCAGTTTTTAGTTTCCATGTATAAATAGATACCATTTTTTTCCCTTTCAGCAATAAAGATTCAGACATGAACTAAACTTTTTTCTTTGTCTTAGGGATGCCAATAGGAAAAAAATTCACACAGAGATTACATAATTTTCTTTTTATGTCATAAAGATGAATATGATAATAAACCCAGAATAAAGCATAGAAACAAACCTTATACAATATGATTTCTACATCTATCTTTTAAACTGATTTATGTTGTATTCTGTTACAGCATATATGGCTTACAGTATTGTTGGTCTCGGGAGATTTGTCATTTCAACACTTTTATCATCCATGATCATCTTTCTCATAGTGTTTATGTTTAGTCAACAGTTTGTTTCGTGATTATATTTATGGCTGGTTGTCTATGAGCATGGCTGTTTGTCTCATGAATTGGTTTATTTCATCATCTTGCATGATTATCTTGAGTGTATATGTTAGTCTGCCATTTGTTACATGATTCTTTTTATGCATGGTGGACTACGGCTGTGGCCATCACTCCAATGTGGTCAGATATGTGATGTCTTTTCTGTACATAGGGATCATCTAATATTCTCTGAAAGCTTAATTGAAATAAAATAATGTTCTGAGCTAAGTGTTTTCAAATTTTTTATTTTAGAATTATGGCGACTGTATGCTCTGTATGTATTTATACCTACCACAATGATTGAATCCACTGTCTGTATCAAAAAGTAAGGTTTTTGTTTTTGTATTAAGTCCTCTTTAAAGTTAAGAGTTTAAAAGGTTATCTTTTGATGTGCAAACAATTTATGTAGAAAAACGGAAACCTGAGAAAGGGTCTGCTATGACAATAGAGTGTATTTACAATTATGTTGCTATAACAGAGACACTAGATTAAACAAGCAAATTCAGTGACATACCTTCTGATAATGATGTAAAAGTATATGAAGTTACATCCTTTAATCTCAGATGACTAAAATTACAGAGTGGAAAGGATAATGTGGTGGAAAATTAAAATATTGAGCTGTAAGTATGACTCAAAACAGCTTCTATCAGTAAACAAAGATTCATCCCTTAATCTCAAATGGCTCTAAAGTTACAGAGCAGAAAAGAAAGTGTGGTGGAAAACGTGAATATTGAACCATGACCCTTGAAGATGGGACCCCCCAATGTGGTTCACAACGAACATTCTCAAAAGAATGTATAAATATACCAAGTTTTCTTGAAAACTGAAGATAGATACCCCACCCCAGCCCCCAAACAACACGCCTTGTATTCTAGTGATGATATATATGAATAGGTACCAAGTTTCATTCTTAAATCTCAAATGACTCTAAAGTTATAAAATTGAAGGAAAAGTGATGACAAATTTAAAATATTGAGGCATGACATTGACATTGAAGATAGGACCCCCAGTGTGTTATGTGACACTTTCTAGTAATGATGTGTAAGTATACCAAGCTTCACTCCTTGATCTTTAATGGCCCTAAAGATATACAGCTGAAGGAAAAGTGTGATGAAAGCAAATAAGATAATGAGCTCTAACTCGCCATCACATCTGCTACGACAATCTGCTATGTTCCTTTATCACCTGTGCTGAGACTTTCCTCGTTTCTCATGAACATAAACCCACTAAACCAATTACTGCAAGCATAAGAAAAAATTTCTAGCCATTATGATCCAACATGACCTTTCACACTGTTTGAACAAGCCAATCAAAGTTTCTCTAGCAAACAAGTCACTTATTAATTGATAAAATGGGCACTTTTATTGATGTAGAAGAGATTGTTACATTGTGTTGTTGATGCATTTTTGTTAATGTGCACTCCTGAAAAAAGAGGAATCTTGGCACACGCACCCACAGGTCATAAAGGAACATAGTGGATTGTCTCTCATGGCTTACAACGATGGCCCTAACGATAATCTTGAATATTCTGTTACCTATTAGTCCACAAGTCAAGTGAAAATAGTGCTGAGTCTGATGATTGGTGTACAAACAGAAAATGTGTATATATGTGGAGCTGAATTTGTTCTGCTTATCATGCATGCGATCTGTGCTGTTGACAAATTTGTATCTTTCATTTTTTGGTTAATTCATGTTTTAAACCTGTAGAAAAAAACTTGTAAGAGCTCATGTTTTACTTTGGTTTAGTATGTTTTCACTTTAAATAGAAATGACTTTATTTTACTTGAAATCCCGTTTGTTGATACACAGACGATGAGAGAAGTGAGGGACCACACTTTGGTCATATATTTGTATATATGTCTGGTACCCCCCCCCCCCCCCCCATGTGGGCTCTGGGATGTAGAATAGGCTCTAATGTGCCCTCTTGCATGTTGTGAGAGGCGATTATTGGAGGAAACCTTTTCTGTGCAGGAATGTGTCTGAAGATGATGTTCCAACTGAGAAGTTCTTAGGTTTTTAAAAGAATGTGGTTTATATAAAACTTTGGACTTTATATTTTAAGGATTTTACCCTTTTTTTTAGCTATATCCATGTTTTGTGTCTTTTTTGCAATATACAATCTAAACTCACTCAGCACCATATAGCCAGAATTGTGCTAATGTACTGTTAAAACCTGTACATGCATACATACTGTTATATTCCCCTTTCCCCAGCACTAGTTAATCAGAATACTTGACACGGGTGAGGTAGAGTGATCAATGCTACACTCCCCAAACTTGTTCATGCATTCATTCAAGTTGTGAGAGATCTCCCATCTTAGCAACTCATTACCTGTCTCCACACATACTGTACCTGCAGAGGGGAGTAACATAAACTGGTAATTTTGTTATGATGACTGGGAAACAGATGAATGAGTGATGGAGGTGGAGGTTATTATAGTGGAGAAAATTGGAGTATCAGGTGGGAAGTGTTGTGAATTTGCCAATTTTGGCACACTTTTTTTAGAGAAATGAAACAATCCAAGGAAAAAAATTCACACTACTACCACAACAGGATTTCAAAGAAGTCCATCACAGATGATTGCAGTTTTAAAATCTTTATTAAAGAATATTTAAAATCAATAATTAAGAATTTATAAAGTCTATATTAAAGAATTTTTTAATCTATATTAATGGATTTTTAAAAACTATATTAAAAACTATGTTAAAGGATCTTGAAATCTAAATTAAGTGTATTATATGTGTCCATCCACTTATAGTTAGATGAGAAATAATAGATATCAAGGAGGGGTGCTTTTCAGTATGAATCAAGACATTGCCAATATAATAATATAGACAGTGAGCTTTGACAAAGTTACTAGTATGCAGAAATGTAAAAAGATAATTGAGGAATGGCTTGAGGCTATACAAAGAAATAATTAAAGAGTAAATTTTAGAAGAAAATAAACGGGGGAACAAATGTTTCAAGAAGAAATAGCTAAACCATTAGCAAAACTTGTTTTAATGAAAATGGAAGATGTTGACTGAAAACATGGTCATCTGATTGAATCACTAGCACAAAATCAATTTCAGATCATACAAGCATTACCTCCACAGGCATTGCCTCAACCAGCATTAACGTTACCAATACATCAGAGAAAGTTACTATGGTTAATGATTTAGATAAATATCTTGATCTCAATTTGTTGGCAGAAAAAGAATTAGAAAGACCTTAAGTGTAGCTAAACAAAAGTGCTGAGGAAATATCTTGTAACGTACAAAGATTATTAAATTTTATCAAAACATCTCAAAAAGAAGATCCATCCAAAGGTATATTGGAGCTGTATAGTAATCTGTTAAAGAGCCTCATTACTAACAAAAATTACTTAACATGTGTTTGTTTATTTTTATCTTGTCTTTTATATTTTGTCTCTCAGCATTTAATTTTTGTTTTCCAATCGTTTTTCTTAATCTATCATCCATCTTTGTAATCTTGTTTAAAAAATTACATATTTTTCATTATTTCGTTATTTGATTAAACATCCTTAACGTGGCAAAAATATTTTCCATTCCTTCTATATTACTATAATATCTATATTTCCCTTTAAGCCCGACTTTGAATTTTCCATTCCTTCTATATTACTATAATATCTACATTTCCCTTTAAGCCCGACTTTGAATTTTCCATTCCTACTCTATTACTATAATATCTACATTTCCCTTTAAGCCCGACTTTGAATTTTCCATTCCTACTATATTACTATAATATCTACATTTCCCTTTAAGCCCGACTTTGAATTTTCCATTCCTTTTATAATACTATAATATCTACATTTCCCTTTAAGCCCGACTTTGAATTTTCCATTCCTACTATATTACTATAATATCTACATTTCCCTTTAAGCCCGACTTTGAATTTTCCATTCCTTTTATATTACTATAATATCTACATTTCCCTTTAAGCCCGACTTTGAATTTTCCATTCCTTCTATATTACTATAATATCTACATTTCCCTTTAAGCCCGACTTTGAATTTTCCATTCCTTCTATATTACTATAATATCTACATTTCCCTTTAAGCCCGACTTTGAATTTTCCATTCCTTTTATATTACTATAATATCTACATTTCCCTTTAAGCCCGACTTTGAATTTTCCATTCCTTCTATATTACTATAATATCTACATTTCCCTTTAAGCCCGACTTTGAATTTTCCATTCCTTCTATATTACTATAATATCTACATTTCCCTTTAAGCCCGACTTTGAATTTTCCATTCCTACTATATTACTATAATATCTACATTTCCCTTTAAGCCAGTGTTTGAATTTTCCATTCCTACTATATTACTATAATATCTACATTTCTCTTTAAGCCAGTGTTTGACTTTTCTATTCCTATTATATTACTATAATATCTACATTTCCCTTTAAGCCCGTGTTTGACTTTTCCATTCCTATTATATTACTATAATATCTACATTTCCCTTTAAGCCCGACTTTGAATTTTCCATTCCTATTATATTACTATAATATCTACATTTCCCTTTAAGCCCGACTTTGAATTTTCCATTCCTTCTATATTACTATAATATCTACATTTCAGTTTAAGCCCGACTTTGAATTTTCCATTCCTACTCTATTACTATAATATCTACATTTCCCTTTAAGCCCGACTTTGAATTTTCCATTCCTACTCTATTACTATAATATCTACATTTCCCTTTAAGCCCGACTTTGAATTTTCCATTCCTTTTATATTACTATAATATCTACATTTCAGTTTAAGCCCGACTTTGAATTTTCCATTCCTACTCTATTACTATAATATCTACATTTCCCTTTAAGCCCGACTTTGAATTTTCCATTCCTACTCTATTACTATAATATCTACATTTCCCTTTAAGCCCGACTTTGAATTTTCCATTCCTTCTATATTACTATAATATCTACATTTCCCTTTAAGCCCGACTTTGAATTTTCCATTCCTACTCTATTACTATAATATCTACATTTCCCTTTAAGCCCGACTTTGAATTTTCCATTCCTACTATATTACTATAATATCTACATTTCCCTTTAAGCCCGACTTTGAATTTTCCATTCCTTCTATATTACTATAATATCTACATTTCCCTTTAAGCCCGACTTTGAATTTTCCATTCCTACTATATTACTATAATATCTACATTTCCCTTTAAGCCCGACTTTGAATTTTCCATTCCTTTTATATTACTATAATATCTACATTTCCCTTTACACCCGACTTTGACTTTTCCCTTCCTTCTATTTTATTATTATTATATACTTTTCCCTTTGAACTCATTTAAAGTAATAAATATATATACGTAATATATAGGAAAATGTGTGAAGTATATAAATATGATATTTTAATACCAAATAAAACAATCGTATGTGTGTTTCACCAAAGAATCATTTGATAAATTATGTGCTTCTGACGATTCATTAAATAATGACGGCACCTGCTGCAACGGTCAAAGTATTATAAGATATGATGATGACGGTTATATTTGTTTAAATTGTGCTAGTCACCATGGGTATATATTTTCAAATATTTACATTGATTTTTTTCAAAACAAACAATTTATTTTCGAGAAAAAAAAAATGAATCTATAACAGGCATGATTATGAAATTATAAATAAAACTATTTTGGACTACCAATCAAAAGAAAACATAAAAAAGCTTTTTTTAAGAGTGGCTGATTTGCTTCAAACTAAAGTAAAAAAGAAAATAAAATTAAAAATGAATTATATTTTTGAACAAAATCTTAGAAATTTTTAATATAAACAACATTAATATACCTAAAATAAAAACAAAAAGAACTAAAGATTAGTATGACTCTTTATGGAATAATATTGAACACTAACTCTGAGATCATTTTAAAAGTTTTTTTTTTAAAAAATACAACAAGCAGCATGCTTATGTAATTAACATTATCATATTCTATTTCAGTTTTATTACCAAAATAATTTTTGTTATCTCTTCCTGACTTAATAAAATATATTCTTTTGTATTTTTACTCTTTTTTTATATAATTAATTTAATTGTGTGGTCTTTGTCTGGTACTTTATACAATAATTTAATAGCATTCATAATATTTTTTTTTCATGCTGGGAGACAAATAAACCTTGTATATAAGCAATATTTTTATTTATTATACAAGTATATAATATCATGGGTCATAATATTTACCCAGTTGAAGGCAGTGATAAAAGCACTGATCTAGGTAATTATGCAACTAGATCAGAACTGATCACTATTGAAAACGTAATTGATATATGTTTACATCATGTTGTAAACAATAAAATGCATGCAGTTCTTGATATGAACATTCACGAAATAATCAACATTAAAGATTTTGCCAGTGAATACACTGTCAAGCAAAAAGTACCTTGATGTCAGTAACCTGGTACTCATATACGGACGATCAGCTGATGTCTAATGCTACAAAATCTGGTGACACATTAACAGGCGACTTGATTGTAAAAACACACCAGCAACACACGCATTCTTGGCTGTGATGATATTACAACAGCTAGAAAATCATTTATACTTAAAGTTGTCGATGCAGACAAATATATTGATATTAGACTAACTGATCCATTAACCCGTTATACTGGAACTGGTCTATTGTTGAAAAGGACAATACAAATATTGCACGGTTTGGTTTTAATAACGACAGTAATATAAGGTTTTACCAAGCAGTTAATATGTCTAGCAATATGGTCTGGAATATTGGTGACACTTTTATGCAAGTCGGGGTGCAGCTATAAAAAGAATATGTGGACCAGGGTGACGTACAAAACTATTAGAAGAACCAAGACAATTACGTTAAGCAACTAGTGATTTATTAACAGGCGAATTAAATATGGGTATAAATAGGATAGCTTCAAGTTATTTAGCAAATAAAGACATAGATTTAACAAATTATCTGTGGATAGCAATTATTTGAAAAAGAGTGGTGATATTATAAAAGGAAAATTGAACATTGATAATAATCTTATCAAGAATGTCTAAAACCTGGATAGAGAGAAAGATTGTGCAATTAAGTTATATGTGGATAACTCAAGCACAAATATAAAATATTATATTATGGTAAAAAAATATTATTAATTTGTATTAGAAACAGCACCATAATACACAATAAATCGAAACAAGAACACTAATAGAGTGTGGTGTTAGGAAAGAAGGACCAGGCAATATAAAAACGTCTTCGAACAACATTTCTCAAAACTGGCTCGTTTTCCCAGAGGAAGGCGTAGTGATTATTGATTATTCGTGTTGTCAAACAGACAAATTAAACATTTTATTGGACTTTGAAAGGTGAAACAGAAAATGATAATATGATAATAAAAGACTCAAGAGTAGTTACTGAAGTATCGGTACCAGACCAAAATATAGTAACAACCAAATTAAATCTGTCGCAATTCCTTGTATCTATTCCTAAGGGAATCCAATTAGCGTTATATGGTATGACCAATTTAGATGGGGCTTATCTTTATATAGATGGCACATCAATGGATTTAATAGATATAAACAATAGATACGAGAAAACAAACTGCGAGAAAACAAAATTTGATGAAAAGATAAATTTGTAATGAGAAAATCATCCTAATTTTTGAGACGATCTTTTCATTGATGAAGCAGAAGTTTATTAGGAAGCGCATGAGAGAATCACGATATATCTAGGTCAATTGAAAACTTAGAGCAAATCGGATGATATATTTCTTGAAGATATTGATTATGGAAGACTTTTTTAAAATCTGGCTGCCTTGTCATCCACCTCAACATGATGATAATATCAAGACAATCATGTTGCATCCCGGTTATTATAACATGGTTGTGGTTGGATCTGAAATGCCAAATATCGATGCATTAACTAACAGTTTTTTTCCCACAAAATCTTTAACAAACACAGATTTAAATCAATAATTAGTACAAATATATTGTGTGGATATTTGTCAGAAGAAACAATATGTACTTTTGCTCTTAACTTCATCGGTTCTTGGAAAGCTAAAATAAGCATATTTGGTTTTGCAATCTAATGTAACAAAATAATATAGAAATGTTGACCAACATAACAGATGTTTACCAACTGCTGGATTATTTAACACGTTTATGCAGCGCTTACAGGAAATCACCTAAGCTATATGGTAATGCACATACAACCATTGTTTTGCTCAGCAGTATGATCAGAGGCATTGCAGCTCTTTCAGATATACCTATGATACCGGTGTTTTTAAGCATTATTAGTGTTCTACCTTTTATAACAGTTGGTATAAATAGCTCTATGAAATTAGATGACAAAAGAGTAAACTGGTTCATGAAACAAATATTAGCCTATTTAAAATTAAACTATGAGAGTAATAACCAGCAGATCATCAAATATGTTTTTGTTAAAGTAAAGACATTCCAAAGCACTGAAAACTATGTTCAGCCTTTGGAGATTTATTTGAGATGTTATAAGCTAAACAGTTATGAATCCCAGCTTAAATAAATATGCATGTATCAGATTGCACATCGGGCAATTTTTTCTTCCAAGTAACCATCCATTCTATTAAAGATTCAAGGGAACAGAAATGTTTGCAGTTTGAGCATGTTCTACATTCTTCTGATAAATATATCATACAATTATCGTCAAGTCTTTCATTCTATAAGTTTTCGTTAATGTGTAACATTTTTATGGCCTCATGCAATGGACGACCTTTTTAATTCCTTATGTATGACATTAATTATATCAATTATTGTATAGGATATTATCTCATTGTTGCATGTAACAATTACATAATCGTAGCATATCGAAGATAACCATAATGCTATTTTAACATTGATCATTTCACACGCAGTTACAAATGCCGTATCAGTATCTTTTCTTATGTGAATCTGGTAACTATCATAAAACAACTTTTCTATATCGATATGACCACCTGAACATGCATAATAAAAACCGTCATCGTATAAATAATTATTATCTAGGCCCAATAACCATTTAATCTATGTGACCGTTCCAACACACATATAAAAATGTCTCGTCAATAGCAGGAATGTTAATGTTCCCTAGTGAATACAACCATTTCTTGGCATCTAAATGTCCATGGCTGCAACTCCATTGAATGATTGATTATAGCAAGCATAAATGTTGAGGTCCCCTCCCTCCAGTGAATATAACCATTTGGTGGCATCTCAATGTCCATGGCTGCAACTCCATTGAATGAACGATCATGGCAAGCATAAATGTTGAGTTCCCTCCCTCCAGTGAACATAACCATTTGGTGACATCTAAATGTCCATGGCTGCAACTCCATTGAATGAATGATTATAACAAGCATGAATGTTGAGGCGCCCTCCCTCAAGTGAATATAACCATTTGGGGACATCTAAATATCCATGGCGGCAACTCCATTGAATGAATGATCATAGCAAGCATAAATGTTGAGCCCCCCTCCCTCAAGTGAATACAACCATTTGGCAACATCTAAATGCCCTTTGATGCAGCTGCACCGAAAGGCATAATCATAATCAGAAGGAACATCTTGATGTTTCCTAGTGAATTAAACAATTTAGCACATTCATGTGACCTTTTTCACAACAACACCAAAATATTTTGTTAGCAAAAGTCAGCATGTTGAGTTTTACCAGTGAATACAACCATTTTGCAACATCTAAATGCCCGTTAGTGCAACCGAGTCTAAGAGCTTCTTCACTATATGCACGAATACAGACGTTTTCCAGCGAATACAACCATCTGGCGACATCTAGATGCCCGTTATTGAAACTATTTATAAATGTCCGTGGATGAATAATGTTAACACCTATTAATGAATACACCCATTTTTGCAACATCTAAATTACCATTTTGACATGCTATGCTAAATGCGTAATCATTCTTGGCATTTATATCGACCCTAGGATCTTGCTCATACAATAATTTTGCTATCTCAGTATGTCCATTTTTGCATGTAAAAATAAAACATCTTGTGGTATCAATTATATCAAAGTAATTGGGTTTCTTCGTTTTCTTTAATAAACGTTCGATTTTTTCCTAAACGTCCGCTTGCTTGAATTCTTGGTGTATCTATTTGTAGTTCATACGTAAATATAGCTGTATTCATTCAAGTCATTTCAATGTCACAATATTATATAATGGAATATTAAAGTTTGATACTGAACACCTAAAAAATATAAAACACCAGCATCACTTTTTGCTGCCAGGTTGTGATTATATGCTGGTTGGCGGCACTGGTTAAGGAAAAACAAATTTATTTTTGAACCTATTACTGACGCATCTTACATATGATGAACTTACAGTTTATACTATCAATCAAGAGCAATAAAATACAATATGCTGCGTAAATTATTCGATAATACATCATGAAACTAATGATAACATTGTATCTATATTTGACCTAGATGATGTTTTTCCAGTGGATGAACTTGATAAAGATACAAATAAGATAGCAGTATTCGACAATATCACAACTGACAATAATAATAGAACAACAGTCAAAGAATACTTCAATTTAAGTCGGAAAAAAATGCAATTGTATCTATCTAACCCAGTCATACTATGATGTGCCAAAATACACACGTAGAAATACAAAATGTTCCGTGTTGTTTATAGGCTTTGACAACAAAGATATACGACAGATTTCTGATTGCTCTGGCGGTGTTGAAAAACAATGCTTTCATTAATATATATAAAGAAGCAACAAAACAACCGTACAGTTTCTTTGTTTTTTACAAAACAAGCATGAACACGCCAGAGAGATATTGTAAAGGATTCGACAATTTTTTGTTGCAACATAATGCAAAATAATGTCATAATAATGTACCAAATTATAATAATCATATTGGTAATGTCTTGATTCAGATTGAAAAAGCGCGACTCCTTGATATCTTATTATTTCTCATCTTATTACAAGTGAATGGACACATGCAAGACACTTAATTTAGATGTTAAAATCCTTTAATATAGTTTTAAATAATCCATTAATATAGATTTAAAAATTCTTTAAAATAGGTTGTACAGTTTTTAATATAGATGTGTAAAATTCTTCAGAATTAAAATCGTTTGTGAGAGACTTCTTTGAAGTCCCGTTGTGGTAGTAGTGTGAATGGTTTTGCTCGGTTATTTGTCGCATTGTTTTCACTTCGCTGAAAAAGTGCGCCCAAATCAACAAATTCACACTACTGAGGAAATCACCGTGCATCTATCAACTATTTGTAGTTCGGTAAGGTCGAAGGACTTTGGTTTGCGTCCTAAAGCAGTTCAACCCTCTATGCACCATTTCATTATTGCAAATCCTCATATGCATAACAAACATGAACCCTGAAAAGTACATGTATAGGCACACTATATTAATTGTATTACTCGTAGTGATGTTTGTCAAATACGAACATGTTGCAATTCAGAATGTTTTTGCAACTGGAAATAACATTGAGTGGAGTGGAGACTCCCGTGTAAGTGTTGAGATACGAACCTTGAAAGCGGTTTGAGTACAGTCCTGAATGATGGTCTTCACATTCGACTTAAGAAGCAAACGTGCATATGTTTAGCAAACAGTTTTGTAACTATAAAATAATAATTAAAAAAAAACAAAAAAAAAAACAAAAAAAAAAAACAAACAAACAAAAAAACAAACAAACAAAAAACAAACAAACCCCCAAAACAAAACAGATGCATTATTCTGAAAGCAGTCTTTTGCTCTAATAATACAAGTTCCACTGCATATGAATCCTTTGTTATAACACGAGTCCTTTGGGTGATGAATTTCGGGTTATATATTAGAAGACATTAAATATAGTGAGTGTCCTTTTGCCTGTGGCTGTACTTTTTTCTGTTTGATAAACTTTGTGTAGTCTTCCTTCCAGCGAATAAACAAAAGTCTGTAGCAATAAAGCTAAACGTGGAAGATAGATCAGACATATTGAGATATGATTTGAAAAATGTGTACTACTCCCATCTAATTTTCTTTGAATATACTCTTCTTGCAATTATTTTATTTACCTTCGGGATAGAGGTCTTCCAAGAAGGGTGCTGATGAATGTGTTCATACAACTGTGCTAGTTTTCCTTATATGAAACAGTTAAAATGGTCTATACAGTTAATGCTACGCTCTTAAGGCATCATACACTAAAAAAAAAAAAAAAACAAAAAAAAAACCCATTGATGAAATAAAAAAGCAAGTTACAGTCAACTAGCAACTTTATAGAATAACTATTCAATGTAGAGAAACGTAGATTTACACGTGACAGTTGTATCTGATTGAAGTATAATTATTATTATTCCTCACAGCAAGGGTTGCAGAAGATTGTTATGTATGATGCTTATATAATATTATACATATTTTAGCAAATTATAAATGTTTCTTGACTCTGATATTTGCTCAAACCTTAATGTTATGTATAAGCTGTACATGTTTAGCTATTGTCCTTAAATTAGGTTGTTTACTTAGTATTTGAGTTCCAGGACGGTGTTGATAAACAAGTTGTTTATTTAATTTGACGTCAGAGTTGATTTTGTTTACAGATAAAACTAAAATTTCCTTTAGAGTTGTGTGTTAAAAGTCACATACACCATACATTTTCTAGAACATTTTTTCATGTGACCTATCTTTATATATATACCATGTTTAGTGGACAGTTTTCAGTTTCGACCTTGCCATCAGTCTGTAAAGAGTCATTACAGTCATTACAGTTGTGAAAAGTAATTCCAAATTCAGATAGAGGAATTTATGTGAACTTATTCAAGGATATGGAGAACTTCATTTTGGCACCTCAGCACATTAAAGACTAATGACACATCCGGACATTAAAGACTATTGACACATCAGCACATTCAAGGATACAGTACTTCACTCGGAACATTCTATATTTAGGACTTGTGATTAGGACACTTAAGATTTGTGGATTACTTGGATTATAATTCACGTAACTGTAAGTGCCTTTTGACATTTATTTTAATTATCTAGAAACAAATTGCTTGTTGAATTTTGCTTGATTTGTTGGTTTCACTTTCTTTCTGTTACATTTTTCTTAGACCATAGAGTCATAAGAGAAATTTGGGACTTGTCCGGGATAGATCTGAATTTCTTTAAAGCATGATCATGTAAATATCAGTGACTTAAGAGAGCGATAGGATTGGTATGACCTAATTTGCCGCAGTAAATTACATTTTTGACATTTTGTAAACTATTTGGGTTGCGCTCTACATATATTACGTGCTTCTGACAGAGTGACAGGTGTAAGATGAAGTTGTTTGCATTTGCAACATGCACAATGGAGAGAATGCTGGCATACCTCTATGTTACTTTCATGTACTGTGGCTGAAATTTCTTTACATATTGTACTTGTGAAAATTGTACATGATCTAATGACACAACAGGCAGAAATGGCCGCTCCAAAGTACTCGAAAAATCAGCCTGAATGGGTCAAAAGTACACTATTTTCAGCAGTTTTTAAAATAGAGAAACGAATTTTGCCAGAGTAGGCAATACCAGCCTCTGAAAGTACAATGAATGAATAAAAAAAATACATAAAAAGTAAAAAACAAATTTATCGGCTCTTTTTAAAAAAAATTACCTTTGAAGTCCAGGGAAGTGAAAATGACCAAGCGGAGCTAGCAGTTTTTTGAGAGCTGCACATCTTAAGTAAGACCAAGCTGTATACTCTATAACCCAAATTGCACCCATCAATCATACACCAAAATAAAGGGAATTAAAAGTTCTTTTAACAATACCCCTGAAGATATACAAGGTCTTTTTTAAATAACCAGGACAACCAGTGAGGAAAACCTGAGTAATTCTTTTTCTTTAAAAATCTAACCCTGTGCAAAATAGGAAATTGTAGAGGGCCACCTTGATCATATCTGACCATAAAGCGAGTCTGATTCAGCAATGCATCACAGCGGGTTTATCATTGTTGTCTAGAAAGTAAGAGGAAATAACTTCATAGAGACGCGAACGGCGTCGAGTCAAATTTCTTCAGCAAAACTTATTTTCCATGACTGAAATGTAATGCAGTTTCTATTTATTTGTTCTAGCTCACAAAGTACTCGTTTTTGTTGCTGCAGGTATAACTTCTGTAGGCACACACAATCAAGCGTCGCATGGCTTGGTGGGAAATCTTGTATTTTCACATGGGAAAATATAAGGATATATTTTTCACATGTGAAAATATAGGAATGAAAAAATATGAAAATTATTTCGCCAATAAGTTTTATATTTCACACTTAAGTATATCATAAAAATGGATTTTTTTCTCTCAGACCAATGACCAATTGATAGTTGATGTAGGTGCCTTCCATACTAAATGCTATTCTTTCCGAAGTTTGGTAACACTATTGTTTACTTCTCCTTGGATATCATTTCTTCCTTTTTCGAACCGTTATTCTTCATTTATCAGCACATCTTATTTGTTTGTTTGTTTTTTTCTTTTCTCCCGCTTGTCATGTTTGATTAATTTGTACCACTATATTTGTATGGAGAAGGGGTTTATCCAATGTTGTGAGAACTTGTAGCCCGACTCCTTTTGCATAAGTTAGCAAATACAACATGTTTAAACCATTTAAAGTAAAGTTCTAGAAATTTAAATTTAAAGAATTGCAAAAGTCTAGGATGAAGATGATAAAGCCTTCCAAATAACCATACACATTAGGTACTAAACGATAAAAGTTAAAAGGTAAAGATGTTAAAAAAATCGTAAGGTATTTAGAAAATAAAAGATAAAGTTAAAAAGTATAAAATCCTTAAATTTTTTTATTTAAACCACATTCCCTTAAACATTCTTATACTTTCTCTGGTGGCACATGATCACAAAGGTTCTTCACTGACTTCACATTGTTACGACTAGGGGTAATGTAACAAAAGAAAGAATTACTCAAACATTCTTTCAAGATTTACAAACAAATTTAATTTCTTAAAATATTAAATATTTCAAACAAAGTGAAAGAATTAAAATTAACTTGCAGTTTAGAAATTCCTAAATAATCCTAAATTGTTCTATGTTCACTGATCCGGAAGTTATCCAAAATATTCCGAATGAAGAATGTTCCGAATGAAAACACCACTGTGCTGATGTACTAAAAAGAATCAGTGATATCCAAATATTAATAATTGCAAATAAATCCTTGTGAATGTAGAATATTACACAAGTTCTAAAAATGTTTCCAATAATTCCAACGGAGCTGAATAATTCTTAGATATCAGTAGTTAATCCCAAAAGTGTAGTCTGGAAATTATTTCTGAAGTAGCAAATCACACACAATGAACCAGTCTCGTTTATAACCTCTCAAGCTGACGAAACTATGTAGAATGACGAACGCTGCGATTACATCTTATTTTATAGTTTCAGTACTGCGTCATTGAAACAAACCAAATTCTTATTCCGTCTCAAATCAACACCTTAATATTACGATCTTACTATCTAACTTCTGGTCAACAAAATGAATAATTCCTGAATTGCGAAATCCAGGTCAGGTCAAGTGCAAAACTCACGCGCTGATCACGTGACATGACTAATGCTTCCAACGATAATATTGATTTTCCCAGGACCAATGTACTGGGTCACATTGAAATTACCGTATATGTGTACTCTTCAAAACGACACTTATTAGACTATTATACAGAGGTCATAAACTAATAAAACTATACCATTATTTAAAAGAAATGATACATAATTCCATAACAACATAAAAACGCCTGTCTCATAGGGTGGAATTCGACACTCGACAAGAATGTTGTCCACTGTCTGTGGACACTGGCAGGGTATGCACTCTGGTCGAGTTTCACTTTTCAGGAGGAATGCATGAGTCAGGTATGCGTGTCCTGTACGCGATTGGCAAAGTTGTTCTAAATGAGGATGCCATTCTCCAATTAAAGGTTTATATGTTCTGAAACTTGTTTGCAGAGTGTACATTCCACATGCTTTGATAAGTATGAAAAACATGATGATTTATATAATGTTTGAGGTTAGTATATGGAATCTTCCATTCGGAAACAGGTGACTGCAGGACAGCCTTGCCCGCGTTATTTGCCCATTCATCACCTTTGATACTAGTGTGATTAGACAGCCAATGGTACAGACTACTTTTTCCAGAATGTACGAGCAATCGTGTTTCCGTAAGATATAGGACATTAACAGGTTCTCAGATTTCAGGGTATTTAAGGCTTTTAGAGTGGAAAAGGAATCCAAAAAGCGTACATTTTGTGTGGGGGGGGGGGGGGGGGGGGGGGGGGCGGGTGCGATTTGGGAAGGTTTCCATGTATATCAAAGAGTTGAGTGTGGCTGTAATTTCAGTGGTCAATAAAGCGGGGGCTTTATCCAGTAACCGACTCAAGATGGTGCGACCGGATGTTACAAAGGCAACTCCAACCTTGTCTCCATCTTTTCGAACCACCTATATACTGTGACGTATAGCCACCATTGCCTCTGATTCCATTGAATTTACTCTGAACAAGGTGTTATTTTGAGAGGTTTTGAAAACCACGGTGGTGATTATGGAGTACAGAATTTTGCAAGATTAATTTTCCCGCTTCTAGGTGAGGATAAATTCGCGTGCCTAAAGGTGGTTTGAAATTGGGTTTCTGAGTGTACAAGGTTTAGTATTCGGCCTAATTCTTTCTGGCCCTTTTAAAACTCTATTTATGCATAGCTGTAGCTAACTCCTAATAGTATACATACTCTTTTATCTATAGCAGATAAAATAATTGTCGACATATAATGAGCAGTTAGTTTCTGGGTCAAGGCATTTCACTATGTTAGTAATGTTTATGTTGAAAAGGGTGACTGACAATATGTTGCCCTAAGGTACACACATCCCGAGCATAGCTTAGATAAAGTGTGCTGCCTATCTTAATTCGGAAATTTCTATTTTTCAAAAAAAATAGGATACAAAGATATATAGGCGTCCCCTTAGACCTAGGTTGAATAGGTCATTTCATGTCGTACTTCCATGTGGTGCCATATGCTTTCTCTAAATCAGTAAAGATAGCTGTTATATGTTCTTTCTTTAGGAAAGCTTCTCTAATAAATGCTTCAAGTCTGACTAGATGATCAATTGTGCATCCCTGGCGTCTGAATCCACTTTGAAAGTCTGTTAATTTTTAGTTGGACTCGATATACCAGAGGAATCTGTCATTTACCTTCGTTCCATGGTTTTGCAAGTACACCTTGTTAGAGATATGAGACAGTATTTGGAATGAACGGCATGCTCCTTTCCAGGTTTGGGTACTGGTATCACTGTTACTTCTCGTCACGACGGCAAGAATTCGCCATTTTTCCAAACTTTATCGAAAATGTTAAGTAGTATACCAGCTGTATCAGCTGTGTTTCAGAAGTTGTCAGTGATATCAGCTGCGTTTCAGAAGTTGTCAGTGATATCAGCTGCTGAAGAGTAATGGGCTCGACCAAGAGTGTCTTGTCCATCTCTGAGAGCGAAAGGTTTACTGTAATCTTCAGCATTAGTAGATTTTAAATTTAAAGGAACTTTTTCCTTCAGGTTTTCGATAAGGCGGGAGTTTTCAGAATAGTTCTCTTGAGAGGAGATTTAGTAGAAAGTTTCGGCCAATGTATTTGATTTTTTTTTAAAAATGTTGTGCCCATTTCATAAGATCTCTTTAAGAGTTGGATACAGCTGCGCTTAATTTTGCCAATGATTTTCAGTACCATATTTGACTGTTGATTTAAAAGAGGATCGAGAGTTTAATATACAGACATATAATTTTCCTGTTTTCCTCCTGCTCTCTCTCTCTCTCTCATGATACGACAAGCTTTTCCTCCATATATACGGTATTTGTTTCTTAAGATTTGCAGCTGTTGGATTGGTGTTCAAATTTTTAAGGACATTTTTCCGTTCCATGTTTGCGTCTTTGCAAGCATCGTCAAACCATAGTATGCTGACAGGTTTAGGAATCGCTGAAGTAGAAGAACCATCAATAACAATATTTGTTTATCTATCTATTTAGTTAGTATGTATATATTTAGTTATTCATTTATATTTTTCTTTCTTTATTTACTTATTTCTATTTATCTATCTCTGATTCAAAAGGTGTTAGTTCTTAAGCGGTTAAAACATGCTCTGCATAACACTTTTCGTTTTGATCACTTGATGTGAGAATCATTGGTAAAGTGTGGATGGACAAAGGTCGTTAAAAAGAGCATATCTGACTTGTCACGATACGAAATATAAATAAATATATTGTAAATTAATAGGACGACTGATTGATAATGCGATTTCTGTAAATGCACGCTTGCAACATTTGCATATCTTTTATAAATTTTTTAGGGGATCACACCGTCACACCTCCTCTCTCTCTCTCTCTCTCTCTCTCTCTCTCTCTCTCTCTCTCTCTCTCTCTCTCTCTCTATATATATATATATATATATATATATATATATATATATATAATGAGTTGAAGAAATAACTTTCAATTTGGCAATCAAGAAAGACAAATTTCCAATAGAAAAATGTACTTATGGAATCTGAGAATCTCACAATGAATTTGTCCTACTGATTTTGGTATAAATGGGAAAACTGTTTACCATTACCAGAACAAAGCTAATAGCCAGAGTTTTAAGTTAAACTTACCTTCTTTCCTTACAGCATAAATGATGCGCCATGTCATTGTCCGAGTGACTACGAAACAGCCAAGCTTGAATCATGCTCTCGATAACCATTCCGAAGTCTTTTTCTATTAAGATTTTTACAATGAAGCTGAACCCATATTTAGCAGAGATATTCATCGATTGAACATATCATCTTATATTATTAAATGTAGTACCATTATTGATTTTACTTATTTCATATAAAACGATATGCATACTTATGTTTTAATGGAGGACTGTCAGTTCTATTCGTTTTAACTACTCACACGAGTCTTGTATATATTGAAATTTCTTGTCTACACACCTCACAATAAAACCTGATATTTAAGCTACAGTATAGGTCATCTACCCAGCTCCTTCACACAATTTGCGAATATATCTTTGTTGTTTATTAAATGTAGTCCAATATCCTAATGCGAAGATACGTTCATAATTTATTTTAAATATTTGATAATCTGGTTTGCATACATTAACAAAAATATTATTATGGCATTTTAATAACAGGACCTATTCGATATATGCATTTGCTTCCTGAATCCTTTGCTGCCACTTTTATGGAGAAAGAAAATAAAATTATTTTTTTTTACGAAAAAGACATTAAAGTATACATTTCCCAAAAGTAATTGTTTTTCATCCTGATTTTAAGAGGTTTTACATGAAAGTATAGGTTGGATCTAAATTATTCAGTTACACATGTTTTTTTAAAAAATATTTTGAGTATGAAAAGAAGTTAAATATTAGTTTAAATAAGTATGATGTTTTCTAATAATGTCAGTAAACCTATTAATCTAACCTTGGTGATTAAAATAAAACCAAGAAAACAATTATGTACATTATTTAAAAAATGTGCTAAGTAATTTTCCTGAAGTGGACTACTTCAAATGTTACCTTATCAAAGTAAAATAATATAAAACTATTTAATTTCAAGATTATATGGTATCTAAAGATTATGTGTAATCCCTATATATGAATTATATAAACTATTGCGATGACGTATATGTGTTCTTTAGTTCACAGAGGTCTGTCTCTCAACTCGAAACGTATGTGATTGAAACAGTGTGGTTATATTGATCTATTTATTTAAATATAGCTCAACAGATTTAGTAAAGTGTGTAGAATATTGCTGTGCACATATAAAAGAATACGTCGAAAGTGCCTTTTCTAGAGGCTTTGAGACAAATATGACTGTCGTAAACAAGAATTCTCTGACTTTGACGGCATCGACAGTTTCTTCCGTTATTATGAAATTAGTTCTTTCCGCCGTTCAATAAAAATGAAAATGACAGACAACAAATCAGATCTTCCTGATATATCCATAGTTGTGTTTCTCGTTGTGAAAAATTGTATTTTGTTTAAAGTAACTTCGTCCACCCAAAATTTCACTTTGATTCAGAATTAAAGGTGAATCATTACAAGGTTGTTACAGTAAATGTATTGCACATTGCAAATATTAGCTTCATATAGATAGATTTAGTTGCCATCTTTCTTGAAACTGAGCCAATCATTTATAGTCCTTAAGTTTGTAAGATTATACTTTATGCAAACCGTTTAAAATAATAAAGGTGTAAGGCTGTTTGTCACCTTTGCCCTTTCTCGCGTTTTCTACATTAAAGGAGCATTTTGTTTGGAGCAAACTACACGGCAAAAAGAAAAAAAAAACAAAAAAAAAAAAAAAAAATACAAAAAAACAAAACAAAAACAAAACAACTTAACTCTGTAATATATCAAGTATAAGCGTGCATCATAATAAAGCTTCCTATTGAGATGAAGTTTAAAACGATACATATTTTAATGGATATATCTAGTGTTTGATTTCTGATGGAAACAAATTGAGCTTATTTTACGATCACAAGAGAAGAGTGGGTAAGATGTCTAAATGAGATAATCAAGAATGCATATTCAGTTCAAATAACCCAGATACTATTATTTAGAAATAGCGTGTGAAATCAAAATTAGTTTCATGTCACCATTTATTTTGCTATCAAAAGGAAAAGCCGGTAAACCATTTACGTCATAATGTCAGTAGCCCGAATCTGAAGACAAAATCATCTCATCCCGCTATAAAACGCAATAGCATTACTATTCTTTGTTTATTTGTATCATTAAAAACAATACTCATTGTTGGAACTTTAATAAATGATTGCTAATTCGATTTGTCTTAACTTTGCATATTTTCTCTTGCATAGGTTGATCATTTGTTATGGTACTTTATACACCATCAAAACAAACTTAAACACAAGCAATATATAAGATTATCTCAGTGATAGTAATAAACGTTTTTAAGCACAAAAATATATTGGTAGCTTTAAACAGTCAGGTATCATTGTCAAGATACATTCGATACAGTCAGATATCAGTGTCAAGATACATTCGATACAGTCCAGAATTTATTTAGTTTCGAAACTCACCTTTTGCATAATGTTTTGTGAAACTTTTGAATATGAAATAAACCCAATGTCAACTGATGTAATATACTGAGTACGTATCTAGTTAGATCAGTTGTTCACCCATTTTATGGGTGAACATATTTTGGGGTCAATCTTGCATGATGTTTATATACCTAACTTTTGTCTACGATTGTAAGTTGTATGGCTATTTTAAAATACTTATTTAACTTTTGTTCATTTGTTTACATAGTATTTCGCAACATGTCCTGTTGTGACATGGGTGAGGTAGGCAACTATTTTTCCATTATATATACAGATTCTGGTAAATAATTCCATTCTTGTTCTAAAATTCATGGTCAAAAGATCAGTCTGAATTTACAGTTGCGTTGTTGAAATGAGATATACTTTGAGAGGAATTATTTATTTTAAATATTCATTGTAATTACTAAAGTACTCATTGACTTTTGGATTAATGCATGATTTTGGGATTTATGTGAACTAATTAAAATACACTCAGGACGACATCTTTTTTGGTTACATCAGGACATTCAAGATTATTAGAATTCATTCGGAACATTCTATTATTTTGGACTTGTCATTAGAACATTTAGGACTATTTGGAATTTAGCTCACACATTGTAAGTGTCTTTTGAATTTTCACTTTAATATATATATATATATATATATATATATATATATATATATATATATTCATTCATTGTTTGTGAGCAATTTTATATTCATATGTTGGGGTTTTCACGCTTTACCATATATTTATATAGATATATACAGATATAAATAAAGATATATATAAATATATATTACATTTTCTTGTTTTGGGCTTTTTATTATATTCATATATTCGTGTGTTCGTGCTTTTTTTGCTGCCTCGTTAGCCTACCACGGTTTGGTTGTTTCTCCTCTCCGCGAACGAAGACGCCAGGCAGCTTGGGAGAGGGTAAAACAACACATACAATATCAATGGGGGTCTAGAATTGCCCATATAGCACTACTATTCTGTATGTCCTCCACCGCCGCACATTCGGTATTGCAACATGTACGGCGGTGCCCGACAACAGGTATAGCATGGATGTATAGGAGCGCCGTACATGAGTTTAACATTGATGTATGCGGGAGCCTTACATAAGATGTACGGCGCTCCCCGATATAGCATTTTAAGTAGTACCTACCTATAGGTAACATGTCATTAGTTCTACCTGGTAAAATTTAACCGCGTATTGACGATATGTCACAGCAAAGGAGGTACTTGTTAAAGGGAGGCAACATACCATTAGATTTGCACTTAGAAAATCTTCAAGCGATTCCATGGTAGCTAGGTAATATTACTATTATATTATTATTATAACCGTGCAGGCTTTGGACTTAGATAATTTTCTGAGTCAGACGGCTATAATAATAATAATATAATAGTAATATTGCCTAGCTATCATTGACTCGATTGAAAATTTTCTAAGTCAACACCTCACCACTCTTATATATATATATATATATATATATATATATATATATATATATATATATATATATATATATATATATATTTATTTATTTATTTAACAGCCACTGGCCACCTCCACACCACGATGAGGCTGGCTGTATGTGGAGGAGGACTCAGGGAAGATTGTCTATAATACAATTTAATACGTGTGTGTGTGCGTTATATTATAACTGACGAAGATGGAGAGGAAGACGAGTCAGATCTTGGAGACTTATGTCTCTAATTTGCAAGATATTGAATGTCAGACACACAAGGCAAGAGAACATTGGAAACAGTTTGGTATGGTATTGCAGAACCAACCGCATTACGGCCAGGCAAGCCTGGAGAACCTTGGAGAGTAATGTCTCAAATATGCAAGATTTTGATTGTCAGGCACACAAGCCAGGAGAACAGTGGACACGGGTTAGTCTGGTATTGCAGTACCACCGGCATTACGGCCAGCCAAGCTACGAGAACCTTGGACACTAACGATTCTCACAAGCCATTATAACATTGGAAACGAATGTCTGGTAAATACAGTACCACCGGGATCGGATTGTTTTTCGCGCTAAAATGCAAAGTACCATTTAGATATAAGAATTATTTGTAAGATTATAAAAATCTTTAGTGGTTATATTCACTTTACATATTATAATTTAAATGTGAGCAATTTTATATTCATATATTGGGCTTTTACCACTTTACCATATATTTTTACGTAGATATAAACGACATCGATTACAGGAAAGTCAAGGATCGGACGTTTATCTCGGTAATATGCAAAGTACCGTTTAGATATAAGACATAATACTATAAGAGTATAATTTATGTGTATTATATGTAATGTACTATCTTCCATCCAGAAAGGCGAAAAAAGCCGTAAAACGCACCGTCTTCAGACATTGGAAATTGCAGCGAACAAAATACGCGATGCCTCCACTGGAGACAAAATACGAGATGCTTCATATCTTATCTCGTCGTTCGAGAGAGGGGACTAACTCTGAAAACCACCATATGTTTTTCTCAGAAGGGAAAAAACAAGCCAGGATACGAATGTCTGGTAAATGCAGTACACCGGGATTACAGGCACACAAACCAGGATTACCTCCAATGGAAACAAAATCAGAGACGCTTCACATCTCTTGACATCTTTTCAGAGATCGCAGCGACAGAAGAGAAAAGAACAAGAGGATACGAATGTCTGGTATATGCAGTACCACCGGGATTATAGGCACACAAGCCAGGATTACCTCCACTGGAAACAAATTAAAAGATGTTTCATATCTACTTGTACATTTCCAGTGAGCGAACAAAATCGGAAGGAGAACTATAGTCAGATATAATATAATATCATCCTATAATTTACAAGTGGTCATATTCACTTTATATATATATATATATATATATATATATATATATATATATATATATATATATATATATATATATATATATAGATATATATATATATATACATATATATATATATGGATATGTATATATATATATATCTACATATATATATATATATATATGTAGATATGTGTGTGTATATATATATTTATATATATATATGTATGTGTGTGTATATATATAGATGTATCTGTATATATATATGTATCTGTATATACATATATATATATATATATATATATATATATATATATATATATATATATATATATATATATATATTCAGTGTTTGTGAGCAATTTTATATTCATATGTTGGGCTTTTCACGCTTTACCATATATTTATATAGATATATTCAGATATAAATAAAGATATATATATATATATATATATATATATATATATATATATATATATATATAAGTATTATTGGGGGTATCGAGACCCAAGGGGGGGCACTTGAATCCCGTACGGGAAATTAACATTGATTGGCTTGGAGAGGCCCCAAAAAAATGGGCCTAGAGAGGCCCAATACGAGGGGGGGGGGAGGGCACAGGTGGGGCACATGAGGCCCAAAATGGTTTATGGAAGTATTTTTAGAGAGATAGAAGTGACACATACGCCTAACACACAAACAAAACATTGAAACACTAGGATTGGTAATGAGATTTCTTTTCTTTCTAATTGGGTGGCTCTGAAAAGGGCCGTTGGGGTTTTTTTTCTTCCTCCACCATTTTTTCAGGAAGTCTAGGATGTTCTTCTTCTTCTTTTTCTGGGGTGGATCAGGGAGCCAGTCAGGATGCCCCAATCGCCTGAACTTCTCCTGGACCTTGATGCAGTTCTCGTTCAAGCGATGGAAGTTGAGTTGTTTCTTCTTCTTCTCCTTCTTCATTTTTTCCTCGGCCCAAACCTTCTTGATCTTCACCACTTCTTCTTGCACGACTTGTTTCACAAGACCCTTGACTGTGAGAAGGGCAGCCCTTCCCTCCTGACGCTACTGGGGGGTGGATACAGCCACCAGCCTTCCTGTAACTTGTCTAGGAGGTACTCCACCCTTTCCAGCAAGTCTAAAGCTTTTTTTAAGGGTGAAATTGTAGAGGAGGTCTTCATCTTTAGGGATTCCTCTACCATAACATCATACACAAGTCTGCTGGATGTTATTAGGGCTGCCACTTGGGTTGTCACATACGGTAGAGTGGTTGGGTAACGCCATTACATTGCCATCCTTTCTAATAGGGACTCCACCCCCATCATCCAAACCCAGGCTTCCTGCAATTGTTCGGCGGTTGTCATTCTGGTCTTCTTTTTCAGTCGACGATGAATGGTGCAACTGGGGAATGCGTCGCTTTATATGCTTAAAGTACGGACGTGAAGGAAAACATCCCTCCCAAAAACATATACAAAATCCTATCACACATAAAAACACACCAAGTGCGCGGACCTAAAAGAAACACTTTTTAATTAAAAAAAAAAAACACACATACACCAAACCCACTCCATACAAACACACCACTTTTTAAAATAATTTTTTATTTTGTAAAAAACATACACAAACATGCATACAAACATTTTTAGAAGAGTTTTTTTTATTTTTATTTTTTAAAAACACGTACACCAAACACCCTCTATACAAACACACGCCACACAAACAAGGGAAAGGTTTTTTTTTTAGTGTGAAAGACAAAGACAAAGTCACACACAGACACATACACTTAACCAACAAATACATATATATGGCAAATAAGATTTTTCTTTTCTTGGCAATTGGATGGCCCTGAAATGGGCCGTTGGTTTGTTTGTACACCTAGAGATGCCCGCACCTCACTGGTCTAGCCCTACAGGCCGCACACCTCTCACTCCATCTGTCTTCACGGCGGTGATTGTTGGAGATAGGGAAGGCAGACGGGGGCTGAGTCGCTTCACTATCACAATCCTCTGTGTTAGGGACAGTGAAGGTCTCCCTTCTTCTCCAAATCAGCCTATGGGCTTGTGCATGCTGTTGTGGAGGGTGATGGAGCTGTGGCTGCTGGGGCTGCTGTTGTGGTGGTGGTGGTAGTGGCCTCACCATCGGCAGCACCGTGCAGTTAGGCCACATCATCCGATGAGGCCTTATGAGTTCTTGCTTCTCCTTCTCCTCCTCATTTGTCTTCTCTTCCCTCTCCTCCATTTCCTCCACTTCATTTAGGAGTTGCCAGGCCATCTCTAGATGTACTCTCAGTTGTCTGATTTTTTCTTTTTTGTTCATCTTGATGGATAAACGTTGGTAGCTCGACTGGGGAACGCGTCGCTTTATATACTTAAAGCACGGACGTGATGGAAAACATCCCTCACACATTCATAAAAAAACATCACCCACACTACCGCGTCTGACGTCATCCTTATGACGTCATTCTTTGCTTCGCGGATTCTGCACTCGACCACCCATCATAAAAAACACACCAAGTACGCGGACCTAAAAGAAAACACTTTTTAATTTTTTTATTTTTTATTTAAAAAAAAAAACACATACACCAAACACACTCTATACAAACACACACCACACATACATTTTTTAGAAGGGAAAGGGATTTTTTTGAGTGGGAAGACAAAGACAAACAAACAAACAAACACTGAGCATACAAAGACACTGAAGTTTTGATGGCAATCCTAGAGTAATCTTTTCTAGAGATCTGGGTGGCCCTGAAAAAGAGTTGGGGGTATTTTGGTGAGAATTTTTTTTAAACTTCTGGCAGCAGGACGACCACGTTTCGCCACAGGTCTCACCGATACAGGACAAAGTAACTTTCTGGTGAAAGAGAAAGCAAACTCATCACAATAAATTCTGCAGCTGACTTCTCCGTCTTGTTGTTTCAGCTGCTGTAAGAGTTGTTGTTGTTGTTGTAGCTGCTGCTGTTGTTGTTGTCTTTGTTGCCGCTGCACTCTTTGTCTCTCCTCTCATTCCGCTCTGTCCCTGACGATTTCTTCTCTCAGGACTTCTTCCACCAGATCTTGAGCCATTTGCAAAAAGATCATCGTCTTCTTCTCTGGGTTCTTCTGAAGTAGGTTATGTCTCACACCCACTGCATATTGACCATTGCTTCATTCAACTTGCTAATTTTAGCTCCCATGTTGAAGTGTTGACGAGTCAACGAGAGTGACTGGACTGACAAGAGCACCGCTTTATATGCTGGAAGCGTGGACGCAATGGAAAAGATGACTCAGATCGATAGAGAGAAATGTGAAAGAGTAGGTACCTCAGATCGATAGAAAGGGTGAAAGAGCATATCCATTTCATTTTTTCAATCCATAAAACAACACAACACCATTTTTTCTCCAAAAATCAACATTTTTAATACATAAGAAGAAGCTTCTCTAACACAAAATGCAAATACAAACAAACAAACATTTTTTTAAAACATGAACGTATTTACAGGGTTGACAACGTTGTGAAGTCAAACTAGACTTCCACTGTTCTAAATCATTCTGTCCTCGATGCACACTACATTTCTGAGCTAAAGACAAGAGATAACCATAATGTTCACAAAACCATCTTTCTACTTTGGCATCATCTCTAGCATACTCCCTATCAAAACAAGTCACAAATATAAAATCGTATATTTTCATCATTCGATGTGAGCAATTTTATATTATGGGCTTTTCACAATGTACCATATATTCATATAGACGTAGAGCTTGAGAAACAAAATCCGAAGCCGAAAAAATCAGTCAGACATACTATATAATATCGTATATTTTCATCAGTCGATTCGAGCAAATATATAGTGTGTTATATGTTGGGCTTTTCACACTTTAACATATATTTTATATAGATATATAGAGATATAAATAAAGATATATATATTATATGTTCTTGTTTTATGCTTTTTATTATTCCCATGACTGCTGAAGATTAAAGTAACTTATATAGGATAGATATCGTTTTGTATCGATTCTTCACCTCTTGTATCGATACGTATATCGATATGGCAAAAGTATCAATACATCGATATATCGATGAATCGTTTCAGCCCTATATGTGATACACTAGGATCTATCTGTAATACTGAGCTCAGCCTGGAACACATTTCCCATTCTAGCCAAAAGTAATAACAGGTTGTGACTTAAGGTAAGAAGGGGCCAGCGCCCAAATTCATCCTGTGTTTTTCAAAAAAAAAAAAAAAAAAAAAAATAAGTCCAATTTCTACTCTTTTCGGCCTGACCCTTTGTCATAGCCAAGTGAAGTACGTCGTCTTTCACACCTCTCAGCAGCGGACAGAGCGAGAATCTCTCGGAAACGGAAGTTTTTTCTACCCCCATTTCAGGCTAAAGTTGTCAATAATGCCAGGGGAAAAAGCACTATCGTAAGTAGTAAGAGGAAAAGCAGTTCCAACACACCCAAAATGTTCCTGCTCCATTCTACGTGGGAGGGGGGTGGGGTAGTTGTATTTGAGTTTGATACATGACACTTAAAATAGCTGACCTATTTGTAATCTCACATTTTCTGAGCCATATTTCGGACAAGATTCGGACAAGATTTTGCATACAAGCCTTCATTGCCCATGCGATCCTTTAAACTAGATCTGGAAAAGGTTTTGCATGTAAACTTCCATGATCTTGACCATTTTTTAAATCTGATCCACAAAAAATTGTGCATGCAAGGATACAACATCGAAGCGATGCTTTCAACCACATCCGGAAAAGAAATTGAATGTAAACTTCCTTTGTGTGGACCAATTTTTTTATTCGATCCGGATAAAATTTGGCATGCAATTCTATATCATCCGGGCGATGCTTTTTAACCACATCCGGAAAGAAATCGAATGTAATTTTTTAATGTGCGAACCAATTTTTCTACCTGATCCAGACAAGATTTTGGATGCAAGGCTACATCATCCGGGCGATGCTTTTTTACCACATCCAGAAAAGAAATCGAACGTAAACTTCCAATGTGCGGACTAATTTTTTTATCTGATCCGGTCAATATTTTGCATGCAAGGCTACATCATCAAGGCGATGCTTTTTTACCACACCCGGAAAGATGTCGAATGTAAACTTCCCATACGCGGATCAATTTCTTTATCTGATCCGGACAAGATTTTGCATGAAAAGCTATACCATCCGGATGATGCTTTTTTACCACATCTGGAAATGAGTCGAACATAAACTTCCAATGTGCGGACCAATTTTTTTATCTGATCCGGTCAATATTTTGCATGCAAGGCTACATCATCAAGGCGATGCTTTTTTACCACATCCAGAAAAGAAATCGAACGTAAACTTCCAATGTGCGGACTAATTTTTTTATCTGATCCGGTCAATATTTTGCATGCAAGGCTACATCATCAAGGCGATGCTTTCTTACCACACCCAGAAAAATGTCGAATGTAAACTTTCCATACGCGGATCAATTTCTTTATCTGATCCGGACAAGATTTGGCATGAAAGGCTATATCATCCGGATGATGCTTTTTTACCACATCTGGAAATGAGTCGAACATAAACTTCCAATGTGCGGACCAATTTTTTTTATCTGATCTGGACAATATCTTGCATGCAAGGCTATGTCATCCTGGTGATGTTTTTAACCACACCTGGAAAAGAAATCCCATGTAAACTTCCATCGTCCGGAGCATATGTGATAGGGGTGAAACCATACACCTGTGCCGCGTATCGATACGATTAACGATACACAGCCTACGATAGGATACATTAACGATTCTTAGTTTAAAGAATAAGAAAGCAAACGACAAATAATTATTCATGACTGCTGAAGATTAAAGTAACTTATATAGGATAGATATCGTTTTGTATCGATTCTTCACCTCTTGTATCGATACGTATATCGATATGGCAAAAGTATCAATACATCGATATATCGATGAATCGTTTCACCCCTATATGTGATACACTAGGATCTATCTGTAATACTGAGCTCAGCCTGGAACACATTTCCCATTCTAGCCAAAAGTAATAACAGGTTGTGACTTAAGGTAAGAAGGGGCCAGCGCCCAAATTCATCCTGTGTTTTTCAAAAAAAAAAAAAAAAAAAAAATAAGTCCAATTTCTACTCTTTTCGGCCTGACCCTTTGTCATAGCCAAGTGAAGTACGTCGTCTTTCACACCTCTCAGCAGCGGACAGAGCGAGAATCTCTCGGAAACGGAAGTTTTTTCTACCCCCATTTCAGGCTAAAGTTGTCAATAATGACAGGGGAAAAAGCACTATCGTAAGTAGTAAGAGGAAAAGCAGTTACAACACACCCAAAATGTTCCTGCTCCATTCTACGTGGGAGGGGGGTGGGGTAGCTGTATTTGAGTTTGATACATGACACTTAAAATAGCTGACCTATTTGTAATCTTCCATTTTCTGAGCCATATTTCGGACAAGATTCGGACAAGATTTTGCATACAAGCCTTCATTGCCCATGCGATCCTTTTAACTAGATCTGGAAATTGTTTCGCATGTAAACTTCCATCATCCGGACCATTTTTTAAATCTGATCCACACAAAATTGTGCATGCAAGGATACAACATCGAAGCGATGCTTTCAACCACATCCGGAAAAGAAATTGAATGTAAACTTCCTTTGTGCGGACCAATTTTTTTATTTGATTAGGGTAAAATTTGGCATGCAATTCTATATCATCTGGGCGATGCTTTTTAACCCCATCCGAAAAGAAATCGAATGTAATTTTTTAATGTGCGAACCAATTTTTTTACCTGATCCAGACAAGATTTTGGATGCAAGGCTACATCATCCCGGTGATGCTTTTTTACCACATCCAGAAAAGAAATCGAACGTAAACTTCCAATGTGCGGACTAATTTTTTTATCTGATCCGGTCAATATTTGGCATGCAAGGGTACATCATCAAGGCGATGCTTTTTTACCACACCCAGAAAGATGTCGAATGTAAACTTCCCATATGCGGATCAATTTCTTTATCTGATCCGGACAAGATTTGGCATGAAAGGCTATATCATCCGGATGATGCTTTTTTACCACATCTGGAAATGAGTCGAACATAAACTTCCAATGTGCGGACCAATTTTTTTATCTGATCTGGACAATATCTTGCATGCAAGGCTATGCCATCCTGGTGGTTTTTAACCACACCTGGAAAAGAAATCCCACGTAAACTTCCATCGTCCGGAGCATATGTGATAGGGGTGAAACCATACACCTGTGCCGCGTATCGATACGATTAACGATACACAGCCTACGATAGGATACATTAACGATTCTTAGTTTAAAGAATAAGAAAGCAAACGACAAATAATTATTCATGACTGCTGAAGATTAAAGTAACTTATATAGGATAGATATCGTTTTGTATCGATTCTTCGCCTCTTGTATCGATACGTATATCGATATGGCAAAAGTATCAATACATCGATATATCGATGAATCGTTTCACCCCTATATGTGATACACTAGGATCTATCTGTAATACTGAGCTCAGCCTGGAAAACATTTCCCATTCTAGCCAAAAGTAATAACAGGTTGTGACTTAAGGTAAGAAGGGGCCAGCGCCCAAATTCATCCTGTGTTTTTCAAAAAAAAAAAAAAAAAAATAAGTCCAATTTCTACTCTTTTCGGCCTGACCCTTTGTCATAGCCAAGTGAAGTACGTCGTCTTTCACACCTCTCAGCAGCGGACAGAGCGAGAATCTCTCGGAAACGGAAGTTTTTTCTACCCCCATTTCAGGCTAAAGTTGTCAATAATGCCAGGGGAAAAAGCACTATCGTAAGTAGTAAGAGGAAAAGCAGTTCCAACACACCCAAAATGTTCCTGCTCCATTCTACGTGGGAGGGGGGTGGGGTAGTTGTACTTGAGTTTGATACATGACACTTAAAATAGCTGACCTATTTGTAATCTTCCATTTTCTGAGCCATATTTCGGACAAGATTCGGACAAGATTTTGCATACAAGCCTTCATTGCCCATGCGATCCTTTTAACTAGATCTGGAAAAGGTTTCACATGTAAACTTCCATCATCCAGACCATTATTTTAATCTGATCCACACAAAATTGTGCATGCAAGGATACAACATCGAAGCGATGCTTTCAACCACATCCGGAAAAGAAATTGAATGTAAACTTCCTTTGTGCGGACCAATTTTTTTTATTTGATTAGGGTAAAATTTGGCATGCAATTCTATATCATCCAGGCGATGCTTTTTAACCCCATCCGGAAAGAAATCGAATGTAATTTTTTAATGTGCGAACCAATTTTTTTACCTGATCCAGACAAGATTTTGGATGCAAGGCTACATCATCCGGGCGATGCTTTTTTACCACATCCAGAACAGAAATCAAACGTAAACTTCCAATGTGCGGACTAATTTTTTTATCTGATCCGGTCAATATTTGGCATGCAAGGGTACATCATCAAGGCGATGCTTTTTTACCACACCCAGAAAGATGTCGAATGTAAACTTCCCATATGCGGATCAATTTCTTTATCTGATCCGGACAAGATTTGGCATGAAAGGCTATATCATCCGGATGATGCTTTTTTACCACATCTGGAAATGAGTCGAACATAAACTTCCAATGTGCGGACCAATTTTTTTTATCTGATCTGGACAATATCTTGCATGCAAGGCTATGTCATCCTGGTGATGTTTTTAACCACACCTGGAAAAGAAATCCCACGTAAACTTCCATCGTCCGGAGCATATGTGATAGGGGTGAAACCATACACCTGTGCCGCGTATCGATACGATTAACGATACACAGCCTACGATAGGATACATTAACGATTCTTAGTTTAAAGAATAAGAAAGCAAACGACAAATAATTATTCATGACTGCTGAAGATTAAAGTAACTTATATAGGATCGATATCGTTTTGTATCGATTCTTCACCTCTTGTATCGATACGTATATCGATATGGCAAAAGTATCAATACATCGATATATCGATGAATCGTTTCACCCCTATATGTGATACACTAGGATCTATCTGTAATACTGAGCTCAGCCTGGAACACATTTCCCATTCTAGCCAAAAGTAATAACAGGTTGTGACTTAAGGTAAGAAGGGGCCAGCGCCCAAATTCATCCTGTGTTTTTCAAAAAAAAAAAAAAAAAAAAAAATAAGTCCAATTTCTACTCTTTTCGGCCTGACCCTTTGTCATAGCCAAGTGAAGTACGTCGTCTTTCACACCTCTCAGCAGCGGACAGAGCGAGAATCTCTCGGAAACGGAAGTTTTTTCTACCCCCATTTCAGGCTAAAGTTGTCAATAATGCCAGGGGAAAAAGCACTATCGTAAGTAGTAAGAGGAAAAGCAGTTCCAACACACCCAAAATGTTCCTGCTCCATTCTACGTGGGAGGGGGGTGGGGTAGCTGTATTTGAGTTTGATACATGACACTTAAAATAGCTGACCTATTTGTAATCTTCCATTTTCTGAGCCATATTTCGGACAAGATTCGGACAAGATTTTGCATACAAGCCTTCATTGCCCATGCGATCCTTTTAACTAGATCTGGAAATTGTTTCGCATGTAAACTTCCATCATCCGGACCATTTTTTAAATCTGATCCACACAAAATTGTGCATGCAAGGATACAACATCGAAGCGATGCTTTCAACCACATCCGGAAAAGAAATTGAATGTAAACTTCCTTTGTGCGGACCAATTTTTTTATTTGATTAGGGTAAAATTTGGCATGCAATTCTATATCATCTGGGCGATGCTTTTTAACCCCATCCGAAAAGAAATCGAATGTAATTTTTTAATGTGCGAACCAATTTTTTTACCTGATCCAGACAAGATTTTGGATGCAAGGCTACATCATCCGGGTGATGCTTTTTTACCACATCCAGAAAAGAAATCGAACGTAAACTTCCAATGTGCGGACTAATTTTTTTATCTGATCTGGTCAATATTTGGCATGCAAGGCTACATCATCAAGGCGATGCTTTTTTACCACACCCGGAAAGATGTCGAATGTAAACTTCCCATATGCGGATCAATTTCTTTATCTGATCCGGACAAGATTTGGCATGAAAGGCTATATCATCCGGATGATGCTTTTTTACCACATCTGGAAATGAGTCGAACATAAACTTCCAATGTGCGGACCAATTTTTTTTATCTGATCTGGACAATATCTTGCATGCAAGGCTATGTCATCCTGGGGATGTTTTTAACCACACCTGGAAAAGAAATCCCACGTAAACTTCCATCGTCCGGAGCATATGTGATAGGGGTGAAACCATACACCTGTGCCGCGTATCGATACGATTAACGATACACAGCCTACGATAGGATACATTAACGATTCTTAGTTTAAAGAATAAGAAAGCAAACGACAAATAATTATTCATGACTGCTGAAGATTAAAGTAACTTATATAGGATAGATATCGTTTTGTATCGATTCTTCACCTCTTGTATCGATACGTATATCGATATGGCAAAAGTATCAATACATCGATATATCGATGAATCGTTTCACCCCTATATGTGATACACTAGGATCTATCTGTAATACTGAGCTCAGCCTGGAACACATTTCCCATTCTAGCCAAAAGTAATAACAGGTTGTGACTTAAGGTAAGAAGGGGCCAGCGCCCAAATTCATCCTGTGTTTTTCAAAAAAAAAAAAAAAAAAAAAATAAGTCCAATTTCTACTCTTTTCGGCCTGACCCTTTGTCATAGCCAAGTGAAGTACGTCGTCTTTCACACCTCTCAGCAGCGGACAGAGCGAGAATCTCTCGGAAACGGAAGTTTTTTCTACCCCCATTTCAGGCTAAAGTTGTCAATAATGCCAGGGGAAAAAGCACTATCGTAAGTAGTAAGAGGAAAAGCAGTTCCAACACACCCAAAATGTTCCTGCTCCATTCTACGTGGGAGGGGGGGTGGGGTAGCTGTATTTGAGTTTGATACATGACACTTAAAATAGCTGACCTATTTGTAATCTTCCATTTTCTGAGCCATATTTCGGACAAGATTCGGACAAGATTTTGCATACAAGCCTTCATTGCCCATGCGATCCTTTTAACTAGATCTGGAAATTGTTTCGCATGTAAACTTCCATCATCCGGACCATTTTTTAAATCTGATCCACACAAAATTGTGCATGCAAGGATACAACATCGAAGCGATGCTTTCAACCACATCCGGAAAAGAAATTGAATGTAAACTTCCTTTGTGCGGACCAATTTTTTTATTTGATTAGGGTAAAATTTGGCATGCAATTCTATATCATCTGGGCGATGCTTTTTAACCCCATCCGAAAAGAAATCGAATGTAATTTTTTAATGTGCGAACCAATTTTTTTACCTGATCCAGACAAGATTTTGGATGCAAGGCTACATCATCCGGGTGATGCTTTTTTACCACATCCAGAAAAGAAATCGAACGTAAACTTCCAATGTGCGGACTAATTTTTTTATCTGATCTGGTCAATATTTGGCATGCAAGGCTACATCATCAAGGCGATGCTTTTTTACCACACCCGGAAAGATGTCGAATGTAAACTTCCCATATGCGGATCAATTTCTTTATCTGATCCGGACAAGATTTGGCATGAAAGGCTATATCATCCGGATGATGCTTTTTTACCACATCTGGAAATGAGTCGAACATAAACTTCCAATGTGCGGACCAATTTTTTTATCTGATCTGGACAATATCTTGCATGCAAGGCTATGCCATCCTGGTGGTTTTTAACCACACCTGGAAAAGAAATCCCACGTAAACTTCCATCGTCCGGAGCATATGTGATAGGGGTGAAACCATACACCTGTGCCGCGTATCGATACGATTAACGATACACAGCCTACGATAGGATACATTAACGATTCTTAGTTTAAAGAATAAGAAAGCAAACGACAAATAATTATTCATGACTGCTGAAGATTAAAGTAACTTATATAGGATCGATATCGTTTTGTATCGATTCTTCACCTCTTGTATCGATACGTATATCGATATGGCAAAAGTATCAATACATCGATATATCGATGAATCGTTTCACCCCTATATGTGATACACTAGGATCTATCTGTAATACTGAGCTCAGCCTGGAACACATTTCCCATTCTAGCCAAAAGTAATAACAGGTTGTGACTTAAGGTAAGAAGGGGCCAGCGCCCAAATTCATCCTGTGTTTTTCAAAAAAAAAAAAAAAAAAAAATAAGTCCAATTTCTACTCTTTTCGGCCTGACCCTTTGTCATAGCCAAGTGAAGTACGTCGTCTTTCACACCTCTCAGCAGCGGACAGAGCGAGAATCTCTCGGAAACGGAAGTTTTTTCTACCCCCATTTCAGGCTAAAGTTGTCAATAATGCCAGGGGAAAAAGCACTATCGTAAGTAGTAAGAGGAAAAGCAGTTCCAACACACCCAAAATGTTCCTGCTCCATTCTACGTGGGAGGGGGGTGGGGTAGCTGTATTTGAGTTTGATACATGACACTTAAAATAGCTGACCTATTTGTAATCTTCCATTTTCTGAGCCATATTTCGGACAAGATTCGGACAAGATTTTGCATACAAGCCTTCATTGCCCATGCGATCCTTTTAACTAGATCTGGAAATTGTTTCGCATGTAAACTTCCATCATCCGGACCATTTTTTAAATCTGATCCACACAAAATTGTGCATGCAAGGATACAACATCGAAGCGATGCTTTCAACCACATCCGGAAAAGAAATTGAATGTAAACTTCCTTTGTGCGGACCAATTTTTTTATTTGATTAGGGTAAAATTTGGCATGCAATTCTATATCATCTGGGCGATGCTTTTTAACCCCATCCGGAAAGAAATCGAATGTAATTTTTTAATGTGCGAACCAATTTTTTTACCTGATCCAGACAAGATTTTGGATGCAAGGCTACATCATCCGGGTGATGCTTTTTTACCACATCCAGAAAAGAAATCGAACGTAAACTTCCAATGTGCGGACTAATTTTTTTATCTGATCTGGTCAATATTTGGCATGCAAGGCTACATCATCAAGGCGATGCTTTTTTACCACACCCGGAAAGATGTCGAATGTAAACTTCCCATATGCGGATCAATTTCTTTATCTGATCCGGACAAGATTTGGCATGAAAGGCTATATCATCCGGATGATGCTTTTTTACCACATCTGGAAATGAGTCGAACATAAACTTCCAATGTGCGGACCAATTTTTTTTATCTGATCTGGACAATATCTTGCATGCAAGGCTATGTCATCCTGGGGATGTTTTTAACCACACCTGGAAAAGAAATCCCACGTAAACTTCCATCGTCCGGAGCATATGTGATAGGGGTGAAACCATACACCTGTGCCGCGTATCGATACGATTAACGATACACAGCCTACGATAGGATACATTAACGATTCTTAGTTTAAAGAATAAGAAAGCAAACGACAAATAATTATTCATGACTGCTGAAGATTAAAGTAACTTATATAGGATAGATATCGTTTTGTATCGATTCTTCACCTCTTGTATCGATACGTATATCGATATGGCAAAAGTATCAATACATCGATATATCGATGAATCGTTTCACCCCTATATGTGATACACTAGGATCTATCTGTAATACTGAGCTCAGCCTGGAACACATTTCCCATTCTAGCCAAAAGTAATAACAGGTTGTGACTTAAGGTAAGAAGGGGCCAGCGCCCAAATTCATCCTGTGTTTTTCAAAAAAAAAAAAAAAAAAAAAATAAGTCCAATTTCTACTCTTTTCGGCCTGACCCTTTGTCATAGCCAAGTGAAGTACGTCGTCTTTCACACCTCTCAGCAGCGGACAGAGCGAGAATCTCTCGGAAACGGAAGTTTTTTCTACCCCCATTTCAGGCTAAAGTTGTCAATAATGCCAGGGGAAAAAGCACTATCGTAAGTAGTAAGAGGAAAAGCAGTTCCAACACACCCAAAATGTTCCTGCTCCATTCTACGTGGGAGGGGGGTGGGGTAGCTGTATTTGAGTTTGATACATGACACTTAAAATAGCTGACCTATTTGTAATCTTCCATTTTCTGAGCCATATTTCGGACAAGATTCGGACAAGATTTTGCATACAAGCCTTCATTGCCCATGCGATCCTTTTAACTAGATCTGGAAATTGTTTCGCATGTAAACTTCCATCATCCGGACCATTTTTTAAATCTGATCCACACAAAATTGTGCATGCAAGGATACAACATCGAAGCGATGCTTTCAACCACATCCGGAAAAGAAATTGAATGTAAACTTCCTTTGTGCGGACCAATTTTTTTATTTGATTAGGGTAAAATTTGGCATGCAATTCTATATCATCTGGGCGATGCTTTTTAACCCCATCCGAAAAGAAATCGAATGTAATTTTTTAATGTGCGAACCAATTTTTTTACCTGATCCAGACAAGATTTTGGATGCAAGGCTACATCATCCGGGTGATGCTTTTTTACCACATCCAGAAAAGAAATCGAACGTAAACTTCCAATGTGCGGACTAATTTTTTTATCTGATCTGGTCAATATTTGGCATGCAAGGCTACATCATCAAGGCGATGCTTTTTTACCACACCCGGAAAGATGTCGAATGTAAACTTCCCATATGCGGATCAATTTCTTTATCTGATCCGGACAAGATTTGGCATGAAAGGCTATATCATCCGGATGATGCTTTTTTACCACATCTGGAAATGAGTCGAACATAAACTTCCAATGTGCGGACCAATTTTTTTTATCTGATCTGGACAATATCTTGCATGCAAGGCTATGTCATCCTGGGGATGTTTTTAACCACACCTGGAAAAGAAATCCCACGTAAACTTCCATCGTCCGGAGCATATGTGATAGGGGTGAAACCATACACCTGTGCCGCGTATCGATACGATTAACGATACACAGCCTACGATAGGATACATTAACGATTCTTAGTTTAAAGAATAAGAAAGCAAACGACAAATAATTATTCATGACTGCTGAAGATTAAAGTAACTTATATAGGATAGATATCGTTTTGTATCGATTCTTCACCTCTTGTATCGATACGTATATCGATATGGCAAAAGTATCAATACATCGATATATCGATGAATCGTTTCACCCCTATATGTGATACACTAGGATCTATCTGTAATACTGAGCTCAGCCTGGAACACATTTCCCATTCTAGCCAAAAGTAATAACAGGTTGTGACTTAAGGTAAGAAGGGGCCAGCGCCCAAATTCATCCTGTGTTTTTCAAAAAAAAAAAAAAAAAAAAAATAAGTCCAATTTCTACTCTTTTCGGCCTGACCCTTTGTCATAGCCAAGTGAAGTACGTCGTCTTTCACACCTCTCAGCAGCGGACAGAGCGAGAATCTCTCGGAAACGGAAGTTTTTTCTACCCCCATTTCAGGCTAAAGTTGTCAATAATGCCAGGGGAAAAAGCACTATCGTAAGTAGTAAGAGGAAAAGCAGTTCCAACACACCCAAAATGTTCCTGCTCCATTCTACGTGGGAGGGGGGTGGGGTAGCTGTATTTGAGTTTGATACATGACACTTAAAATAGCTGACCTATTTGTAATCTTCCATTTTCTGAGCCATATTTCGGACAAGATTCGGACAAGATTTTGCATACAAGCCTTCATTGCCCATGCGATCCTTTTAACTAGATCTGGAAATTGTTTCGCATGTAAACTTCCATCATCCGGACCATTTTTTAAATCTGATCCACACAAAATTGTGCATGCAAGGATACAACATCGAAGCGATGCTTTCAACCACATCCGGAAAAGAAATTGAATGTAAACTTCCTTTGTGCGGACCAATTTTTTTATTTGATTAGGGTAAAATTTGGCATGCAATTCTATATCATCTGGGCGATGCTTTTTAACCCCATCCGAAAAGAAATCGAATGTAATTTTTTAATGTGCGAACCAATTTTTTTACCTGATCCAGACAAGATTTTGGATGCAAGGCTACATCATCCGGGTGATGCTTTTTTACCACATCCAGAAAAGAAATCGAACGTAAACTTCCAATGTGCGGACTAATTTTTTTATCTGATCTGGTCAATATTTGGCATGCAAGGCTACATCATCAAGGCGATGCTTTTTTACCACACCCGGAAAGATGTCGAATGTAAACTTCCCATATGCGGATCAATTTCTTTATCTGATCCGGACAAGATTTGGCATGAAAGGCTATATCATCCGGATGATGCTTTTTTACCACATCTGGAAATGAGTCGAACATAAACTTCCAATGTGCGGACCAATTTTTTTTATCTGATCTGGACAATATCTTGCATGCAAGGCTATGTCATCCTGGGGATGTTTTTAACCACACCTGGAAAAGAAATCCCACGTAAACTTCCATCGTCCGGAGCATATGTGATAGGGGTGAAACCATACACCTGTGCCGCGTATCGATACGATTAACGATACACAGCCTACGATAGGATACATTAACGATTCTTAGTTTAAAGAATAAGAAAGCAAACGACAAATAATTATTCATGACTGCTGAAGATTAAAGTAACTTATATAGGATAGATATCGTTTTGTATCGATTCTTCACCTCTTGTATCGATACGTATATCGATATGGCAAAAGTATCAATACATCGATATATCGATGAATCGTTTCACCCCTATATGTGATACACTAGGATCTATCTGTAATACTGAGCTCAGCCTGGAACACATTTCCCATTCTAGCCAAAAGTAATAACAGGTTGTGACTTAAGGTAAGAAGGGGCCAGCGCCCAAATTCATCCTGTGTTTTTCAAAAAAAAAAAAAAAAAAAAATAAGTCCAATTTCTACTCTTTTCGGCCTGACCCTTTGTCATAGCCAAGTGAAGTACGTCGTCTTTCACACCTCTCAGCAGCGGACAGAGCGAGAATCTCTCGGAAACGGAAGTTTTTTCTACCCCCATTTCAGGCTAAAGTTGTCAATAATGCCAGGGGAAAAAGCACTATCGTAAGTAGTAAGAGGAAAAGCAGTTCCAACACACCCAAAATGTTCCTGCTCCATTCTACGTGGGAGGGGGGTGGGGTAGCTGTATTTGAGTTTGATACATGACACTTAAAATAGCTGACCTATTTGTAATCTTCCATTTTCTGAGCCATATTTCGGACAAGATTCGGACAAGATTTTGCATACAAGCCTTCATTGCCCATGCGATCCTTTTAACTAGATCTGGAAATTGTTTCGCATGTAAACTTCCATCATCCGGACCATTTTTTAAATCTGATCCACACAAAATTGTGCATGCAAGGATACAACATCGAAGCGATGCTTTCAACCACATCCGGAAAAGAAATTGAATGTAAACTTCCTTTGTGCGGACCAATTTTTTTATTTGATTAGGGTAAAATTTGGCATGCAATTCTATATCATCTGGGCGATGCTTTTTAACCCCATCCGAAAAGAAATCGAATGTAATTTTTTAATGTGCGAACCAATTTTTTTACCTGATCCAGACAAGATTTTGGATGCAAGGCTACATCATCCGGGTGATGCTTTTTTACCACATCCAGAAAAGAAATCGAACGTAAACTTCCAATGTGCGGACTAATTTTTTTATCTGATCTGGTCAATATTTGGCATGCAAGGCTACATCATCAAGGCGATGCTTTTTTACCACACCCGGAAAGATGTCGAATGTAAACTTCCCATATGCGGATCAATTTCTTTATCTGATCCGGACAAGATTTGGCATGAAAGGCTATATCATCCGGATGATGCTTTTTTACCACATCTGGAAATGAGTCGAACATAAACTTCCAATGTGCGGACCAATTTTTTTTATCTGATCTGGACAATATCTTGCATGCAAGGCTATGTCATCCTGGGGATGTTTTTAACCACACCTGGAAAAGAAATCCCACGTAAACTTCCATCGTCCGGAGCATATGTGATAGGGGTGAAACCATACACCTGTGCCGCGTATCGATACGATTAACGATACACAGCCTACGATAGGATACATTAACGATTCTTAGTTTAAAGAATAAGAAAGCAAACGACAAATAATTATTCATGACTGCTGAAGATTAAAGTAACTTATATAGGATAGATATCGTTTTGTATCGATTCTTCACCTCTTGTATCGATACGTATATCGATATGGCAAAAGTATCAATACATCGATATATCGATGAATCGTTTCACCCCTATATGTGATACACTAGGATCTATCTGTAATACTGAGCTCAGCCTGGAACACATTTCCCATTCTAGCCAAAAGTAATAACAGGTTGTGACTTAAGGTAAGAAGGGGCCAGCGCCCAAATTCATCCTGTGTTTTTCAAAAAAAAAAAAAAAAAAAAATAAGTCCAATTTCTACTCTTTTCGGCCTGACCCTTTGTCATAGCCAAGTGAAGTACGTCGTCTTTCACACCTCTCAGCAGCGGACAGAGCGAGAATCTCTCGGAAACGGAAGTTTTTTCTACCCCCATTTCAGGCTAAAGTTGTCAATAATGCCAGGGGAAAAAGCACTATCGTAAGTAGTAAGAGGAAAAGCAGTTCCAACACACCCAAAATGTTCCTGCTCCATTCTACGTGGGAGGGGGTGGGGGGTGGGGTAGCTGTATTTGAGTTTGATACATGACACTTAAAATAGCTGACCTATTTGTAATCTTCCATTTTCTGAGCCATATTTCGGACAAGATTCGGACAAGATTTTGCATACAAGCCTTCATTGCCCATGCGATCCTTTTAACTAGATCTGGAAATTGTTTCGCATGTAAACTTCCATCATCCGGACCATTTTTTAAATCTGATCCACACAAAATTGTGCATGCAAGGATACAACATCGAAGCGATGCTTTCAACCACATCCGGAAAAGAAATTGAATGTAAACTTCCTTTGTGCGGACCAATTTTTTTATTTGATTAGGGTAAAATTTGGCATGCAATTCTATATCATCTGGGCGATGCTTTTTAACCCCATCCGAAAAGAAATCGAATGTAATTTTTTAATGTGCGAACCAATTTTTTTACCTGATCCAGACAAGATTTTGGATGCAAGGCTACATCATCCGGGTGATGCTTTTTTACCACATCCAGAAAAGAAATCGAACGTAAACTTCCAATGTGCGGACTAATTTTTTTATCTGATCTGGTCAATATTTGGCATGCAAGGCTACATCATCAAGGCGATGCTTTTTTACCACACCCGGAAAGATGTCGAATGTAAACTTCCCATATGCGGATCAATTTCTTTATCTGATCCGGACAAGATTTGGCATGAAAGGCTATATCATCCGGATGATGCTTTTTTACCACATCTGGAAATGAGTCGAACATAAACTTCCAATGTGCGGACCAATTTTTTTTATCTGATCTGGACAATATCTTGCATGCAAGGCTATGTCATCCTGGGGATGTTTTTAACCACACCTGGAAAAGAAATCCCACGTAAACTTCCATCGTCCGGAGCATATGTGATAGGGGTGAAACCATACACCTGTGCCGCGTATCGATACGATTAACGATACACAGCCTACGATAGGATACATTAACGATTCTTAGTTTAAAGAATAAGAAAGCAAACGACAAATAATTATTCATGACTGCTGAAGATTAAAGTAACTTATATAGGATCGATATCGTTTTGTATCGATTCTTCACCTCTTGTATCGATACGTATATCGATATGGCAAAAGTATCAATACATCGATATATCGATGAATCGTTTCACCCCTATATGTGATACACTAGGATCTATCTGTAATACTGAGCTCAGCCTGGAACACATTTCCCATTCTAGCCAAAAGTAATAACAGGTTGTGACTTAAGGTAAGAAGGGGCCAGCGCCCAAATTCATCCTGTGTTTTTCAAAAAAAAAAAAAAAAAAAAAATAAGTCCAATTTCTACTCTTTTCGGCCTGACCCTTTGTCATAGCCAAGTGAAGTACGTCGTCTTTCACACCTCTCAGCAGCGGACAGAGCGAGAATCTCTCGGAAACGGAAGTTTTTTCTACCCCCATTTCAGGCTAAAGTTGTCAATAATGCCAGGGGAAAAAGCACTATCGTAAGTAGTAAGAGGAAAAGCAGTTCCAACACACCCAAAATGTTCCTGCTCCATTCTACGTGGGAGGGGGGTGGGGTAGCTGTATTTGAGTTTGATACATGACACTTAAAATAGCTGACCTATTTGTAATCTTCCATTTTCTGAGCCATATTTCGGACAAGATTCGGACAAGATTTTGCATACAAGCCTTCATTGCCCATGCGATCCTTTTAACTAGATCTGGAAATTGTTTCGCATGTAAACTTCCATCATCCGGACCATTTTTTAAATCTGATCCACACAAAATTGTGCATGCAAGGATACAACATCGAAGCGATGCTTTCAACCACATCCGGAAAAGAAATTGAATGTAAACTTCCTTTGTGCGGACCAATTTTTTTATTTGATTAGGGTAAAATTTGGCATGCAATTCTATATCATCTGGGCGATGCTTTTTAACCCCATCCGAAAAGAAATCGAATGTAATTTTTTAATGTGCGAACCAATTTTTTTACCTGATCCAGACAAGATTTTGGATGCAAGGCTACATCATCCGGGTGATGCTTTTTTACCACATCCAGAAAAGAAATCGAACGTAAACTTCCAATGTGCGGACTAATTTTTTTATCTGATCTGGTCAATATTTGGCATGCAAGGCTACATCATCAAGGCGATGCTTTTTTACCACACCCGGAAAGATGTCGAATGTAAACTTCCCATATGCGGATCAATTTCTTTATCTGATCCGGACAAGATTTGGCATGAAAGGCTATATCATCCGGATGATGCTTTTTTACCACATCTGGAAATGAGTCGAACATAAACTTCCAATGTGCGGACCAATTTTTTTTATCTGATCTGGACAATATCTTGCATGCAAGGCTATGTCATCCTGGGGATGTTTTTAACCACACCTGGAAAAGAAATCCCACGTAAACTTCCATCGTCCGGAGCATATGTGATAGGGGTGAAACCATACACCTGTGCCGCGTATCGATACGATTAACGATACACAGCCTACGATAGGATACATTAACGATTCTTAGTTTAAAGAATAAGAAAGCAAACGACAAATAATTATTCATGACTGCTGAAGATTAAAGTAACTTATATAGGATAGATATCGTTTTGTATCGATTCTTCACCTCTTGTATCGATACGTATATCGATATGGCAAAAGTATCAATACATCGATATATCGATGAATCGTTTCACCCCTATATGTGATACACTAGGATCTATCTGTAATACTGAGCTCAGCCTGGAACACATTTCCCATTCTAGCCAAAAGTAATAACAGGTTGTGACTTAAGGTAAGAAGGGGCCAGCGCCCAAATTCATCCTGTGTTTTTCAAAAAAAAAAAAAAAAAAAATAAGTCCAATTTCTACTCTTTTCGGCCTGACCCTTTGTCATAGCCAAGTGAAGTACGTCGTCTTTCACACCTCTCAGCAGCGGACAGAGCGAGAATCTCTCGGAAACGGAAGTTTTTTCTACCCCCATTTCAGGCTAAAGTTGTCAATAATGCCAGGGGAAAAAGCACTATCGTAAGTAGTAAGAGGAAAAGCAGTTCCAACACACCCAAAATGTTCCTGCTCCATTCTACGTGGGAGGGGGGTGGGGTAGCTGTATTTGAGTTTGATACATGACACTTAAAATAGCTGACCTATTTGTAATCTTCCATTTTCTGAGCCATATTTCGGACAAGATTCGGACAAGATTTTGCATACAAGCCTTCATTGCCCATGCGATCCTTTTAACTAGATCTGGAAATTGTTTCGCATGTAAACTTCCATCATCCGGACCATTTTTTAAATCTGATCCACACAAAATTGTGCATGCAAGGATACAACATCGAAGCGATGCTTTCAACCACATCCGGAAAAGAAATTGAATGTAAACTTCCTTTGTGCGGACCAATTTTTTTATTTGATTAGGGTAAAATTTGGCATGCAATTCTATATCATCTGGGCGATGCTTTTTAACCCCATCCGAAAGAAATCGAATGTAATTTTTTAATGTGCGAACCAATTTTTTTACCTGATCCAGACAAGATTTTGGATGCAAGGCTACATCATCCGGGTGATGCTTTTTTACCACATCCAGAAAAGAAATCGAACGTAAACTTCCAATGTGCGGACTAATTTTTTTATCTGATCTGGTCAATATTTGGCATGCAAGGCTACATCATCAAGGCGATGCTTTTTTACCACACCCGGAAAGATGTCGAATGTAAACTTCCCATATGCGGATCAATTTCTTTATCTGATCCGGACAAGATTTGGCATGAAAGGCTATATCATCCGGATGATGCTTTTTTACCACATCTGGAAATGAGTCGAACATAAACTTCCAATGTGCGGACCAATTTTTTTTATCTGATCTGGACAATATCTTGCATGCAAGGCTATGTCATCCTGGGGATGTTTTTAACCACACCTGGAAAAGAAATCCCACGTAAACTTCCATCGTCCGGAGCATATGTGATAGGGGTGAAACCATACACCTGTGCCGCGTATCGATACGATTAACGATACACAGCCTACGATAGGATACATTAACGATTCTTAGTTTAAAGAATAAGAAAGCAAACGACAAATAATTATTCATGACTGCTGAAGATTAAAGTAACTTATATAGGATAGATATCGTTTTGTATCGATTCTTCACCTCTTGTATCGATACGTATATCGATATGGCAAAAGTATCAATACATCGATATATCGATGAATCGTTTCACCCCTATATGTGATACACTAGGATCTATCTGTAATACTGAGCTCAGCCTGGAACACATTTCCCATTCTAGCCAAAAGTAATAACAGGTTGTGACTTAAGGTAAGAAGGGGCCAGCGCCCAAATTCATCCTGTGTTTTTCAAAAAAAAAAAAAAAAAAAAATAAGTCCAATTTCTACTCTTTTCGGCCTGACCCTTTGTCATAGCCAAGTGAAGTACGTCGTCTTTCACACCTCTCAGCAGCGGACAGAGCGAGAATCTCTCGGAAACGGAAGTTTTTTCTACCCCCATTTCAGGCTAAAGTTGTCAATAATGCCAGGGGAAAAAGCACTATCGTAAGTAGTAAGAGGAAAAGCAGTTCCAACACACCCAAAATGTTCCTGCTCCATTCTACGTGGGAGGGGGGTGGGGTAGTTGTATTTGAGTTTGATACATGACACTTAAAATAGCTGACCTATTTGTAATCTTCCATTTTCTGAGCCATATTTCGGACAAGATTCGGACAAGATTTTGCATACAAGCCTTCATTGCCCATGCGATCCTTTTAACTAGATCTGGAAATTGTTTCGCATGTAAACTTCCATCATCCGGACCATTTTTTTAATCTGATCCACACAAAATTGTGCATGCAAGGATACAACATCGAAGCGATGCTTTCAACCACATCCGGAAAAGAAATTGAATGTAAACTTCCTTTGTGCGGACCAATTTTTTTATTTGATTAGGGTAAAATTTGGCATGCAATTCTATATCATCTGGGCGATGCTTTTTAACCCCATCCGAAAAGAAATCGAATGTAATTTTTTAATGTGCGAACCAATTTTTTTACCTGATCCAGACAAGATTTTGGATGCAAGGCTACATCATCCGGATGATGCTTTTTTACCACATCTGGAAATGAGTCGAACGTAAACTTCCAATGTGCGGACTAATTTTTTTATCTGATCCGGTCAATATTTTGCATGCAAGGCTACATCATCAAGGCGATGCTTTTTTACCACACCCGGAAAGATGTCGAATGTAAACTTCCCATATGCGGATCAATTTCTTTATCTGATCCGGACAAGATTTGGCATGAAAGGCTATATCATCCGGATGATGCTTTTTTACCACATCTGGAAATGAGTCGAACATAAACTTCCAATGTGCGGACCAATTTTTTTTATCTGATCTGGACAATATCTTGCATGCAAGGCTATGTCATCCTGGGGATGTTTTTAACCACACCTGGAAAAGAAATCCCACGTAAACTTCCATCGTCCGGAGCATATGTGATAGGGGTGAAACCATACACCTGTGCCGCGTATCGATACGATTAACGATACACAGCCTACGATAGGATACATTAACGATTCTTAGTTTAAAGAATAAGAAAGCAAACGACAAATAATTATTCATGACTGCTGAAGATTAAAGTAACTTATATAGGATAGATATCGTTTTGTATCGATTCTTCACCTCTTGTATCGATACGTATATCGATATGGCAAAAGTATCAATACATCGATATATCGATGAATCGTTTCACCCCTATATGTGATACACTAGGATCTATCTGTAATACTGAGCTCAGCCTGGAACACATTTCCCATTCTAGCCAAAAGTAATAACAGGTTGTGACTTAAGGTAAGAAGGGGCCAGCGCCCAAATTCATCCTGTGTTTTTCAAAAAAAAAAAAAAAAAAAAATAAGTCCAATTTCTACTCTTTTCGGCCTGACCCTTTGTCATAGCCAAGTGAAGTACGTCGTCTTTCACACCTCTCAGCAGCGGACAGAGCGAGAATCTCTCGGAAACGGAAGTTTTTTCTACCCCCATTTCAGGCTAAAGTTGTCAATAATGCCAGGGGAAAAAGCACTATCGTAAGTAGTAAGAGGAAAAGCAGTTCCAACACACCCAAAATGTTCCTGCTCCATTCTACGTGGGAGGGGGGTGGGGTAGCTGTATTTGAGTTTGATACATGACACTTAAAATAGCTGACCTATTTGTAATCTTCCATTTTCTGAGCCATATTTCGGACAAGATTCGGACAAGATTTTGCATACAAGCCTTCATTGCCCATGCGATCCTTTTAACTAGATCTGGAAATTGTTTCGCATGTAAACTTCCATCATCCGGACCATTTTTTAAATCTGATCCACACAAAATTGTGCATGCAAGGATACAACATCGAAGCGATGCTTTCAACCACATCCGGAAAAGAAATTGAATGTAAACTTCCTTTGTGCGGACCAATTTTTTTATTTGATTAGGGTAAAATTTGGCATGCAATTCTATATCATCTGGGCGATGCTTTTTAACCCCATCCGAAAAGAAATCGAATGTAATTTTTTAATGTGCGAACCAATTTTTTTACCTGATCCAGACAAGATTTTGGATGCAAGGCTACATCATCCGGGTGATGCTTTTTTACCACATCCAGAAAAGAAATCGAACGTAAACTTCCAATGTGCGGACTAATTTTTTTATCTGATCTGGTCAATATTTGGCATGCAAGGCTACATCATCAAGGCGATGCTTTTTTACCACACCCGGAAAGATGTCGAATGTAAACTTCCCATATGCGGATCAATTTCTTTATCTGATCCGGACAAGATTTGGCATGAAAGGCTATATCATCCGGATGATGCTTTTTTACCACATCTGGAAATGAGTCGAACATAAACTTCCAATGTGCGGACCAATTTTTTTTATCTGATCTGGACAATATCTTGCATGCAAGGCTATGTCATCCTGGGGATGTTTTTAACCACACCTGGAAAAGAAATCCCACGTAAACTTCCATCGTCCGGAGCATATGTGATAGGGGTGAAACCATACACCTGTGCCGCGTATCGATACGATTAACGATACACAGCCTACGATAGGATACATTAACGATTCTTAGTTTAAAGAATAAGAAAGCAAACGACAAATAATTATTCATGACTGCTGAAGATTAAAGTAACTTATATAGGATAGATATCGTTTTGTATCGATTCTTCACCTCTTGTATCGATACGTATATCGATATGGCAAAAGTATCAATACATCGATATATCGATGAATCGTTTCACCCCTATATGTGATACACTAGGATCTATCTGTAATACTGAGCTCAGCCTGGAACACATTTCCCATTCTAGCCAAAAGTAATAACAGGTTGTGACTTAAGGTAAGAAGGGGCCAGCGCCCAAATTCATCCTGTGTTTTTCAAAAAAAAAAAAAAAAAAAATAAGTCCAATTTCTACTCTTTTCGGCCTGACCCTTTGTCATAGCCAAGTGAAGTACGTCGTCTTTCACACCTCTCAGCAGCGGACAGAGCGAGAATCTCTCGGAAACGGAAGTTTTTTCTACCCCCATTTCAGGCTAAAGTTGTCAATAATGCCAGGGGAAAAAGCACTATCGTAAGTAGTAAGAGGAAAAGCAGTTCCAACACACCCAAAATGTTCCTGCTCCATTCTACGTGGGAGGGGGGTGGGGTAGTTGTATTTGAGTTTGATACATGACACTTAAAATAGCTGACCTATTTGTAATCTTCCATTTTCTGAGCCATATTTCGGACAAGATTCGGACAAGATTTTGCATACAAGCCTTCATTGCCCATGCGATCCTTTTAACTAGATCTGGAAAAGGTTTCGCATGTAAACTTCCATCATCCGGACCATTTTTTAAATCTGATCCACACAAAATTGTGCATGCAAGGATACAACATCGAAGCGATGCTTTCAACCACATCCGGAAAAGAAATTGAATGTAAACTTCCTTTGTGCGGACCAATTTTTTTATTTGATTAGGGTAAAATTTGGCATGCAATTCTATATCATCCGGGCGATGATTTTTAACCACATCTGGAAAGAAATCGAATGTAATTTTTTAATGTGCGAACCAATTTTTTTACCTGATCCAGACAAGATTTTGGATGCAAGGCTACATCATCCGGGCGATGCTTTTTTACCACATCCAGAAAAGAAATCGAACGTAAACTTCCAATGTGCGGACTAATTTTTTTATCTGATCTGGTCAATATTTGGCATGCAAGGCTACATCATCAAGGCGATGCTTTTTTACCACACCCGGAAAGATGTCGAATGTAAACTTCCCATATGCGGATCAATTTCTTTATCTGATCCGGACAAGATTTGGCATGAAAGGCTATATCATCCGGATGATGCTTTTTTACCACATCTGGAAATGAGTTGAACATAAACTTCCAATGTGCGGACCAATTTTTTTGATCTGATCTGGACAATATCTTGCATGCAAGGCTATGTCATCCTGGGGATGTTTTTAACCACACCTGGAAAAGAAATCCCACGTAAACTTCCATCGTCCGGAGCATATGTGATAGGGGTGAAACCATACACCTGTGCCGCGTATCGATACGATTAACGATACACAGCCTACGATAGGATACATTAACGATTCTTAGTTTAAAGAATAAAAAAGCAAACGACAAATAATTATTCATGACTGCTGAAGATTAAAGTAACTTATATAGGATAGATATCGTTTTGTATCGATTCTTCACCTCTTGTATCGATACGTATATCGATATGGCAAAAGTATCAATACATCGATATATCGATGAATCGTTTCACCCCTATATGTGATACACTAGGATCTATCTGTAATACTGAGCTCAGCCTGGAACACATTTCCCATTCTAGCCAAAAGTAATAACAGGTTGTGACTTAAGGTAAGAAGGGGCCAGCGCCCAAATTCATCCTGTGTTTTTCAAAAAAAAAAAAAAAAAAATAAGTCCAATATCTACTCTTTTCGGCCTGACCCTTTGTCATAGCCAAGTGAAGTACGTCGTCTTTCACACCTCTCAGCAGCGGACAGAGCGAGAATCTCTCGGAAACGGAAGTTTTTCTACCCCCATTTCAGGCTAAAGTTGTCAATAATGCCAGGGGAAAAAGCACTATCGTAAGTAGTAAGAGGAAAAGCAGTTCCAACACACCCAAAATGTTCCTGCTCCATTCTACGTGGGAGGGGGGTGGGGTAGCTGTATTTGAGTTTGATACATGACACTTAAAATAGCTGACCTATTTGTAATCTTCCATTTTCTGAGCCATATTTCGGACAAGATTCGGACAAGATTTTGCATACAAGCCTTCATTGCCCATGCGATCCTTTTAACTAGATCTGGAAATTGTTTCGCATGTAAACTTCCATCATCCGGACCATTTTTTAAATCTGATCCACACAAAATTGTGCATGCAAGGATACAACATCGAAGCGATGCTTTCAACCACATCCGGAAAGGAAATTGAATGTAAACTTCCTTTGTGTGGACCAATTTTTTTATTTGATCCGGATAAAATTTGGCATGCAATTCTATATCATCCGGGCGATGCTTTTTAACCACATCCGGAAAGAAATCGAATGTAATTTTTTAATGTGCGAACCAATTTTTTTACCTGATCCAGACAAGATTTTGGATGCAAGGCTACATCATCCGGGCGATGCTTTTTTACCACATCCAGAAAAGAAATCGAACGTAAACTTCCAATGTGCGGACTAATTTTTTTATCTGATCCGGTCAATATTTGGCATGCAAGGCTACATCATCAAGGCGATGCTTTTTTACCACACCCGGAAAGATGTCGAATGTAAACTTCCCATATGCGGATCAATTTCTTTATCTGATCCGGACAAGATTTGGCATGAAAGGCTATATCATCCGGATGATGCTTTTTTACCACATCTGGAAATGAGTCGAACATAAACTTCCAATGTGCGGACCAATTTTTTTTATCTGATCTGGACAATATCTTGCATGCAAGGCTATGTCATCCTGGGGATGTTTTTAACCACACCTGGAAAAGAAATCCCACGTAAACTTCCATCGTCCGGAGCATATGTGATAGGGGTGAAACCATACACCTGTGCCGCGTATCGATACGATTAACGATACACAGCCTACGATAGGATACATTAACGATTCTTAGTTTAAAGAATAAGAAAGCAAACGACAAATAATTATTCATGACTGCTGAAGATTAAAGTAACTTATATAGGATAGATATCGTTTTGTATCGATTCTTCACCTCTTGTATCGATACGTATATCGATATGGCAAAAGTATCAATACATCGATATATCGATGAATCGTTTCACCCCTATATGTGATACACTAGGATCTATCTGTAATACTGAGCTCAGCCTGGAACACATTTCCCATTCTAGCCAAAAGTAATAACAGGTTGTGACTTAAGGTAAGAAGGGGCCAGCGCCCAAATTCATCCTGTGTTTTTCAAAAAAAAAAAAAAAAAAAAATAAGTCCAATTTCTACTCTTTTCGGCCTGACCCTTTGTCATAGCCAAGTGAAGTACGTCGTCTTTCACACCTCTCAGCAGCGGACAGAGCGAGAATCTCTCGGAAACGGAAGTTTTTTCTACCCCCATTTCAGGCTAAAGTTGTCAATAATGCCAGGGGAAAAAGCACTATCGTAAGTAGTAAGAGGAAAAGCAGTTCCAACACACCCAAAATGTTCCTGCTCCATTCTACGTGGGAGGGGGGTGGGGTAGTTGTATTTGAGTTTGATACATGACACTTAAAATAGCTGACCTATTTGTAATCTTCCATTTTCTGAGCCATATTTCGGACAAGATTCGGACAAGATTTTGCATACAAGCCTTCATTGCCCATGCGATCCTTTTAACTAGATCTGGAAATTGTTTCGCATGTAAACTTCCATCATCTGGACCATTTTTTTAATCTGATCCACACAAAATTGTGCATGCAAGGATACAACATCGAAGCGATGCTTTCAACCACATCCGGAAAGGAAATTGAATGTAAACTTCTTTTGTGCGGACCAATTTTTTTATTTGATTAGGGTAAAATTTGGCATGCAATTCTATATCATCTGGGCGATGCTTTTTAACCCCATCCGAAAAGAAATCGAATGTAATTTTTTAATGTGCGAACCAATTTTTTTACCTGATCCAGACAAGATTTTGGATGCAAGGCTACATCATCCGGGTGATGCTTTTTTACCACATCCAGAAAAGAAATCGAACGTAAACTTCCAATGTGCGGACTAATTTTTTTATCTGATCTGGTCAATATTTGGCATGCAAGGCTACATCATCAAGGCGATGCTTTTTTACCACACCCGGAAAGATGTCGAATGTAAACTTCCCATATGCGGATCAATTTCTTTATCTGATCCGGACAAGATTTGGCATGAAAGGCTATATCATCCGGATGATGCTTTTTTACCACATCTGGAAATGAGTCGAACATAAACTTCCAATGTGCGGACCAATTTTTTTTATCTGATCTGGACAATATCTTGCATGCAAGGCTATGTCATCCTGGTGATGTTTTTAACCACACCTGGAAAAGAAATCCCACGTAAACTTCCATCGTCCGGAGCATATGTGATAGGGGTGAAACCATACACCTGTGCCGCGTATCGATACGATTAACGATACACAGCCTACGATAGGATACATTAACGATTCTTAGTTTAAAGAATAAGAAAGCAAACGACAAATAATTATTCATGACTGCTGAAGATTAAAGTAACTTATATAGGATAGATATCGTTTTGTATCGATTCTTCACCTCTTGTATCGATACGTATATCGATATGGCAAAAGTATCAATACATCGATATATCGATGAATCGTTTCACCCCTATATGTGATACACTAGGATCTATCTGTAATACTGAGCTCAGCCTGGAACACATTTCCCATTCTAGCCAAAAGTAATAACAGGTTGTGACTTAAGGTAAGAAGGGGCCAGCGCCCAAATTCATCCTGTGTTTTTCAAAAAAAAAAAAAAAAAAATAAGTCCAATTTCTACTCTTTTCGGCCTGACCCTTTGTCATAGCCAAGTGAAGTACGTCGTCTTTCACACCTCTCAGCAGCGGACAGAGCGAGAATCTCTCGGAAACGGAAGTTTTTTCTACCCCCATTTCAGGCTAAAGTTGTCAATAATGCCAGGGGAAAAAGCACTATCGTAAGTAGTAAGAGGAAAAGCAGTTCCAACACACCCAAAATGTTCCTGCTCCATTCTACGTGGGAGGGGGGTGGGGTAGTTGTATTTGAGTTTGATACATGACACTTAAAATAGCTGACCTATTTGTAATCTTCCATTTTCTGAGCCATATTTCGGACAAGATTCGGACAAGATTTTGCATACAAGCCTTCATTGCCCATGCGATCCTTTTAACTAGATCTGGAAAAGGTTTCGCATGTAAACTTCCATCATCCAGACCATTTCTTTAATCTGATCCACACAAAATTGTGCATGCAAGGATACAACATCGAAGCGATGCTTTCAACCACATCCGGAAAAGAAATTGAATGTAAACTTCCTTTGTGCGGACCAATTTTTTTATTTGATTAGGGTAAAATTTGGCATGCAATTCTATATCATCCGGGCGATGCTTTTTAACCACATCCGGAAAGAAATCGAATGTAATTTTTTAATGTGCGAACCAATTTTTCTACCTGATCCAGACAAGATTTTGGATGCAAGGCTACATCATCCGGGCGATGCTTTTTTACCACATCCAGAAAAGAAATCGAACGTAAACTTCCAATGTGCGGACTAATTTTTTTATCTGATCCGGTCAATATTTGGCATGCAAGGCTACATCATCAAGGCGATGCTTTTTTACCACACCCGGAAAGATGTCGAATGTAAACTTCCCATATGCGGATCAATTTCTTTATCTGATCCGGACAAGATTTGGCATGAAAGGCTATATCATCCGGATGATGCTTTTTTACCACATCTGGAAATGAGTCGAACATAAACTTCCAATGTGCGGACCAATTTTTTTTATCTGATCTGGACAATATCTTGCATGCAAGGCTATGTCATCCTGGTGATGTTTTTAACCACACCTGGAAAAGAAATCCCACGTAAACTTCCATCGTCCGGAGCATATGTGATAGGGGTGAAACCATACACCTGTGCCGCGTATCGATACGATTAACGATACACAGCCTACGATAGGATACATTAACGATTCTTAGTTTAAAGAATAAGAAAGCAAACGACAAATAATTATTCATGACTGCTGAAGATTAAAGTAACTTATATAGGATAGATATCGTTTTGTATCGATTCTTCACCTCTTGTATCGATACGTATATCGATATGGCAAAAGTATCAATACATCGATATATCGATGAATCGTTTCAGCCCTATATGTGATACACTAGGATCTATCTGTAATACTGAGCTCAGCCTGGAACACATTTCCCATTCTAGCCAAAAGTAATAACAGGTTGTGACTTAAGGTAAGAAGGGGCCAGCGCCCAAATTCATCCTGTGTTTTTCAAAAAAAAAAAAAAAAAAAATAAGTCCAATTTCTACTCTTTTCGGCCTGACCCTTTGTCATAGCCAAGTGAAGTACGTCGTCTTTCACACCTCTCAGCAGCGGACAGAGCGAGAATCTCTCGGAAACGGAAGTTTTTTCTACCCCCATTTCAGGCTAAAGTTGTCAATAATGCCAGGGGAAAAAGCACTATCGTAAGTAGTAAGAGGAAAAGCAGTTCCAACACACCCAAAATGTTCCTGCTCCATTCTACGTGGGAGGGGGGTGGGGTAGTTGTATTTGAGTTTGATACATGACACTTAAAATAGCTGACCTATTTGTAATCTTCCATTTTCTGAGCCATATTTCGGACAAGATTCGGACAAGATTTTGCATACAAGCCTTCATTGCCCATGCGATCCTTTTAACTAGATCTGGAAAAGGTTTCGCATGTAAACTTCCATCATCCGGACCATTTTTTAAATCTGATCCACACAAAATTGTGCATGCAAGGATACAACATCGAAGCGATGCTTTCAACCACATCCGGAAAAGAAATTGAATGTAAACTTCCTTTGTGCGGACCAATTTTTTTATTTGATCCGGATAAAATTTGGCATTCAATTCTATATCATCTGGGCGATGCTTTTTAACCACATCTGGAAAGAAATCGAATGTAATTTTTTAATGTGCGAACCAATTTTTTTACCTGATCCAGACAAGATTTTGGATGCAAGGCTACATCATCCGGGCGATGCTTTTTTACCACATCCAGAAAAGAAATCGAACGTAAACTTCCAATGTGCGGACTAATTTTTTTATCTGATCTGGTCAATATTTGGCATGCAAGGCTACATCATCAAGGCGATGCTTTTTTACCACACCCGGAAAGATGTCGAATGTAAACTTCCCATATGCGGATCAATTTCTTTATCTGATCCGGACAAGATTTGGCATGAAAGGCTATATCATCCGGATGATGCTTTTTTACCACATCTGGAAATGAGTCGAACATAAACTTCCAATGTGCGGACCAATTTTTTTGATCTGATCTGGACAATATCTTGCATGCAAGGCTATGTCATCCTGGTGATGTTTTTAACCACACCTGGAAAAGAAATCCCACGTAAACTTCCATCGTCCGGAGCATATGTGATAGGGGTGAAACCATACACCTGTGCCGCGTATCGATACGATTAACGATACACAGCCTACGATAGGATACATTAACGATTCTTAGTTTAAAGAATAAGAAAGCAAACGACAAATAATTATTCATGACTGCTGAAGATTAAAGTAACTTATATAGGATAGATATCGTTTTGTATCGATTCTTCACCTCTTGTATCGATACGTATATCGATATGGCAAAAGTATCAATACATCGATATATCGATGAATCGTTTCAGCCCTATATGTGATACACTAGGATCTATCTGTAATACTGAGCTCAGCCTGGAACACATTTCCCATTCTAGCCAAAAGTAATAACAGGTTGTGACTTAAGGTAAGAAGGGGCCAGCGCCCAAATTCATCCTGTGTTTTTCAAAAAAAAAAAAAAAAAAAATAAGTCCAATTTCTACTCTTTTCGGCCTGACCCTTTGTCATAGCCAAGTGAAGTACGTCGTCTTTCACACCTCTCAGCAGCGGACAGAGCGAGAATCTCTCGGAAACGGAAGTTTTTTCTACCCCCATTTCAGGCTAAAGTTGTCAATAATGCCAGGGGAAAAAGCACTATCGTAAGTAGTAAGAGGAAAAGCAGTTCCAACACACCCAAAATGTTCCTGCTCCATTCTACGTGGGAGGGGGGTGGGGTAGTTGTATTTGAGTTTGATACATGACACTTAAAATAGCTGACCTATTTGTAATCTTCCATTTTCTGAGCCATATTTCGGACAAGATTCGGACAAGATTTTGCATACAAGCCTTCATTGCCCATGCGATCCTTTTAACTAGATCTGGAAAAGGTTTCGCATGTAAACTTCCATCATCCAGACCATTTCTTTAATCTGATCCACACAAAATTGTGCATGCAAGGATACAACATCGAAGCGATGCTTTCAACCACATCCGGAAAAGAAATTGAATGTAAACTTCCTTTGTGTGGACCAATTTTTTTATTCGATCCGGATAAAATTTGGCATGCAATTCTATATCATCCGGGCGATGCTTTTTAACCACATCCGGAAAGAAATCGAATGTAATTTTTTAATGTGCGAACCAATTTTTCTACCTGATCCAGACAAGATTTTGGATGCAAGGCTACATCATCCGGGCGATGCTTTTTTACCACATCCAGAAAAGAAATCGAACGTAAACTTCCAATGTGCGGACTAATTTTTTTATCTGATCCGGTCAATATTTGGCATGCAAGGCTACATCATCAAGGCGATGCTTTTTTACCACACCCGGAAAGATGTCGAATGTAAACTTCCCATATGCGGATCAATTTCTTTATCTGATCCGGACAAGATTTGGCATGAAAGGCTATATCATGCGGATGATGCTTTTTTACCACATCTGGAAATGAGTCGAACATAAACTTCCAATGTGCGGACCAATTTTTTTGATCTGATCTGGACAATATTTTGCATGCAAGGCTATGTCATCCTGGTGATGTTTTTAACCACACCTGGAAAAGAAATCCCACGTAAACTTCCATCGTCCGGAGCATATGTGATAGGGGTGAAACCATACACCTGTGCCGCGTATCGATACGATTAACGATACACAGCCTACGATACGATACATTAACGATTCTTAGTTTAAAGAATAAGAAAGCAAACGACAAATAATTATTCATGACTGCTGAAGATTAAAGTAACTTATATAGGATAGATATCGTTTTGTATCGATTCTTCACCTCTTGTATCGATACGTATATCGATATGGCAAAAGTATCAATACATCGATATATCGATGAATCGTTTCACCCCTATATGTGATACACTAGGATCTATCTGTAATACTGAGCTCAGCCTGGAACACATTTCCCATTCTAGCCAAAAGTAATAACAGGTTGTGACTTAAGGTAACAAGGGGCCAGCGCCCAAATTCATCCTGTGTTTTTCAAAAAAAAAAAAAAAAATAAGTCCAATTTCTACTCTTTTCGGCCTGACCCTTTGTCATAGCCAAGTGAAGTACGTCGTCTTTCACACCTCTCAGCAGCGGACAGAGCGAGAATCTCTCGGAAACGGAAGTTTTTTCTACCCCCATTTCAGGCTAAAGTTGTCAATAATGCCAGGGGAAAAAGCACTATCGTAAGTAGTAAGAGGAAAAGCAGTTCCAACACACCCAAAATGTTCCTGCTCCATTCTACGTGGGAGGGGGGGTGGGGTAGTTGTATTTGAGTTTGATACATGACACTTAAAATAGCTGACCTATTTGTAATCTGCCATTTTCTGAGCCATATTTCGGACAAGATTCGGACAAGATTTTGCATACAAGCCTTCATTGCCCATGCGATGCTTTTAACTAGATCTGGAAAAGGTTTCGCATGTAAACTTCCATCATCCGGACCATTTTTTTAATCTGATCCACACAAAATTGTGCATGCAAGGATACAACATCGAAGCGATGCTTTCAACCACATCCGGAAAAGAAATTGAATGTAAACTTCCTTTGTGCGGACCAATTTTTTTATTCGATCCGGATAAAATTTGGCATGCAAGGCTATATCATCCGGGCGATGCTTTTTAACCACATCCGGAAAGAAATCGAATGTAATTTTTTAATGTGCGGACCAATTTTTTTACCTGATCCAGACAAGATTTTGGATGCAAGGCTACATCATCCGGGCGATGCTTTTTTACCACATCCAGAAAAGAAATCGAACGTAAACTTCCAATGTGCGGACTAATTTTTTTATCTGATCCGGTCAATATTTGGCATGCAAGGCTACATCATCAAGGCGATGCTTTTTTACCACACCCGGAAAGATGTCGAATGTAAACTTCCCATATGCGGATCAATTTCTTTATCTGATCCGGACAAGATTTGGCATGAAAGGCTATATCATGCGGATGATGCTTTTTTACCACATCTGGAAATGAGTCGAACATAAACTTCCAATGTGCGGACCAATTTTTTTGATCTGATCTGGACAATATTTTGCATGCAAGGCTATGTCATCCTGGTGATGTTTTTAACCACACCTGGAAAAGAAATCCCACGTAAACTTCCATCGTCCGGAGCATATGTGATAGGGGTGAAACCATACACCTGTGCCGCGTATCGATACGATTAACGATACACAGCCTACGATACGATACATTAACGATTCTTAGTTTAAAGAATAAGAAAGCAAACGACAAATAATTATTCATGACTGCTGAAGATTAAAGTAACTTATATAGGATAGATATCGTTTTGTATCGATTCTTCACCTCTTGTATCGATACGTATATCGATATGGCAAAAGTATCAATACATCGATATATCGATGAATCGTTTCACCCCTATATGTGATACACTAGGATCTATCTGTAATACTGAGCTCAGCCTGGAACACATTTCCCATTCTAGCCAAAAGTAATAACAGGTTGTGACTTAAGGTAACAAGGGGCCAGCGCCCAAATTCATCCTGTGTTTTTCAAAAAAAAAAAAAAAAAATAAGTCCAATTTCTACTCTTTTCGGCCTGACCCTTTGTCATAGCCAAGTGAAGTACGTCGTCTTTCACACCTCTCAGCAGCGGACAGAGCGAGAATCTCTCGGAAACGGAAGTTTTTTCTACCCCCATTTCAGGCTAAAGTTGTCAATAATGCCAGGGGAAAAAGCACTATCGTAAGTAGTAAGAGGAAAAGCAGTTCCAACACACCCAAAATGTTCCTGCTCCATTCTACGTGGGAGGGGGGTGGGGTAGTTGTATTTGAGTTTGATACATGACACTTAAAATAGCTGACCTATTTGTAATCTTCCATTTTCTGAGCCATATTTCGGACAAGATTCGGACAAGATTTTGCATACAAGCCTTCATTGCCCATGCGATGCTTTTAACTAGATCTGGAAAAGGTTTCGCATGTAAACTTCCATCATCCGGACCATTTTTTAATCTGATCCACACAAAATTGTGCATGCAAGGATACATCATCGAAGCGATGCTTTCAACCACATCCGGAAAAGAAATTGAATGTAAACTTCCTTTGTGCGGACCAATTTTTTTATTCGATCCGGATAAAATTTGGCATGCAAGGCTATATCATCCGGGCGATGCTTTTTAACCACATCCGGAAAGAAATCGAATGTAATTTTTTAATGTGCGGACCAATTTTTTTACCTGATCCAGACCAGATTTTGGATGCAAGGCTACATCATCCGGGCGATGCTTTTTTACCACATCCAGAAAAGAAATCGAACGTAAACTTCCAATGTGCGGACTAATTTTTTTATCTGATCCGGTCAATATTTGGCATGCAAGGCTACATCATCAAGGCGATGCTTTTTTACCACACCCGGAAAGATGTCGAATGTAAACTTCCCATATGCGGATCAATTTCTTTATCTGATCCGGACAAGATTTGGCATGAAAGGCTATATCATGCGGATGATGCTTTTTTACCACATCTGGAAATGAGTCGAACATAAACTTCCAATGTGCGGACCAATTTTTTTGATCTGATCTGGACAATATTTTGCATGCAAGGCTATGTCATCCTGGTGATGTTTTTAACCACACCTGGAAAAGAAATCCCACGTAAACTTCCATCGTCCGGAGCATATGTGATAGGGGTGAAACCATACACCTGTGCCGCGTATCGATACGATTAACGATACACAGCCTACGATACGATACATTAACGATTCTTAGTTTAAAGAATAAGAAAGCAAACGACAAATAATTATTCATGACTGCTGAAGATTAAAGTAACTTATATAGGATAGATATCGTTTTGTATCGATTCTTCACCTCTTGTATCGATACGTATATCGATATGGCAAAAGTATCAATACATCGATATATCGATGAATCGTTTCACCCCTATATGTGATACACTAGGATCTATCTGTAATACTGAGCTCAGCCTGGAACACATTTCCCATTCTAGCCAAAAGTAATAACAGGTTGTGACTTAAGGTAACAAGGGGCCAGCGCCCAAATTCATCCTGTGTTTTTCAAAAAAAAAAAAAAAAAATAAGTCCAATTTCTACTCTTTTCGGCCTGACCCTTTGTCATAGCCAAGTGAAGTACGTCGTCTTTCACACCTCTCAGCAGCGGACAGAGCGAGAATCTCTCGGAAACGGAAGTTTTTTCTACCCCCATTTCAGGCTAAAGTTGTCAATAATGCCAGGGGAAAAAGCACTATCGTAAGTAGTAAGAGGAAAAGCAGTTCCAACACACCCAAAATGTACCTGCTCCATTCTACGTGGGAGGGGGGTGGGGTAGTTGTATTTGAGTTTGATACATGACACTTAAAATAGCTGACCTATTTGTAATCTGCCATTTTCTGAGCCATATTTCGGACAAGATTCGGACAAGATTTTCCATACAAGCCTTCATTGCCCATGCGATGCTTTTAACTAGATCTGGAAAAGGTTTCGCATGTAAACTTCCATCATCCGGACCATTTCTTTAATCTGATCCACACAAAATTGTGCATGCAAGGATACATCATCGAAGCGATGCTTTCAACCACATCCGGAAAAGAAATTGAATGTAAACTTCCTTTGTGCGGACCAATTTTTTTATTCGATCCGGATAAAATTTGGCATGCAAGGCTATATCATCCGGGCGATGCTTTTTAACCACATCCGGAAAGAAATCGAATGTAATTTTTTAATGTGCGGACCAATTTTTTTACCTGATCCAGACCAGATTTTGGATGCAAGGCTACATCATCCGGGCGATGCTTTTTTACCACATCCAGAAAAGAAATCGAACGTAAACTTCCAATGTGCGGACTAATTTTTTTATCTGATCCGGTCAATATTTGGCATGCAAGGCTACATCATCAAGGCGATGCTTTTTTACCACACCCGGAAAGATGTCGAATGTAAACTTCCCATATGCGGATCAATTTCTTTATCTGATCCGGACAAGATTTGGCATGAAAGGCTATATCATGCGGATGATGCTTTTTTACCACATCTGGAAATGAGTCGAACATAAACTTCCAATGTGCGGACCAATTTTTTTGATCTGATCTGGACAATATTTTGCATGCAAGGCTATGTCATCCTGGTGATGTTTTTAACCACACCTGGAAAAGAAATCCCACGTAAACTTCCATCGTCCGGAGCATATGTGATAGGGGTGAAACCATACACCTGTGCCGCGTATCGATACGATTAACGATACACAGCCTACGATACGATACATTAACGATTCTTAGTTTAAAGAATAAGAAAGCAAACGACAAATAATTATTCATGACTGCTGAAGATTAAAGTAACTTATATAGGATAGATATCGTTTTGTATCGATTCTTCACCTCTTGTATCGATACGTATATCGATATGGCAAAAGTATCAATACATCGATATATCGATGAATCGTTTCACCCCTATATGTGATACACTAGGATCTATCTGTAATACTGAGCTCAGCCTGGAACACATTTCCCATTCTAGCCAAAAGTAATAACAGGTTGTGACTTAAGGTAACAAGGGGCCAGCGCCCAAATTCATCCTGTGTTTTTCAAAAAAAAAAAAAAAATAAGTCCAATTTCTACTCTTTTCGGCCTGACCCTTTGTCATAGCCAAGTGAAGTACGTCGTCTTTCACACCTCTCAGCAGCGGACAGAGCGAGAATCTCTCGGAAACGGAAGTTTTTTCTACCCCCATTTCAGGCTAAAGTTGTCAATAATGCCAGGGGAAAAAGCACTATCGTAAGTAGTAAGAGGAAAAGCAGTTCCAACACACCCAAAATGTACCTGCTCCATTCTACGTGGGAGGGGGGTGGGGTAGTTGTATTTGAGTTTGATACATGACACTTAAAATAGCTGACCTATTTGTAATCTGCCATTTTCTGAGCCATATTTCGGACAAGATTCGGACAAGATTTTCCATACAAGCCTTCATTGCCCATGCGATGCTTTTAACTAGATCTGGAAAAGGTTTCGCATGTAAACTTCCATCATCCGGACCATTTCTTTAATCTGATCCACACAAAATTGTGCATGCAAGGATACATCATCGAAGCGATGCTTTCAACCACATCCGGAAAAGAAATTGAATGTAAACTTCCTTTGTGCGGACCAATTTTTTTATTCGATCCGGATAAAATTTGGCATGCAAGGCTATATCATCCGGGCGATGCTTTTTAACCACATCCGGAAAGAAATCGAATGTAATTTTTTAATGTGCGGACCAATTTTTTTACCTGATCCAGACCAGATTTTGGATGCAAGGCTACATCATCCGGGCGATGCTTTTTTACCACATCCAGAAAAGAAATCGAACGTAAACTTCCAATGTGCGGACTAATTTTTTTATCTGATCCGGTCAATATTTGGCATGCAAGGCTACATCATCAAGGCGATGCTTTTTTACCACACCCGGAAAGATGTCGAATGTAAACTTCCCATATGCGGATCAATTTCTTTATCTGATCCGGACAAGATTTGGCATGAAAGGCTATATCATGCGGATGATGCTTTTTTACCACATCTGGAAATGAGTCGAACATAAACTTCCAATGTGCGGACCAATTTTTTTGATCTGATCTGGACAATATTTTGCATGCAAGGCTATGTCATCCTGGTGATGTTTTTAACCACACCTGGAAAAGAAATCCCACGTAAACTTCCATCGGCCGGAGCATATGTGATAGGGGTGAAACCATACACCTGTGCCGCGTATCGATACGATTAACGATACACAGCCTACGATACGATACATTAACGATTCTTAGTTTAAAGAATAAGAAAGCAAACGACAAATAATTATTCATGACTGCTGAAGATTAAAGTAACTTATATAGGATAGATATCGTTTTGTATCGATTCTTCACCTCTTGTATCGATACGTATATCGATATGGCAAAAGTATCAATACATCGATATATCGATGAATCGTTTCACCCCTATATGTGATACACTAGGATCTATCTGTAATACTGAGCTCAGCCTGGAACACATTTCCCATTCTAGCCAAAAGTAATAACAGGTTGTGACTTAAGGTAACAAGGGGCCAGCGCCCAAATTCATCCTGTGTTTTTCAAAAAAAAAAAAAAAATAAGTCCAATTTCTACTCTTTTCGGCCTGACCCTTTGTCATAGCCAAGTGAAGTACGTCGTCTTTCACACCTCTCAGCAGCGGACAGAGCGAGAATCTCTCGGAAACGGAAGTTTTTTCTACCCCCATTTCAGGCTAAAGTTGTCAATAATGCCAGGGGAAAAAGCACTATCGTAAGTAGTAAGAGGAAAAGCAGTTCCAACACACCCAAAATGTACCTGCTCCATTCTACGTGGGAGGGGGGTGGGGTAGTTGTATTTGAGTTTGATACATGACACTTAAAATAGCTGACCTATTTGTAATCTGCCATTTTCTGAGCCATATTTCGGACAAGATTCGGACAAGATTTTCCATACAAGCCTTCATTGCCCATGCGATGCTTTTAACTAGATCTGGAAAAGGTTTCGCATGTAAACTTCCATCATCCGGACCATTTCTTTAATCTGATCCACACAAAATTGTGCATGCAAGGATACATCATCGAAGCGATGCTTTCAACCACATCCGGAAAAGAAATTGAATGTAAACTTCCTTTGTGCGGACCAATTTTTTTATTCGATCCGGATAAAATTTGGCATGCAAGGCTATATCATCCGGGCGATGCTTTTTAACCACATCCGGAAAGAAATCGAATGTAATTTTTTAATGTGCGGACCAATTTTTTTACCTGATCCAGACCAGATTTTGGATGCAAGGCTACATCATCCGGGCGATGCTTTTTTACCACATCCAGAAAAGAAATCGAACGTAAACTTCCAATGTGCGGACTAATTTTTTTATCTGATCCGGTCAATATTTGGCATGCAAGGCTACATCATCAAGGCGATGCTTTTTTACCACACCCGGAAAGATGTCGAATGTAAACTTCCCATATGCGGATCAATTTCTTTATCTGATCCGGACAAGATTTGGCATGAAAGGCTATATCATGCGGATGATGCTTTTTTACCACATCTGGAAATGAGTCGAACATAAACTTCCAATGTGCGGACCAATTTTTTTGATCTGATCTGGACAATATTTTGCATGCAAGGCTATGTCATCCTGGTGATGTTTTTAACCACACCTGGAAAAGAAATCCCACGTAAACTTCCATCGGCCGGAGCATATGTGATAGGGGTGAAACCATACACCTGTGCCGCGTATCGATACGATTAACGATACACAGCCTACGATACGATACATTAACGATTCTTAGTTTAAAGAATAAGAAAGCAAACGACAAATAATTATTCATGACTGCTGAAGATTAAAGTAACTTATATAGGATAGATATCGTTTTGTATCGATTCTTCACCTCTTGTATCGATACGTATATCGATATGGCAAAAGTATCAATACATCGATATATCGATGAATCGTTTCACCCCTATATGTGATACACTAGGATCTATCTGTAATACTGAGCTCAGCCTGGAACACATTTCCCATTCTAGCCAAAAGTAATAACAGGTTGTGACTTAAGGTAACAAGGGGCCAGCGCCCAAATTCATCCTGTGTTTTTCAAAAAAAAAAAAAAAATAAGTCCAATTTCTACTCTTTTCGGCCTGACCCTTTGTCATAGCCAAGTGAAGTACGTCGTCTTTCACACCTCTCAGCAGCGGACAGAGCGAGAATCTCTCGGAAACGGAAGTTTTTTCTACCCCCATTTCAGGCTAAAGTTGTCAATAATGCCAGGGGAAAAAGCACTATCGTAAGTAGTAAGAGGAAAAGCAGTTCCAACACACCCAAAATGTACCTGCTCCATTCTACGTGGGAGGGGGGTGGGGTAGTTGTATTTGAGTTTGATACATGACACTTAAAATAGCTGACCTATTTGTAATCTGCCATTTTCTGAGCCATATTTCGGACAAGATTCGGACAAGATTTTCCATACAAGCCTTCATTGCCCATGCGATGCTTTTAACTAGATCTGGAAAAGGTTTCGCATGTAAACTTCCATCATCCGGACCATTTCTTTAATCTGATCCACACAAAATTGTGCATGCAAGGATACATCATCGAAGCGATGCTTTCAACCACATCCGGAAAAGAAATTGAATGTAAACTTCCTTTGTGCGGACCAATTTTTTTATTCGATCCGGATAAAATTTGGCATGCAAGGCTATATCATCCGGGCGATGCTTTTTAACCACATCCGGAAAGAAATCGAATGTAATTTTTTAATGTGCGGACCAATTTTTTTACCTGATCCAGACCAGATTTTGGATGCAAGGCTACATCATCCGGGCGATGCTTTTTTACCACATCCAGAAAAGAAATCGAACGTAAACTTCCAATGTGCGGACTAATTTTTTTATCTGATCCGGTCAATATTTGGCATGCAAGGCTACATCATCAAGGCGATGCTTTTTTACCACACCCGGAAAGATGTCGAATGTAAACTTCCCATATGCGGATCAATTTCTTTATCTGATCCGGACAAGATTTGGCATGAAAGGCTATATCATGCGGATGATGCTTTTTTACCACATCTGGAAATGAGTCGAACATAAACTTCCAATGTGCGGACCAATTTTTTTGATCTGATCTGGACAATATTTTGCATGCAAGGCTATGTCATCCTGGTGATGTTTTTAACCACACCTGGAAAAGAAATCCCACGTAAACTTCCATCGGCCGGAGCATATGTGATAGGGGTGAAACCATACACCTGTGCCGCGTATCGATACGATTAACGATACACAGCCTACGATACGATACATTAACGATTCTTAGTTTAAAGAATAAGAAAGCAAACGACAAATAATTATTCATGACTGCTGAAGATTAAAGTAACTTATATAGGATAGATATCGTTTTGTATCGATTCTTCACCTCTTGTATCGATACGTATATCGATATGGCAAAAGTATCAATACATCGATATATCGATGAATCGTTTCACCCCTATATGTGATACACTAGGATCTATCTGTAATACTGAGCTCAGCCTGGAACACATTTCCCATTCTAGCCAAAAGTAATAACAGGTTGTGACTTAAGGTAACAAGGGGCCAGCGCCCAAATTCATCCTGTGTTTTTCAAAAAAAAAAAAAAAATAAGTCCAATTTCTACTCTTTTCGGCCTGACCCTTTGTCATAGCCAAGTGAAGTACGTCGTCTTTCACACCTCTCAGCAGCGGACAGAGCGAGAATCTCTCGGAAACGGAAGTTTTTTCTACCCCCATTTCAGGCTAAAGTTGTCAATAATGCCAGGGGAAAAAGCACTATCGTAAGTAGTAAGAGGAAAAGCAGTTCCAACACACCCAAAATGTACCTGCTCCATTCTACGTGGGAGGGGGGTGGGGTAGTTGTATTTGAGTTTGATACATGACACTTAAAATAGCTGACCTATTTGTAATCTGCCATTTTCTGAGCCATATTTCGGACAAGATTCGGACAAGATTTTCCATACAAGCCTTCATTGCCCATGCGATGCTTTTAACTAGATCTGGAAAAGGTTTCGCATGTAAACTTCCATCATCCGGACCATTTCTTTAATCTGATCCACACAAAATTGTGCATGCAAGGATACATCATCGAAGCGATGCTTTCAACCACATCCGGAAAAGAAATTGAATGTAAACTTCCTTTGTGCGGACCAATTTTTTTATTCGATCCGGATAAAATTTGGCATGCAAGGCTATATCATCCGGGCGATGCTTTTTAACCACATCCGGAAAGAAATCGAATGTAATTTTTTAATGTGCGGACCAATTTTTTTACCTGATCCAGACCAGATTTTGGATGCAAGGCTACATCATCCGGGCGATGCTTTTTTACCACATCCAGAAAAGAAATCGAACGTAAACTTCCAATGTGCGGACTAATTTTTTTATCTGATCCGGTCAATATTTGGCATGCAAGGCTACATCATCAAGGCGATGCTTTTTTACCACACCCGGAAAGATGTCGAATGTAAACTTCCCATATGCGGATCAATTTCTTTATCTGATCCGGACAAGATTTGGCATGAAAGGCTATATCATGCGGATGATGCTTTTTTACCACATCTGGAAATGAGTCGAACATAAACTTCCAATGTGCGGACCAATTTTTTTGATCTGATCTGGACAATATTTTGCATGCAAGGCTATGTCATCCTGGTGATGTTTTTAACCACACCTGGAAAAGAAATCCCACGTAAACTTCCATCGGCCGGAGCATATGTGATAGGGGTGAAACCATACACCTGTGCCGCGTATCGATACGATTAACGATACACAGCCTACGATACGATACATTAACGATTCTTAGTTTAAAGAATAAGAAAGCAAACGACAAATAATTATTCATGACTGCTGAAGATTAAAGTAACTTATATAGGATAGATATCGTTTTGTATCGATTCTTCACCTCTTGTATCGATACGTATATCGATATGGCAAAAGTATCAATACATCGATATATCGATGAATCGTTTCACCCCTATATGTGATACACTAGGATCTATCTGTAATACTGAGCTCAGCCTGGAACACATTTCCCATTCTAGCCAAAAGTAATAACAGGTTGTGACTTAAGGTAACAAGGGGCCAGCGCCCAAATTCATCCTGTGTTTTTCAAAAAAAAAAAAAAAAATAAGTCCAATTTCTACTCTTTTCGGCCTGACCCTTTGTCATAGCCAAGTGAAGTACGTCGTCTTTCACACCTCTCAGCAGCGGACAGAGCGAGAATCTCTCGGAAACGGAAGTTTTTTCTACCCCCATTTCAGGCTAAAGTTGTCAATAATGCCAGGGGAAAAAGCACTATCGTAAGTAGTAAGAGGAAAAGCAGTTCCAACACACCCAAAATGTACCTGCTCCATTCTACGTGGGAGGGGGGTGGGGTAGTTGTATTTGAGTTTGATACATGACACTTAAAATAGCTGACCTATTTGTAATCTGCCATTTTCTGAGCCATATTTCGGACAAGATTCGGACAAGATTTTCCATACAAGCCTTCATTGCCCATGCGATGCTTTTAACTAGATCTGGAAAAGGTTTCGCATGTAAACTTCCATCATCCGGACCATTTCTTTAATCTGATCCACACAAAATTGTGCATGCAAGGATACATCATCGAAGCGATGCTTTCAACCACATCCGGAAAAGAAATTGAATGTAAACTTCCTTTGTGCGGACCAATTTTTTTATTCGATCCGGATAAAATTTGGCATGCAAGGCTATATCATCCGGGCGATGCTTTTTAACCACATCCGGAAAGAAATCGAATGTAATTTTTTAATGTGCGGACCAATTTTTTTACCTGATCCAGACCAGATTTTGGATGCAAGGCTACATCATCCGGGCGATGCTTTTTTACCACATCCAGAAAAGAAATCGAACGTAAACTTCCAATGTGCGGACTAATTTTTTTATCTGATCCGGTCAATATTTGGCATGCAAGGCTACATCATCAAGGCGATGCTTTTTTACCACACCCGGAAAGATGTCGAATGTAAACTTCCCATATGCGGATCAATTTCTTTATCTGATCCGGACAAGATTTGGCATGAAAGGCTATATCATGCGGATGATGCTTTTTTACCACATCTGGAAATGAGTCGAACATAAACTTCCAATGTGCGGACCAATTTTTTTGATCTGATCTGGACAATATTTTGCATGCAAGGCTATGTCATCCTGGTGATGTTTTTAACCACACCTGGAAAAGAAATCCCACGTAAACTTCCATCGGCCGGAGCATATGTGATAGGGGTGAAACCATACACCTGTGCCGCGTATCGATACGATTAACGATACACAGCCTACGATACGATACATTAACGATTCTTAGTTTAAAGAATAAGAAAGCAAACGACAAATAATTATTCATGACTGCTGAAGATTAAAGTAACTTATATAGGATAGATATCGTTTTGTATCGATTCTTCACCTCTTGTATCGATACGTATATCGATATGGCAAAAGTATCAATACATCGATATATCGATGAATCGTTTCACCCCTATATGTGATACACTAGGATCTATCTGTAATACTGAGCTCAGCCTGGAACACATTTCCCATTCTAGCCAAAAGTAATAACAGGTTGTGACTTAAGGTAACAAGGGGCCAGCGCCCAAATTCATCCTGTGTTTTTCAAAAAAAAAAAAAAAAAATAAGTCCAATTTCTACTCTTTTCGGCCTGACCCTTTGTCATAGCCAAGTGAAGTACGTCGTCTTTCACACCTCTCAGCAGCGGACAGAGCGAGAATCTCTCGGAAACGGAAGTTTTTTCTACCCCCATTTCAGGCTAAAGTTGTCAATAATGCCAGGGGAAAAAGCACTATCGTAAGTAGTAAGAGGAAAAGCAGTTCCAACACACCCAAAATGTACCTGCTCCATTCTACGTGGGAGGGGGGTGGGGTAGTTGTATTTGAGTTTGATACATGACACTTAAAATAGCTGACCTATTTGTAATCTGCCATTTTCTGAGCCATATTTCGGACAAGATTCGGACAAGATTTTCCATACAAGCCTTCATTGCCCATGCGATGCTTTTAACTAGATCTGGAAAAGGTTTCGCATGTAAACTTCCATCATCCGGACCATTTCTTTAATCTGATCCACACAAAATTGTGCATGCAAGGATACATCATCGAAGCGATGCTTTCAACCACATCCGGAAAAGAAATTGAATGTAAACTTCCTTTGTGCGGACCAATTTTTTTATTCGATCCGGATAAAATTTGGCATGCAAGGCTATATCATCCGGGCGATGCTTTTTAACCACATCCGGAAAGAAATCGAATGTAATTTTTTAATGTGCGGACCAATTTTTTTACCTGATCCAGACCAGATTTTGGATGCAAGGCTACATCATCCGGGCGATGCTTTTTTACCACATCCAGAAAAGAAATCGAACGTAAACTTCCAATGTGCGGACTAATTTTTTTATCTGATCCGGTCAATATTTGGCATGCAAGGCTACATCATCAAGGCGATGCTTTTTTACCACACCCGGAAAGATGTCGAATGTAAACTTCCCATATGCGGATCAATTTCTTTATCTGATCCGGACAAGATTTGGCATGAAAGGCTATATCATGCGGATGATGCTTTTTTACCACATCTGGAAATGAGTCGAACATAAACTTCCAATGTGCGGACCAATTTTTTTGATCTGATCTGGACAATATTTTGCATGCAAGGCTATGTCATCCTGGTGATGTTTTTAACCACACCTGGAAAAGAAATCCCACGTAAACTTCCATCGGCCGGAGCATATGTGATAGGGGTGAAACCATACACCTGTGCCGCGTATCGATACGATTAACGATACACAGCCTACGATACGATACATTAACGATTCTTAGTTTAAAGAATAAGAAAGCAAACGACAAATAATTATTCATGACTGCTGAAGATTAAAGTAACTTATATAGGATAGATATCGTTTTGTATCGATTCTTCACCTCTTGTATCGATACGTATATCGATATGGCAAAAGTATCAATACATCGATATATCGATGAATCGTTTCACCCCTATATGTGATACACTAGGATCTATCTGTAATACTGAGCTCAGCCTGGAACACATTTCCCATTCTAGCCAAAAGTAATAACAGGTTGTGACTTAAGGTAACAAGGGGCCAGCGCCCAAATTCATCCTGTGTTTTTCAAAAAAAAAAAAAAAATAAGTCCAATTTCTACTCTTTTCGGCCTGACCCTTTGTCATAGCCAAGTGAAGTACGTCGTCTTTCACACCTCTCAGCAGCGGACAGAGCGAGAATCTCTCGGAAACGGAAGTTTTTTCTACCCCCATTTCAGGCTAAAGTTGTCAATAATGCCAGGGGAAAAAGCACTATCGTAAGTAGTAAGAGGAAAAGCAGTTCCAACACACCCAAAATGTACCTGCTCCATTCTACGTGGGAGGGGGGTGGGGTAGTTGTATTTGAGTTTGATACATGACACTTAAAATAGCTGACCTATTTGTAATCTGCCATTTTCTGAGCCATATTTCGGACAAGATTCGGACAAGATTTTCCATACAAGCCTTCATTGCCCATGCGATGCTTTTAACTAGATCTGGAAAAGGTTTCGCATGTAAACTTCCATCATCCGGACCATTTCTTTAATCTGATCCACACAAAATTGTGCATGCAAGGATACATCATCGAAGCGATGCTTTCAACCACATCCGGAAAAGAAATTGAATGTAAACTTCCTTTGTGCGGACCAATTTTTTTATTCGATCCGGATAAAATTTGGCATGCAAGGCTATATCATCCGGGCGATGCTTTTTAACCACATCCGGAAAGAAATCGAATGTAATTTTTTAATGTGCGGACCAATTTTTTTACCTGATCCAGACCAGATTTTGGATGCAAGGCTACATCATCCGGGCGATGCTTTTTTACCACATCCAGAAAAGAAATCGAACGTAAACTTCCAATGTGCGGACTAATTTTTTTATCTGATCCGGTCAATATTTGGCATGCAAGGCTACATCATCAAGGCGATGCTTTTTTACCACACCCGGAAAGATGTCGAATGTAAACTTCCCATATGCGGATCAATTTCTTTATCTGATCCGGACAAGATTTGGCATGAAAGGCTATATCATGCGGATGATGCTTTTTTACCACATCTGGAAATGAGTCGAACATAAACTTCCAATGTGCGGACCAATTTTTTTGATCTGATCTGGACAATATTTTGCATGCAAGGCTATGTCATCCTGGTGATGTTTTTAACCACACCTGGAAAAGAAATCCCACGTAAACTTCCATCGGCCGGAGCATATGTGATAGGGGTGAAACCATACACCTGTGCCGCGTATCGATACGATTAACGATACACAGCCTACGATACGATACATTAACGATTCTTAGTTTAAAGAATAAGAAAGCAAACGACAAATAATTATTCATGACTGCTGAAGATTAAAGTAACTTATATAGGATAGATATCGTTTTGTATCGATTCTTCACCTCTTGTATCGATACGTATATCGATATGGCAAAAGTATCAATACATCGATATATCGATGAATCGTTTCACCCCTATATGTGATACACTAGGATCTATCTGTAATACTGAGCTCAGCCTGGAACACATTTCCCATTCTAGCCAAAAGTAATAACAGGTTGTGACTTAAGGTAACAAGGGGCCAGCGCCCAAATTCATCCTGTGTTTTTCAAAAAAAAAAAAAAAAATAAGTCCAATTTCTACTCTTTTCGGCCTGACCCTTTGTCATAGCCAAGTGAAGTACGTCGTCTTTCACACCTCTCAGCAGCGGACAGAGCGAGAATCTCTCGGAAACGGAAGTTTTTTCTACCCCCATTTCAGGCTAAAGTTGTCAATAATGCCAGGGGAAAAAGCACTATCGTAAGTAGTAAGAGGAAAAGCAGTTCCAACACACCCAAAATGTTCCTGCTCCATTCTACGTGGGAGGGGGGTGGGGTAGTTGTATTTGAGTTTGATACATGACACTTAAAATAGCTGACCTATTTGTAATCTTCCATTTTCTGAGCCATATTTCGGACAAGATTCGGACAAGATTTTGCATACAAGCCTTCATTGCCCATGCGATGCTTTTAACTAGATCTGGAAAAGGTTTCGCATGTAAACTTCCATCATCCGGACCATTTCTTTAATCTGATCCACACAAAATTGTGCATGCAAGGATACATCATCGAAGCGATGCTTTCAACCACATCCGGAAAAGAAATTGAATGTAAACTTCCTTTGTGCGGACCAATTTTTTTATTCGATCCGGATAAAATTTGGCATGCAAGGCTATATCATCCGGGCGATGCTTTTTAACCACATCCGGAAAGAAATCGAATGTAATTTTTTAATGTGCGGACCAATTTTTTTACCTGATCCAGACCAGATTTTGGATGCAAGGCTACATCATCCGGGCGATGCTTTTTTACCACATCCAGAAAAGAAATCGAACGTAAACTTCCAATGTGCGGACTAATTTTTTTATCTGATCCGGTCAATATTTGGCATGCAAGGCTACATCATCAAGGCGATGCTTTTTTACCACACCCGGAAAGATGTCGAATGTAAACTTCCCATATGCGGATCAATTTCTTTATCTGATCCGGACAAGATTTGGCATGAAAGGCTATATCATGCGGATGATGCTTTTTTACCACATCTGGAAATGAGTCGAACATAAACTTCCAATGTGCGGAGAAATTTTTTTGATCTGATCTGGACAATATTTTGCATGCAAGGCTATGTCATCCTGGTGATGTTTTTAACCACACCTGGAAAAGAAATCCCACGTAAACTTCCATCGTCCGGAGCATATGTGATAGGGGTGAAACCATACACCTGTGCCGCGTATCGATACGATTAACGATACACAGCCTACGATACGATACATTAACGATTCTTAGTTTAAAGAATAAGAAAGCAAACGACAAATAATTATTCATGACTGCTGAAGATTAAAGTAACTTATATAGGATAGATATCGTTTTGTATCGATTCTTCACCTCTTGTATCGATACGTATATCGATATGGCAAAAGTATCAATACATCGATATATCGATGAATCGTTTCACCCCTATATGTGATACACTAGGATCTATCTGTAATACTGAGCTCAGCCTGGAACACATTTCCCATTCTAGCCAAAAGTAATAACAGGTTGTGACTTAAGGTAACAAGGGGCCAGCGCCCAAATTCATCCTGTGTTTTTCAAAAAAAAAAAAAAAAAAAAAATAATAAGTCCAATTTCTACTCTTTTCGGCCTGACCCTTTGTCATAGCCAAGTGAAGTACGTCGTCTTTCACACCTCTCAGCAGCGGACAGAGCGAGAATCTCTCGGAAACGGAAGTTTTTTCTACCCCCATTTCAGGCTAAAGTTGTCAATAATGCCAGGGGAAAAAGCACTATCGTAAGTAGTAAGAGGAAAAGCAGTTCCAACACACCCAAAATGTTCCTGCTCCATTCTACGTGGGAGGGGGGTGGGGTAGTTGTATTTGAGTTTGATACATGACACTTAAAATAGCTGACCTATTTGTAATCTTCCATTTTCTGAGCCATATTTCGGACAAGATTCGGACAAGATTTTGCATACAAGCCTTCATTGCCCATGCGATGCTTTTAACTAGATCTGGAAAAGGTTTCGCATGTAAACTTCCATCATCCGGACCATTTTTTTAATCTGATCCACACAAAATTGTGCATGCAAGGATACATCATCAAAGCGATGCTTTCAACCACATCCGGAAAAGAAATTGAATGTAAACTTCCTTTGTGCGGACCAATTTTTTTATTCGATCCGGATAAAATTTGGCATGCAAGGCTATATCATCCGGGCGATGCTTTTTAACAACATCCGGAAAGAAATCGAATGTAATTTTTTAATGTGCGGATCAATTTTTTTACCTGATCCAGACCAGATTTTGGATGCAAGGCTACATCATCCGGGCGATGCTCTTTTACCACATCCAGAAAAGAAATCGAACGTAAACTTCCAATGTGCTGACTAATTTTTTTTATCTGATCCGGATAATATTTGGCATGCAAGGCTGCATCATCAAGGCGATGCTTTTTTACCACACCCGGAAAGATGTCGGATGTAAACTTCCGATATGCGGATCAATTTCTTTATCTGATCCGGACAAGATTTGGCATGAAAGGCTATATCATGTGGATGATGCTTTTTTACCACATCTGGAAATGAGTCGAACATAAACTTCCAATGTGCGGAGAAATTTTTTTGATCTGATCTGGACAATATTTTGCATGCAAGGCTATGTCATCCTGGTGATGTTTTTAACCACACCTGGAAAAGAAATCCCACGTAAACTTCCATCGTCCGGAGCATATGTGATAGGGGTGAAACCATACACCTGTGCCGCGTATCGATACGATTAACGATACACAGCCTACGATACGATACATTAACGATTCTTAGTTTAAAGAATAAGAAAGCAAACGACAAATAATTATTCATGACTGCTGAAGATTAAAGTAACTTATATAGGATAGATATCGTTTTGTATCGATTCTTCACCTCTTGTATCGATACGTATGGCAAAAGTATCAATACATCGATATATCGATGAATCGTTTCACCCGTATATGTGATACACTAGGATCTATCTGTAATACTGAGCTCAGCCTGGAACACATTTCCCATTCTAGCCAAAAGTAATAACAGGTTGTGACTGAAGGTAACAAGGGGCCAGCGCCCAAATTCATCCTGTGTTTTTCAAAAAAAAAAACAAAAAAAAAAAAATAAGTGCAATTTCTACTCTTTTCGGCCTGACCCTTTGTCATAGCCAAGTGAAGTACGTCGTCTTTCACACCTCTCAGCAGCGGACAGAGCGAGAATCTCTCGGAAACGGAAGTTTTTTTCTACCCCCATTTCAGGCTAAAGTTGTCAATAATGCCAGGGGAAAAAGCACTATCGTAAGTAGTAAGAGGAAAAGCAGTTCCAACACACCCAAAATGTTCCTGCTCCATTCTACGTGGGAGGGGAGTGGGGTAGTTGTATTTGAGTTTGATACATGACACTTAAAATAGCTGACCTATTTGTAATCTTCCATTTTCTGAGCCATATTTCGGACAAGATTCGGACAAGATTTTGCATACAAGCCTTCATTGCCCATGCGATGCTTTTAACTAGATCTGGAAAAGGTTTCGCATGTAAACTTCCATCATCCGGACCATTTTTTTAATCTGATCCACACAAAATTGTGCATGCAAGGATACAAAATCGAAGTGATGCTTTCAACCACATCCGGAAAAGAAATTGAATGTAAAATTCCTTTGTGCGGACCAATTTTTTTATTCGATCCGGATAAAATTTGGCATGCAAGGCTATATCATCCGGGCGATGCTTTTTAACCACATCCGGAAAGAAATCGAATGTAATTTTTTAATGTGCGGATCAATTTTTTTACCTGATCCAGACCAGATTTTGGATGCAAGGCTACATCATCCGGGCGATGCTTTTTTACCACATCCAGAAAAGAAATCGAACGTAAACTTCCAATGTGCGGACTATTTTTTTATCTGATCCGGTTAATATTTGGCATGCAAGGCTACATCATCAAGACGATGCTTTTTTACCACACCCGGAAAGATGTCGGATGTAAACTTCCCATATGCGGATCAATTTCTTTATCTGATCCGGACAAGATTTGGCATGAAAGGCTATATCATGTGGATGATGCTTTTTTACCACATCTGGAAATGAGTCGAACATAAACTTCCAATGTGCGGAGAAATTTTTTTGATCTGATCTGGACAATATTTTGCATGCAAGGCTATGTCATCCTGGTGATGTTTTTAACCACACCTGGAAAAGAAATCCCACGTAAAATTCCATCGTCCGGAGCATATGTGATAGGGGTGAAACCATACACCTGTGCCGCGTATCGATACGATTAACGATACACAGCCTACGATACGATACATTAACGATTCTTAGTTTAAAGAATAAGAAAGCAAACGACAAATAATTATTCATGACTGCTGAAGATTAAAGTAACTTATATAGGATAGATATCGTTTTGTATTGATTCTTCACCTCTTGTATCGATACGTATGGCAAAAGTATCAATACATCGATATATCGATGAATCGTTTCACCCGTATATGTGATACACTAGGATCTATCTGTAATACTGAGCTCAGCCTGGAACACATTTCCCATTCTAGCCAAAAGTAATAACAGGTTGTGACTGAAGGTAACAAGGGGCCAGCGCCCAAATTCATCCTGTGTTTTTCAAAAAAAAAAAAAAAAAAAAAAAAAATAAGTGCAATTTCTACTCTTTTCGGCCTGACCCTTTGTCATAGCCAAGTGAAGTACGTCGTCTTTCACACCTCTCAGCAGCGGACAGAGCGAGAATCTCTCGGAAACGGAAGTTTTTTCTACCCCCATTTCAGGCTAAAGTTGTCAATAATGCCAGGGGAAAAAGCACTATCGTAAGTAGTAAGAGGAAAAGCAGTTCCAACACACCCAACATGTTCCTGCTCCATTCTACGTGGGAGGGGAGTGGGGTAGTTGTATTTGAGTTTGATACATGACACTTAAAATAGCTGACCTATTTGTAATCTTCCATTTTCTGAGCCATATTTCGGACAAGATTCGGACAAGATTTTGCATACAAGCCTTCATTGCCCATGCGATGCTTTTAACTAGATCTGGAAAAGGTTTCGCATGTAAACTTCCATCATCCGGACCATTTTTTTAATCTGATCCACACAAAATTGTGCATGCAAGGATACAAAATCGAAGTGATGCTTTCAACCACATCCGGAAAAGAAATTGAATGTAAACTTCCTTTGTGCGGACCAATTTTTTTATTCGATCCGGATAAAATTTGGCATGCAAGGCTATATCATCCGGGCGATGCTTTTTAACCACATCCGGAAAGAAATCGAATGTAATTTTTTAATGTGCGGATCAATTTTTTTACCTGATCCAGACCAGATTTTGGATGCAAGGCTACATCATCCGGGCGATGCTTTTTTACCACATCCAGAAAAGAAATCGAACGTAAACTTCCAATGTGCGGACTAATTTTTTTTATCTGATCCGGTTAATATTTGGCATGCAAGGCTACATCATCAAGACGATGCTTTTTTACCACACCCGGAAAGATGTCGGATGTAAACTTCCCATATGCGGATCAATTTCTTTATCTGATCCGGACAAGATTTGGCATGAAAGGCTATATCATGTGGATGATGCTTTTTTACCACATCTGGAAATGAGTCGAACATAAACTTCCAATGTGCGGAGAAATTTTTTTGATCTGATCTGGACAATATTTTGCATGCAAGGCTATGTCATCCTAGTGATGTTTTTAACCACACCTGGAAAAGAAATCCCACGTAAACTTCCATCGTCTGGAGCATATGTGATAGGGGTGAAACCATACACCTGTGCCGCGTATCGATACGATTAACGCTACGATACGATACATTAACGATTCTTAGTTTAAAGAATAAGAAAGCAAACGACAAGTAATTATTCATGACTGCTGAAGATTAAAGTAACTTATATAGGATAGATATCGTGTTGTATCGATTCTTCACCTCTTGTATCGATACGTATATCGATATGGCAAAAGTATCAATACATCGATATATCGATGAATCGTTTCACCCCTATATGTGATACACTAGGATCTATCTGTAATACTGAGCTCAGCCTGGAACACATTTCCCATTCTAGCCAAAAGTAATAACAGGTTGTGACTGAAGGTAACAAGGGGCCAGCGCCCAAATTCATCCTGTGTTTTTCAAAAAAAAAAAAAAAAAAAAATAATAAGTCCAATTTCTACTCCTTTCGGCCTGACCCTTTGTCATAGCCAAGTGAAGTACGTCGTCTTTCACACCTCTCAGCAGCGGACAGAGCGAGAATCTCTCGGAAACGGAAGTTTTTTCTACCCCTATTTCAGGCTAAAGTTGTCAAAAATGCCAGGGGAAAAAGCACTATCGTAAGTAGTAAGAGGAAAAGCAGTTCCAACACACCCAAAATGTTCCTGCTCCATTCTACGTGGGAGGGGGGTGGGGTAGTTGTATTTGAGTTTGATACATGACACTTAAAATAGCTGACCTATTTGTAATCTTCCATTTTCTGAGCCATATTTCGGACAAGATTCGGACAAGATTTTGCATACAAGCCTTCATTGCCCATGCGATGCTTTTAACTAGATCTGGAAAAGGTTTCGCATGTAAACTTCCATCATCCGGACCATTTTTTTAATCTGATCCACACAAAATTGTGCATGCAAGGATACATCATCGAAGCGATGCTTTCAACCACATCCAGAAAAGAAATTGAATGTAAACTTCCTTTGTGCGGACCAATTTTTTTTCTTCGATCCGGATAAAATTTGGCATGCAAGGCTATATCATCCGGGCGATGCTTTTTATCCACACCCGGAAAGAAATTGAATGTAATTTTTTAATGTGCAGACAAATTTTTTTACCTGATCCAGACCAGATTTTGGATGCAAGGCTACATCATCCGGGCGATGCTTTTTTACAACATCCAGAAAAGAAATCGAACGTAAACTTCCAATGTGCGGACTAATTTTTTTTATCTGATCCGGTTAATATTTGGCATGCAAGGCTACATCATCAAGACGATGCTTTTTTACCACACCCGGAAAGATGTCGGATGTAAACTTCCCATATGCGGATCAATTTCTTTATCTGATCCGGACAAGATTTGGCATGAAAGGCTATATCATGTGGATGATGCTTTTTTACCACATCTGGAAATGAGTCGAACATAAACTTCCAATGTGCGGAGAAATTTTTTTGATCTGATCTGGACAATATTTTGCATGCAAGGCTATGTCATCCTAGTGATGTTTTTAACCACACCTGGAAAAGAAATCCCACGTAAACTTCCATCGTCTGGAGCATATGTGATAGGGGTGAAACCATACACCTGTGCCGCGTATCGATACGATTAACGCTACGATACGATACATTAATGATTCTTAGTTTAAAGAATAAGAAAGCAAACGACAAATAATTATTCATGACTGCTGAAGATTAAAGTAACTTATATAGGATAGATATCGTTTTGTATCGATTCTTCACCTCTTGTATCGATACGTATATCGATATGGCAAAAGTATCAATACATCGATATATCAATGAATCGTTTCACCCCTATATGTGATACACTAGGATCTATCTGTAATACTGAGCTCAGCCTGGAACACATTTCCCATTCTAGCCAAAAGTAATAACAGGTTGTGACTTAAGGTAACAAGGGGCCAGCGCCCAAATTCATCCTGTGTTTTTCAAAAAAAAATAAAAAAAAATAAATAATAAGTCCAATTTCTACTCCTTTCGGCCTGACCCTTTGTCATAGCCAAGTGAAGTACGTCGTCTTTCACACCTCTCAGCAGCGGACAGAGCGAGAATCTCTCGGAAACGGAAGTTTTTTCTACCCCTATTTCAGGCTAAAGTTGTCAAAAATGCCAGGGGAAAAAGCACTATCGTAAGTAGTAAGAGGAAAAGCAGTTCCAACACACCCAAAATGTTCCTGCTCCATTCTACGTGGGAGGGGGGTGGGGTAGTTGTATTTGAGTTTGATACATGACACTTAAAATAGCTGACCTATTTGTAATCTTCCATTTTCTGAGCCATATTTCGGACAAGATTCGGACAAGATTTTGCATACAAGCCTTCATTGCCCATGCGATGCTTTTAACTAGATCTGGAAAAGGTTTCGCATGTAAACTTCCATCATCCGGACCATTTTTTTAATCTGATCCACACAAAATTGTGCATGCAAGGATACATCATCGAAGCGATGCTTTCAACCACATCCAGAAAAGAAATTGAATGTAAACTTCCTTTGTGCGGACCAATTTTTTTTTTCGATCCGGATAAAATTTGGCATGCAAGGCTATATCATCCGGGCGATGCTTTTTATCCACATCCGGAAAGAAATTGAATGTAATTTTTTAATGTGCAGACAAATTTTTTTACCTGATCCAGACCAGATTTTGGATGCAAGGCTACATCATCCGGGCGATGCTTTTTATCCACATCCGGAAAGAAATTGAATGTAATTTTTTAATGTGCAGACAAATTTTTTTACCTGATCCAGACCAGATTTTGGATGCAAGGCTACATCATCCGGGCGATGCTTTTTTACCTCATCCAGAAAAGAAATCGAACGTAAACTACCAATGTGCGGACTAATTTTTGTATCTGATCCGGTTAATATTTGGCACGCAAGACTACATCATCAAGGCGATGCTTTTTTACCACACCCGGAAAGATGTCGAACGTAAACTTCCCATATGCGGATCAATTTCTTTATCTGATCCGGACAAGATTTGGCATGAAAGGCTTATATCATCCGGATGATGCTTTTTTTTACCACATCTGGAAATGAGTCGAACATAAACTTCCAATGTGTGGACCAATTTTTTTGATCTGATCTGGACAATATTTTGCATGCAAGGCTATGTCATCCTGGTGATGTTTTTAACCACACCTGGAAAAGAAATCCAACGTAAACTTCCATCGTCCGGAGCATATGTGATAGGGGTGAAACCATACACCTGTGCCGCGTATCGATACGATTAACGCTACGATACGATACATTAACGATTCTTAGTTTAAAGAATAAGAAAGCAAACGACAAATAATTATTCATGACTGCTGAAGATTAAAGTAACTTATATAGGATAGATATCGTTTTGTATCGATTCTTCACCTCTTGTATCGATACGTATATCGATATGGCAAAAGTATCAATACATCGATATATCGATGAATCGTTTCACCCCTATATGTGATACACTAGGATCTATCTGTAATACTGAGCTCAGCCTGGAACACGATGGATAGAGCGATCATGCTTTGAGGGGACAAAAAATTCATCTCTGAGCTAGCTTGACAGCTGTTCGAGCTACAGACAGTCAAAGCGATGCTAGGGTTACGGACATTGCCTTCCTTAACGTCTCGACCCCTGCTCATTGCCACAGCCTGCCACTACCGTACCAAGCAAGTCAGAGACTCATGCTGACTGTTCAGACTTACAGCGGACTCGGCTGTACCAGGAAAATATCGAGCTGTCTCGATAGCTGCCTTGGGACCGAAGATATGGCTGACCATGGTCAGCCTAGGGATAGGGTCTCAAAAATGATCCTTCGATCGTGTATTTTTGACCCCCACCGCCGTAAAATGGCACGCTGCGCCGTACCAGGCATGCCAGCCACTCGAGTTTTGTGTCGATGGATAGAGCGGTCCCGTCTTGAGACAAAAAAAATATCATCTCCGAGCTAGCTCGACAGTTGTCGGAGCTACAGACAGTCTAAGCGGTGTATGGTTTCACCCCTATCACATATGCTCCGGACGATGGAAGTTTACGTGGGATTTCTTTTCCAGGTGTGGTTAAAAACATCAGAAGGATGACATAGCCTTGCATGCAAAATATTGTCCAGATCAGATCCAAAAAATTGGTCCGCACATTGGAAGTTTATGTTCGACTCATTTCCAGATGTGGTAAAAAAGCATCATCCGGATGATATAGCCTTTCATGCCAAATCTTGTCCGGATCAGATAAAGAAATTGATCCGCATATGGGAAGTTTACATCCGACATCTTTCCGGTTGTGGTAAAAAAGCATCGCCTTGATGATGTAGCCTTGCATGCCAAATATTAACCGGATCAGATAAAAAAAATAGTCCGCACACTGGAAGTTTACGTTCGATTTCTATTCTGGATGTGGTAAACAAGCATCGCCCGGATGATGTAGCCTCGCATCCAAAATCTGGTCTGGATCAGGTAAAAAATTGGTCCGCACATTAAAAAATTACATTCGATTTCTTTCCGGATGTGGTTAAAAAGCATCGCCCGGATGATATAGCCTTGCATGCCAAATTTTATCCAGATTGAATAAAAAAATTGGTCCGCACAAAGGAAGTTTACATTCAATTTCTTTTTCGGATGTGGTTGAAAGCATCGCTTCGATGATGTATCCTTGCATGCACAATTTTGTGTGGATCAGATTAAAAAAATGGTCCGGATGATGGAAGTTTACATGCGAAACCTTTTCCAGATCTAGTTAAAAGCATCGCATGGGCAATGAAGGCTTGTAAGCAAAATCTTGTCCTTATCTTGTCCGAAATATGGCTCAGAAAATGGAAGATTACAAATAGGTCAGCTATTTTAAGTGTCATGTATCAAACTCAAATACAACTACCCCACCCCCCTCCCACGTAGAATGGAGCAGGAACATTTTGGGTGTGTTGGAACTGCTTTTCCTCTTACTACTTACGATAGTGCTTTTTCCCCTGGCATTATTGACAACTTTAGCCTGAAATGGGGGTAGAAAAAACTTCCGTTTCCGAGAGATTCTCGCTCTGTCCGCTGCTGAGAGGTGTGAAAGACGATGTACGTCACTTTGCTCTGACAAAGGGTCAGGCCGAAAAGAGTAGAAATTGGACTTATTTTTTTTATTTTTTATTTTTTTTTTTGAAAAACACAGGATGAATTTGGGCGCTGGCCCCTTGTTACCTTAAGTCACAACCTGTTATTACTTTTGGCTAGAATGGGAAATTTCTTCCAGGCTGAGCTCAGTATTACAGATAGATCCTAGTGTATCACATATAGGGGTGAAACGATTCATCGATATATCGATGTATTGATACTTTTGCCATATCGATATACGTATCGATACAAGAGGTGAAGAATCGATACAAAACGATATCTATCCTATATAAGTTACTTCAATCTTCAGCAGTCATGAATAATTATTTGTCATTTGCTTTCTTATTCTTTAAACTAAGAATCGTTAATGTATCGTATCGTAGCGTTAATCGTATCGATACGCGGCACAGGTGTATGGTTTCACCCCTATCACATATGCTCCAGACGATGGAAGTTTACGTGGGATTTCTTTTCCAGGTGTGGTTAAAAACATCAGAAGGATGACATAGCCTTGCATGCAAAATATTGTCCAGATCAGATCAAAAAAATTGGTCCGCACATTGGAAGTTTATGTTCGACTCATTTCCAGATGTGGTAAAAAAGCATCATCCGGACGATATAGCCTTTCATGCCAAATCTTGTCCGGATCAGATAAAGAAATTGATCCGCATATGGGAAGTTTACATTCGACATCTTTCCGGGTGTGGTAAAAAAGCATCGCCTTGATGATGTAGCCTTGCATGCCAAATATTAACCGGATCAGATAAAAAAAAAAGTCCACACACTGGAAGTTTACATTCGATTTCTTTTCTGGATGTTGTAAAAAAGCATCGCCCGGATGATGTAGCCTGGCGTCCAAAATCTGGTCTGGATCAAGTAAAAAAATTGGTCCGCACATTAAAAAATTACATTCGATTTCTTTCCGGATGTGGTTAAAAAGCATCGCCCGGATGATATAGCCTTGCATGCCAAATTTTATCCGGATCGAATAAAAAAATTGGTCCTCACAAAGGAAGTTTACATTCAATTTCTTTTTCGGATGTGGTTGAAAGCATCGCTTCGATGATGTATCCTTGCATGCACAATTTTGTGTGGATCAGATTAAAAAAATGGTCCGGATGATGGAAGTTTACATGCAAAACCCTTTCCAGATCTAGCTAAAAGCATCGCATGGGCAATGAAGGCTTGTATGCAAAATCTTGTCCTTATCTTGTCCGAAATATGGCTCAGAAAATGGAAGATTACAAATAGGTCAGCTATTTTAAGTGTCATGTATCAAACTCAAATACAACTACCCCACCCCCCTCCCACGTAGAATGGAGCAGGAACATTTTGGGTGTGTTGGAACTGCTTTTCCTCTTACTACTTACGATAGTGCTTTTTCCCCTGGCATTATTGACAACTTTAGCCTGAAATGGGGGTAGAAAAAACTTCCGTTTCCGAGAGATTCTCGCTCTGTCCGCTGCTGAGAGGTGTGAAAGACGACGTACTTCACTTGGCTATGACAAAGGGTCAGGCCGAAAAGAGTAGAAATTAGACTTATTTTTTTTTTTTTTTTTTTTTTTTGAAAAACACAGGATGAATTTGGGCGCTGGCCCCTTGTTACCTTAAGTCACAACCTGTTATTACTTTTGGCTAGAATGGGAAATGTGTTCCAGTGGTTCACCCAAACAGCATACATGCACAGCCGGGTTGAGCCCGGCAGCGTCTCACCAAAGACGGTAAACCATGGAAATAGAGTCGCAACGACGACTCTCTTAAAATAGCCAAATGCCTCGTCATCTAATTAGTGACGCGCATGAATGGATTAACGAGATTCCCACTGTCCCTATCTACTATCTAGCGAAACCACAGCCAATGGAACGGGCTTGGCACAATCAGCGGGGAAAGAATACCCTGTTGAGCTTGACTAGGGAAAAGAGCTTTACAACCAAATGGTCAAGGATTTGTTGGACAAGGAACACATCTCGTACTTTTCAACTTACTCGGACATAAAAGCATAAGTAGCTGAAAGGTTTAACAGAACTCTGAAGACTAGAATATGGAAGTATTCACACAAAAAGAAACCAGAAACTGGGCTGAAGTTTTACCAAAGCTAATAGAGGGATGCACCAACAGTACTCATCGCAGATCGCAAGACATGACTCCAAGCGAGTGAGGGAAACAAATAGGTCAAAAGTATGGATCACTCAGTTCAGTAATTTGACAACTGATACATATGTAACTCCAAAATTAAACATTGGTGAAACAGTCAGAATTTTTACAATACAATACAATATTTTCAAAGTGCTACCTTCCTAACTTCACAAAGAAAATAGTAAAAATCAGTCGAGTGATCCGGTTGATTACAAACTCAAAGACTTAAAGGGAGAATATATAGAGAGAATTTTTTTTACGAGCAACACTATACAACAAACAAGATGACATATTTAAATTTGAAAAGATTTTGAAGACCAAAATAATCAACGGAAGAAAGTGTGTACTCGTGAATTGCAAGGGATAGGATGAATCATTTATTAATTGGAAGCAAGCAGAAAACATGATTCCATAAACATAAATGGTGGAATGGCAATACATAGATAGCAGTATAAAGACGCACAAACAATTTGAGTGTTTCAAAGATAACGACTTTCTAGTACGTGACAGCTGTGGTAAAAACAGTGCAAAATCAGGGATGTAAAAGTTGCCCGTCATGTGAATCTGTACTGATCACGAGACCATAGGAGAAAAGGAAACATGGCAGTTAAACAACAAAATGGTACACATGAAAATCGTGATCAGGAGACTACAATGTAACCAATGTACTGTCAATGTAATAAATGACATTACAGATGAAATTAAGAGAGACAACATTCCAGAATATGAAGTTGATTTAAACTACATATAAAAAAGTTGAAAAACAAAAAACACCGTAAAGGGCTACAATTTACACGAATAAATTCCTGCTCTGATCCAGCTCCTTTGGTTTCCGGTCAGGCATTCATTACGCGATCCAGTTAAGAAACTTGACAAACCAAATCTTCTCCACGAAAACAACAAACGGTACAACCGTGGATTCGGCGACGTGTTATGTATCAATCATAAATGGTCATAAACTTACGTGAAACATAACTGCAGAACATCTTTACAAAATGATAAACATAACAGATTTTCAGAGTAATTACTTTCATGATTTTATGTTGCAGTGAATTCGGGACAACTCAGTTCAAAGACAAGTTGACTCGGGTTTTAAACGCGGCTAACGACTCGTCGAAAGCTTGTTACTATACAATGAGCCAAAAATCACGCAAACAGTAAGGTTAGAATGAAGACAGCATGTTTTAGGTTGATCATACCACTTTGGTTATTACACCATGTATTTTGTCCATATGACTTAAAATGAATACAGCAAAAACTATACATTGTTATGAATTCTAACTGCTGGCAGTACCTATTACTAATAATATTAGTATCCCTACCTCCTTCGTTATCTTAATTACAAATATGTTAATATATTTAATAAAGGTCCACTAAAACAAACAGTCTATTTTTTTTTTTTTTTAGTTTAGAAAACTTCACCAAAAACTGAACAAGTCCAAAACATTCAAACATTCACACAGTTTTGAATTGACCCCTTTGTAAAGTTGTGGTTACTTACTCACCCATGACATCAATGACCACTACTCAGTATGTTCTGAATACATCACCCTGTAATAGAAACACATTTGTGCATGTGCTCTCTAGTACATTTTATAGGAGTTGTTTCAAAATAACTCTGAAATGTGGGCTTTATCAGTATTTAATCAGAGATGGGGTTTATAACTGGAGAAATTACAGTTTCGCACCTAACCCTAAATTTCCTAATAGTACTTCTCAGTAGTCTATAGCCAACTTCTGAACCAATCTAAGGACCCCACATTCAATCTCAGAGTGTAACTGTCTGACCAGATGAAGAAAAAAAAAATTCAGACATTCTCTTTTAACTCGCAGATCTAACTCATAAAGATGTGTGATAGTTTGTTGAAAATTAAAATGTATCTACTTTAAAATGACTCATATAGTCAGATGACTCATTCTGAATTGGATCTTACATTCAATCTCAGAAAGTAATTATCTAGCACAAATAGCCTAGCTCAGAATTTTTGAGTCCCTTCACACCTTCACATAACTTTTGTTATTTGGAACAATTAGTCGACAAGTGCCGTGTTAAATCCATGCACTTTTGAGATGAAGCAGATTAATGTACATTATAAGGTGCAGTGGTATGTCACAGACTATTGTGCAGGTAAAAATTGCTGTAATTGTCATAGATTTTTATTTTGTACAGAATAATCTGAGTATTTTAATTATTACTTAGGTTCCATAAGCACATGTTAATAGTTCTTTCTGTCTTCTGTAATAATAATAATAATAATATCTAAATCACTTACTGTTTTTAAATGTAATTGAAGCACTGACATTTTAAATACTGTAAAAATACAAATTTAAAGAAACTATAGGCTAAAGTCACTTTTATTCTGACTGCATTAATGTAGAATATTTGGCATTAATAATTTAAAAAAGAATACAAATCTATGCTCTGCTTACAGGATATTGTTTATGATTTACAATATTTTATCACAATGGTTTCATCTACATTTTAGCTTAATTGTAGCTGTTAAAGTGGTAGTTACCTTGCATATTGTATACAGTATACATATCTACTGACTTGTTTGTTTTTTTACTTGTGCGAGGGTCAGCATCTCACCATCACACCTTGTCTTGTATGTTGGGCTACTCCATCTCCCCCCAAAATAGTGTGGATTTAACACTGCACTCACCAATGTTGTCTACATTTTTCCAAATTGCTGAAGTTTGTGCAGAATGAGGAAGGTATGGTTTGAGATTTGTAAGGTATGAAAGGATTACATAATTCTGGGCTAGATTGTAATTGTGCCAGGTAAGTGCTTTCTGAGATTGAGAGTGGGTCAGAAGCTGTCTGTAGGAGTCATTTAATGTGGATACATTTTCATTTTCAATGAACTGTCACACCTGTTTATGAGGTAGACCCATGAGTTAAGAGCAAGAGAATGTCGGAATGTTGTGATTTTCCATCTGGTCAGATAGTGTTACACTCATCTGGTGTCACCAGTATTTTAAAGACTGTACCATGATTGAAACATTGTCATGTCAAAGCAAAGACAGCAGCAGATATTTCTAATATAAAAAGGACTAGGAGAAAGGAGTGCAGCCACAGACATGTGTATTGCATGTACTGAGTGCTTCTTAAAATTGAAGCAGAGGAATACAGTACAGCTCACGTGATTTTTTGGAACCCCACGCATCGCGGTGGGGTACTTAATCTCCTCCACTCTAGCTCCGCGATAGCACTCCGCGGTGGAGGCATAAATTGGCATAAATACCTACAAATCACCACCGCGTTTCGGCAGGCATGCCGATATAAACTCCACCGTGGAGGGGCTAGTCGACATTACTGATTGACATCTGAACGGCCAATGAATGAAGACCACCTATGGAAAGACTGAGACGTCAAGAGTGATTTACAACTGGATACCATCTGAAGAATCAGTCGTTTTTATTTCGATCATATATTTGGACAATAAAAAAATAATTTCAAAAGTCTTGTATATTCAATACACATTACTGTTTATAAAAGGTTGATCGACTTCTTTTGCAATAAGTTTATGATTTTAATTTATTTCAAAGAAATATGAACAAACTTATGCACTGACTTGACGAGAAGTACACATTGCTGAGCCTCTCGAGCAGAATAAATTTATCATTTTGTTCCAAAGGAAAGTAATTCTCTGAGATATGGACAATTAAAATCCAAATTAACATCGCTTCTGCTTACCCCCCCCCCCCCCCACAACAACAAACCTAAAACACTGAATTTATACTGAAATGCAAACCGCGTGCTTAGTCTTTAAGCAGTAATAGTAGAGTCACGAGGCTGAATATTATGACTGCATGTGTGCTGTAAGGGACTGACCATTTAATATATGGGGTTTATATGTTGTTTTTTTTCGACCGGGATATTTTTTGTTCTTTCATCACAGTATTTATTTATTTTAAGTGAAATATGGAACGGATTAACGTCTGTTACAAAAATCAGAGAAAGACAATTGTTTTCATGCATTTTCCCCCCCCCCCCCCCACGGTTGGAAAATTCAATTGTTTCTCCCTAATAAAGACTTGACTTCAGCGGTTGTTCTACAGAAATCAAGGCAGTGACCATTGTGAACACTGTTGTAAAATATTAACAAGGGTTTGCATCAAAGGATGATGTAAGTTTCAGCTTGGGAACCGTGTTTTTTTATTACACGAAGCCATCTGACTTAGCGCGTTGTACTTTATGGCCGCATTTATGGTCCCGCCATTAAGAACGGAAGTTTGATAATTGTTAGTAATTAATCTGAACTATGCTTATTACCGAAATGAAAAATAATATGGAAAATTCTAAAATCTGAGATGTTCAGAGATTTTAATTTCCACGTGTATCCTATTATTTGCTCAGTTTCCTACAGCGAAAATATAAAAATAAAACATACTTTTTTAATTATTTTTACGCAGATATTAAAGAATGCAGTTTCCTGTTTGTGACTGTTAGAGCCTTAGGTTATTGAGCGTGTTTCTGTTTCTTACCACTTGCAAACTTTTCCAGACTTCAGTTTACGATAACTTGTGCAGTAGTGATTTGGATTCCATATTTTATGAGAGAGAGAGAGAGGGGGGGGGGGACTTTACTAAGAAGAGTTAATGATCTAAACTTATTCATCTTATTTTTCCGTATTATGCAATAGGAAAACAAACAGAAAAGAAAAAGTTAAAGATTAATTTCATCTGATGCTCAGCATGTTTCCTAATATTTGCTCATTTTTGTAAGAGGAAAGTATAAAAAAGATTTTTTTTATCATCATAGAAAAATAGTAAATCTTATGGAAATGATATGTCAGTAACCTAATCGTAATATTGATCTATTTCTTATAATTATTTGTACGCAGATATTAATGTATGCAGCTTTATCTTTGTGACTTTGGAGCGGTTGCTTATTGAGACAAGAAATAAACTAATTTCTTTGAATAGTGTTTGGCATGTTTCTGTATATGGTATATTGCTTTACAGCTACAGTTACTTTGGCCAAATGGATAAGAGTGTGTGTTACACACACATATTTGATATTGGAGCACGAGGTCGTGAGTTTGCAACCACCGACGGGAAAATTTGTTTCTTTTTTTCCCCCTCTATTACGCTATAATGTCTAGTACAGTATTACTTTTCTTACCACTTGCAAACTTTTCCACATTTCAGTTTACGATAACTTGTGCAGTAGTGACTTGGATTCCATATTTTATGAGAGAGAGAGAGAGAGAGGTGGGGGGGGGCTTTACTAAGAAGAGTTAATGATCTAAAATTATTCATCTTATTTTTCTGTATTATGCAAGGAAAACGAAAAGAAAAGAAAAAGTTAAACATTAATTTCATCTGATGCGCAAGTTTGTCAGATCAATGTACTTTAGGTTAACAGTTAGCACATGAAATTAACACGTCAATATCAGCAGTCCTGATGGCTTCTTGTGCTAGGTTACTTGCACGTGTCAACTACATGTATCTAGGATGACCTTTTGCGGCCATTTGTGATTTTGTAAAAAACCGCTATTTTGGTAATTAATGCAAATTAGTACAGTTTAAAATAAAATAACGATGTGAAATCTTAATAATGCTTTATTTAAGCGATTGGATGTCAGGAAAAAACATACAATATGTGAATGATTACTCATGCATGGAATAACCATCGGAACTTGTGCGATTTTGTTTCACTTCAGTCAGGTATGACTGCAGCTTTGTTATTAATTTGTTTGATGTTTATCGTTCTTTTCATTGCAGGTAGTACAATATCACTGACTTTCATATGATCATTACAATTTTGTATTGCGTTTACTGAAAAAGAAATAAGGACATGAATGCATGTTTAGATTCCGATAACATAGTATTGAAGAAAAAAAAAATTAGATTCATTGCGCAAAATGTAGTATTAATACAGTTTGCGAGGCATTGCCATTATATTATCATCATCTAAAATATGATTTGGCACTATGTATCATACATTATCTTCGTTAGAACAAGGAAATATTTATAATTAACTGAATTACTACGTTTTTTTTCAGTATCAAAAAGTTAGCAAATTGCTCCCCAGAGGGATAACGATGTAGATAAATCGGTGCCCCCCCCCTCCCGTCTCAACCTCTGCTTGCATGGGTGATAAACAGTACACCACGCCCATATTATCGAAACCACGTCCACTCCGCAGTGGTGATCGGATGCGAGGGAGCGTGGTGTGCAGGGCTATTCTCCGCGACAACTCCGTCAGGACGCGTGGAGTGATGGTGGAGGGGTTTTTCTTAATCCTCTCCACTCACTCTCCACCCCCACCACGATGCGTGGGGTTCTGAAAAATCACGTGAGCTGTACTGTACTATAGTTTACTCACGTATAAGCTCATACCAACTGCATAGACCCAGATGTGCCGTCGCATACTGCGCCAGCAGATCTGGGTCTATGCAGTTTGTAAGGACTAATCAGTAGAACAAACAACATAGACCCTGATCTGCATGTGCATCTGCGACAGCAGATCAGGGTCTATGTTGTTTGCATTTGACCTGGGTTATATACGAGTATATATGGTACGTGTTCAGTATCCATCCAAGAAATTAATATTCCAGGCAACTGATTAGTCCTTACAAACTGCATAGACTCAGATCTGCTGGTGCATTATGCATCGGCAGATCTGGGTCTGTGTAGTTTGCAGTTGGTATCGGCCTATACACTAGTACATACGGTATTTAAAGTTATGAATTTGTATAAGAAATTTTTTTGTTGTTGTTGCTTTATTCAATTCTTTGGTTCTGAAATTTGTATTCAGTACTAAAGTACTCAGTGGAGTAAATCATTAAAGATGCTAAAAATAGAAAAAAACAGAAATGAAGGTTTTTCAACTCTACCACTGTGCAGATGTTTGTAAGTGTGGCCTCTGGCTCCTCTCTGACTGCTTACTATAGGCATGTAATTAATTTTCACAGGAAAAATGTTGCTAACTTACATTTTAAAGAAGAATTCAAAGTATCCCCATAGTTATCAACCAAATTTCATATGAAGCTGATTGCTGATTGGCCAAAACAATTGAAAGGCTGTTACATAGCTATTTCTTGCTATGATTTCATCCTAGTTTATACAGAATATTTCACAAACAATACAGGTATCATTTGTATGGCCAGTTGCTTCTGCAAAGATGATGCTTGCCAGAGTTCTGTTTGTTTATTACACTCTTTAGCTCTGTGACTGAAACACTTGATAATACTATTTTTTGCTCAGTTCTACCATCTGTTTGATTATGAGCGAGGCCAGTGCATGTGAATCCCACTAGTTTGATGTTGTGATGAAGTTAAACTGTTGACAAATGAAATAAAGCAGTGGTATTTATGATCACATTAAATAACAGGCAAGATGGTCTTAATAGAGATAAAGGTATGGACAAAGAATTGTGGAGTTGCATCAACAAATTCATACAAACTACTGTTGGTAAAAAGAGGATAGGGTGGGTGTCAGCTAATTGAAGGATCAGTAATGTTAGAAATAGCCACATGAATGCTTTGTGAGATTTGTTGATATTAGATCAGCTGTCAGTATTAGTAAGGCAAATTACGATTAGGTGGTTAAAATTACTGATTGAACTTGGGGAAACTACTACTGATAGACATTTCTCTGGATAAACAGGTCTGTTATTACATCATGACCCCAATTAAACTTTGACGAATTAGCTGTTGTCTCAACATTATGTGCCCTTATAAAAGGATTATAATTACCTGCATCGTGTGAAAGTTTGTTGGAATTGGCAGAGACACAGTAATTCTTTTGAATGCAAGTTAGCAACATTTTTCTTGTGAAAAGTAATTAAAGACTTACAGAAATATCTTCTGGCATCTTCACTTTGACATGACAGTGTACCAATAAATTACTGTTGATATGGGGTGAACTTAACACTGTCTGACCATACAAAAAATATCACTTAATTTTGATATTCTCAGGCTCCTTATTTCTCACATGTCTAACTCATAAAGATGTGTTATGGCTTGTTTGAAAGTAGACTTTCTCTACATTAAAATGACACCTAGATTACTGAAAAGTGTCCCTGTAAACACAAATACCATTGAGAACTCAATGGCTGGGTGCAAAACTGCAGTTTCTTGAGTTACAGAGCTTGTCTTTTATTACAAGGTCCATGCTAGGATGCTGTTCAGGTGAAAAGGTCACTCTTGAGTCTATAATTTCACCTAAATATGCCCAGAAAGTGAAGTTCGCCTTGTTTTGTCTTGATTTCATGAGATTCCCTCACCCCCTTTGTTTCAATACTATTTATATAATCAAAGTAAAATATTGACTTTTGTGTCAATTTTTCTGTCAAAGAGGAAAGTCAGAAAAAGAAGTTTTATGCACTGTAGTCATTTTTGGTGCTAATTCGATGATCAGTATGGAATTCCGACCTAAAAAAAATACACACATGATCCTTGAAAATATGAGTGAAAAATTGTATTTTTGTACTCCAATTCGAAGTGAATTATGAGTTGGGGGACATATCCAGGTCCATGGCTAATAAAAGTAATAACTTTTTCAAATATTTCATCCTATAAACGTATGAAAAATGGACCTCTGCTATGGACTTTTTTGCTGTAGCCTCTTTTTGAAGTTGCCATATTATATAATATGTTATACTACAACTGTGGTGAAGCAAAGTAAGAAATGTTTTAATAGACCTGAAGAGCTTATGGGATGGTCTCTTGTCCGTCGTCCATCCGTCTGTTCATACAAGTTTGTTAGGTTGCTACTCCTCGTAAACTACTTGGAGGATTGGCTTGAAACTTTACACACTCATTCATCCCATGGTCAAGTTGCTCCTAAATGAAAAAGGTGCTGCTCAGACATCCAATATGGCCACCAAGTCAGTCATCTTGAAAAATCTTGTTATAGCTACTCCTCCAGAATGGATGGTCATATCAACATGGGGTTTCCACTAAAAGGCTTCTTATGATGTCTAGTTAGTCCTAAATGAAAATGGTGCAGATCTGACGTCTACTATGGCCACCATGGCAGCCATCTTGAAATCCTGTTATCATACTCCTTCTGAATGGATGGTCATATTAAAATGGGGTTTTCACTAGTCAGATGTCCAATATGACTGCCAGAGTGGCCATCTTGAAAATCTTGTTATTTGCTACTCCTATAGAATGGATGGTCATATCAACACATAGTTTTCACTAAAGTCTTCTCCTGAAGTCTAGTTGGTCCTAAATGAAAATGGTGCTGATCTGACATCTATTAATGTCACCATGGCACCCATCTTGAAAATCTTGTTATCACTACTCCTCCTGAATGGATGGTCATATCAACATGGGGTTTTCACTAAAAGACTTCTTATGATATCCAGCTGGTCCCAAATAAAAATGGTGCCAATCTGACATCCAATATGGCCACCATGGCATCCATCTTAAAATTATTGTTATCACAACTCTTCTTAAACAGAGAGTCATATTGACGTGGGATTTTCACAAGAAGACTTTTTATGATGTCCAGTTGGTCTTAAATGAAAATTGTGCCAATCCAGCATCCAATATGTCCGCCACAACAGTCATCTTGAAAATCTTGTTATTGTTACTCCTCCTGAATGGAAAGTGATATCTTGAAAATATTGTTATTCCTACTACTCTCCAAATCGATGGCTATATCAACATGGGGTTTTCACCAGTAGAGTTCTTATGATATCTAGTTGGTCCTAAATGAAAATGGCTGCCACGAAGACCGTCTCAAAAATCTTGTTGTCACTACTCCCCCTGAATGGATGATCATCATGACATGGGGTTTTCACGAAAAGACTTCTAAAAATGTCTACTTTGTCTTAAATGAAAATGGTGCCAATCTGACATACAGTATGTGCACCACAGCAGCTAATTTGAAAATCTTGTTATCGCTGAAGAATTTCAGGGATGGTTTCAACACTCAATAGTCAAAAGGAAGAAATGGTCTTATCTTGAATTCCTGGAAATTCTTTTCGCCCAGTAGAGCATCAGTCCCATTGAGAGACTCTTGTTATAAAGTTTGAATAGTATTTCAAAAGTATTTTAATCATTTGACACAAAAATATGCAAAAACATAAGTTTAAAGTCACTATTTTCAACATTATAAATGTTGAACTTTCTAGACTGACTTCTTCCTGTTTTTAGCAATTTTGCCCTATTCTGACTGAAGAGAAGTAATTTTGTCCAAATATTAGAGTCCAGCATGGACCCTGTATTATATATTTATCTTAAGGGCCATGTAATAGAGTCCAGCATGGACCATGTATTATATATTTATCTTCAGGGCCATGTAATAGAGTCCAGCATGGACCGTGTATTATATATTTATCTTAAGGGCCATGTAATAGAGTCCATCATGGACCCTGTATTATATATATTTATCTTAAGGGCCATGTAATAGAGTCCAGCATGGACCCTGTATTATATATTTATCTTAAGGGCCATGAAATAGAAGGGTTTTAAACCTGCTGTCTTCACTATACTGTTTTCATGATTTTGACTTGGTTTAGTATCTAGCTTGCAGCAGGTACCTGTGGTGTTGGATAACTTGGACTCAACCTGAGTCAACTCAGTTCAGTGTACTTCAATGAAAGACAACTTGGACCAGTTGTTAAAGACAAGTCAGATCAATTTTGTAAGACATCACAGGCCAAAAGATAGTGAGATCCAGTTATGAGTCAACTCTGCCCTTCTTTCAGCATTCCTCTGTGCTGTAATGTTATACAAGACATCTTGGACAACACTAAATGAATCCATGTGCTAATAAAACTAACCCAGGCTGACTTTCAGTCAAGAAAAAGACAATTGGTTCATATGCTGTTTAAGGATATCTACTAAGTAATAAGATTTAAAGCCCATAAAATTGACAAAAATGTACAGTCGGTCTGACTTGTCATTATTAGTTGGTCTGACTTGTCTTTATTAGTTGGTCTGAGTTGTCCTTTTGCATGGAGTCAAGTTAAATCAGGGTTGGGTCTGAGTCACCAAAAACTGTGATGACTTATCTTGGTCTGAGCTGTGCTGTTTCTGTTGAAGTTATGCAACATATCCTCTCCTGGTAAAAATCAATATTAAGATTCCCTCCATTCATGCTGGGACACACTATGCAGGGATTAGTTTCTGCTGTATACTTCTAATACTTCTAATAACAATGACTTCCAGGTTTTTATTTGAAAGAACCTGATTTATTACCCAGATTGGTGCTCAAAGAAATTTTATTTCAGACACCGGCCAAGGGCAAGTGGCTTTAAAAAATCACTCACCCTGACTCAAATTACACTTGCCCCAAAGGGCCATAGTTTTTTTTCTATTATTTTGACACAGTGTTGAAATTGCTATAATTAGAGTGGTAAAGGAACTACAAAAAATTAAATGGACTCATTTTTTGTCCCACCCTACAGGTCAGGCAATGGAGGATGAAGAGATTTGGACTTTTGATAAGGTGATAAATGATGTTGACCACCTACATTCCCAGATCTGTGTCCCAAACCCTCAGGATTGCCAGAGGCTAGGATCCTCTCCAGTTTGGAGTGGTTTTCCAGGGCACAGCCTAAGCCAGACCTGCTGTTGCTCCCTCGCTCAGTGATGGTGAGGGACCGGACTCAGAAGTTGTCTAGAGGCCAGGAGGGGGCCAGACAGCAGAAGGGGTGGTCTGTCCCCTCTTCGAAGCTTTGACCCTGGTTTTTGCCTTCATCTACAGGGTCCATTCACCTGCTTAACCCCTTGAGACCCACACATTGGACTTGGGTGCTCCCAGGTGGTGATTTGGGCAGTGACCTGTCAGAGCTTTCAATACTTTGGAACTGAAGATGCGAATACTAGTTACCATAGCCTCTCATGACAATCTTTTTTTGGCTGCCTCCTTCATTCTTTTGAAGAGAAATCATTATATTCAGTTGCATTGCAGAGATTGTTAGAGACTGTTGCCACGACATTGAAACATACACTCTTAATGTCTATGGCACTCTCTGCAGAGCTCCTTCACCTCCGTAGGGATGCTGCCTTGGAGACATCAAAGGTTTTGCTGGAACACAGCAAAAGCCTTTTGCAGGTTTCCCTCATGATGTGATGTTATTGAGAGGGCTAATCACTACAGTGGCCTCGCAAGATCTATTATATATACATTTATACCATCATTAAAATTAGTTTCCCCCCAAATTAGTTTCCCACCCCCAAAAAATACATTTTGATGTAAGTTCATGAAAAGAAATGATCTTTTCAGGTCCTGATGTTAACCAGTACTCCGTATCAAAATTGTTTATGCTTTACAATGTTTTCAAACAACATTTTTGACGGACTTTGCTCACTCAAATATTGATTACTTTTCCATTAAAGCAATGTTTTCCTTGATGTCCTGGTGTCAGTCAGTGCCTAATTGCTCTATTAATGTCCTCCTTATCGTTTGGATCAGCAGAGTTGATGTTCATAACCATTTGAAGAGTGTCCTGATATAAACAGTTTCTCTTTATGCTTTTGATATTGTTCATGAAACTGAACCCCTATAAATTTACATTCTGCTGTAGATTGGCTTGCAAGTAACATGATTTCCAATAATTTCACAATTTCTGCTTGTTCAAGTGTGGAATCATGATCTGCAGGGAAGAGTATTTGGGGGACTTGGAGTAGTTTTGTTTTCTAAATGCCTTAGAAATCACAACATCTTGCTCGATTGAAATTGAAAACAGAAATAAAGTTGGAAAGTCATTGGTCTTTTTTAAACTTTAAATTATTTAAAACAATAACACAAGTTTCATAATTAGTTCGTGTTGTAGTGTAAAAACAATGCATCACAATCCCAGAAAACACCCACTCCATATATCAGTAGAATCAGCAACTATCAACTCTTTGAAATAAATGGTTTAAAATGTAATGTAATTATCTCTGTTCTTTAATTTGAAAAAAACACTGTCTTGGGTGCTTTTATAAATCGCTATACCCTATTACAAACAGTGTAGAACAAGATCTACCATCACATAATGTACAGCATATCAGAGTATACATATGCCCTTTACTTAAAATCATACAAAGAACAAGCATGGTAGAGTCTACTGTTGCACCAGAAAACTTGGTCTAACAAACCTCTTATCCATCATTTTACCTTATATACTCGCACATAAACCGATACCAAATGCAAACTGCGCCAGCAGATCTGGGTCCATGCAATTTGTAAGGACTAATCAATAGAACAAACAACATAGACCCTGATCTGCCGTCGCGCCGGCAGATCAGGGTCTATGTTGTTTGCATCTGGACCAGGATTATATGTGAGTATATACGGCATGTCTCTGTCTTTGTTTCAGTCTGTTTTTCTTACGAAGAAAACTATTTTGTCACAATAACATCGTCTAGGGAAAAATGTATATAAACTCAAGTAACAAATATAAACAAGGTTTTTCAATATGAATTAGGGAGTATATCTTTCTTCTTTTTTTTCTTTTTGAATTTCAAGAGATCAAGGTCATAAAAAAAACAACTTAAAGGTATCTTGCATACTTATATTACTAACATACAACAAATAAATTAATAGTTAATTTTCATAGCAGTCATACAATATCTTCTACTACTGCATAGCTTTCCTTTTCCAGGACTCCTAGTCCCCAGTCCAAACTAATTGTTCCCTCCTGCAATTAGTATTGGGGGGCAAGAATTGAAAAGAATATGATCCCAGTCTGACTACTTAGCCATAGCCAACATACAGAATACCTTTTTCTTTTTTCCTTGAACTCATATGCTATATCACTCATCGAAATATCCTTTGTTACCGTCTTTAAATGTCTTTTAGGCCAGTGACACACCTTTTTGTGTTGATTGAGTGTTTATCTCATCAGTCCTTGCTTTATTTGAGTGCTGTATTCCTTTTGTTAATTTTGAAGGGTTTTTGCACTTTGCTTAGCAAGCAGTACTTCAGTAAATTGTATTCCCCTTCATAGTTCTGGTGCTAGGGTAAATATTGTCAACCCTTTTTGGGTTCTGGACTTTTTGTTTTATAAGATTTTTTTTCTCTTTCAGAGCTAAATATGCTGCCTGTGATGGGTAAGTGCAGGCACAGCATTCCCTGTGGGACATGTACCCCACCTTCTTATTGTTCATGCATGGACGGATGTCCAATTTGTTGTCTCTGGATGGATCAAGTGTGGGACTTTGTGGAAAGTTGCTGCACATACAGAGGGAGAAAGAAGGGTCCCTCTTCCTTCTCATCATCACTGGATGACCCCCTCAGTTCCCAGGTGGGGTATGGATCTCTTCCTGTTTTGGGAAAGACATTTGTCTGTGTGGGTCAGGAACATACTGAAACCTCTGTTGTTCAGAGATCATCTAAATGCCAAGGATCCCTGATTCTCATTACAATGCCATTCATGTCAGTGAGGAATCAATATCTGGCCCCTTCCAAGAGAGGGAGAATGCCTGAGAGTGAGTCGCACCTCCTGGTTAGAGATGAGCAGTGCCCTCTCAAAGTCGGTGACCCGGTGACAGAGATAAGCGAATAATGCTTTAATGAGAGGGAAGAGCAGTGATATCACTCTGATAAATCTGATCATATCTTCCTCACAGGGACCAGTCTTTCCAGCATCCCAGTAGGTGCTATTCAAGCTCTTTTATTAAGGGATTTGGTTGGGCATCACAGATGATGCATGTGTCCATTCCCCTTTAAAGGATGGATACTGGGTTCATTCCTGGAACATCCTGCCCTATCGTGGACCCCCATCTTCTTTTACTAGTCCAATCAGGCTCAATTAAAGGAAGAGGTACACACCCTTCTGTAAAAGAGGGTGGAAAATGATCAGACTCTGGGTTTCTACTCCCAGATCTTTCTGGTGTCAGAAAAAGGTGGAAAGTTTTCCACCTTGAACATATTTCTTTGGTAAGAATGCTTCAAGATGGAAACTACTGCCTTGGTCAGGAATGCCATAAGGCCCTGCAACTGGGTGATCTCCATTGATTATCAGGATGCATACCTTCACATCCCAATCTTCCTGCCACACAGAAAATACTTCCAGTTTTGTCTCAACCAAGGGGTATTTCAGTTTCAGGCTCTTCTGTTCGGCTTTGCTTCCACCTCCAGAGGGTGATGGGGGTAGTAGCAGCCCACTTGAGGTTTTTAGGGATCCCCATCCTCCAGTATTTTGACAACTGGTTGATGCGCAACATCTTCAGAGATTCTCTTCTGAAGGACCTTTCCCTCTATTGGTTGACAGTGACTTGTCTAAGTCTTATCCCCAACCTAGTGAAGTTTGATCTCATTTTGTTTCAGGACTTCATACATGTGGGGATGAATTTCCTCATCAGCATTGGGAGGGTTCATGTTTCTCTGGACAGGATTAACCAAATCCTGTCCCTCACAACTGGTCTTCCAGTCAAGATCTCAATGGCTCGCCTTTACCTCTCTCTTGGCTGCAGACTTAGTTCCTCTAGTAAGACTTTACTTACCCTGCTCCAGTTCCTGTTTCTAGCAAACTGGAAACTGCACAAGGATCCACTATTAGCTCTGATTTCTCTGGGATCCGACTTTCACCACCTGCATTGGTGGCTACATCAGGAATGGTGTCTGACCTGAGTCCCAATTCACACCCCTGAATTCCACTCCTTTCTGTACACGGATGCATCAGATTTGGGATATTAAAAACTTAGAAATGCATGCAATGTTCCTAGCCATACAGGGGTGTGTCAACCTCATAAAGCATCATTGTGTTATAGTCGTTTAAGACAATACATCAGTGGTATCAGGGGTACACATGCCTCTTCTCTTTGCATGGAAGTCTGTAACCTCCTCCAATGGGAAGCCTCTGAGGAGATCACTCTCAGAGTCTACCATATTCCGGGCAAGAGGAATATCCTGGCAGACAGTCTGTACAAAGAGATGGCATTTTGTCCCCACAGAGTGCAATCTTCACCAGTTGGTGGCTGAGTCAGTTTTCCAACTGTGGGAGAGACCCTGGTGGATTTGATTGCTATGAGACTGAACAACAAGCTCTCCTTTTATGTCTCTCCAGTACGAGATCTGAGTCCCTGGGCGGTGGATACTTTTCAGTCTCAAGTGGAATTGTCTGTACATGTTCACCTTCCCACCTTTCAACATAATTACACAGGTGCTGCACCAAGTCAGCATCTCCACTTTGTGGTTAATCTTGGCAGTCCCTCTTTTGCCCCAACAGTCATGGTTCAACAATCTGTTTGACCTGTTGGTAGATGAGGCCAGGAGATTACCACAGAGGAGGAACTTACTGTTGCAGCACAGGGGGTCTCTCCTCCACAACACTTCACAGATTCTCCACCTTCATGCTTGGCTCATCCCAGGCAATCAATCAGCAAAGACCAGTTTTTTTTAGCAAGGTTGCCAACTGCATCATCATCCAGGCTAGGAGGCAATCTACTTCCAGGGTTTATGATGTAAAGTGGAGAATTTTTTTTAATTGGTGAAGTAGGAAATGTGTTCATCCTAGCTGTCCCCCTTTAAACACAGTTGCATATCGTCTTCTCTTTCTTTTTGGGGAAAGAGAATATTCTGTGTCCACTATTAAGGGCTATAGTGCAGCCCTTTCTAACACTCTCAAGTTCTCTAGGGTTCTGCCATTGGATTGGACCCTCATCTTTCTGATCGTGTCAGGTTTTTTGAGCTTTAGAAGCCAGTATTGTGCTCACTAATGCCTAAATGGAATATTTTGTGTTCTTAGTGTATTGTCAAAACCCTTTATGAACCTTTGAGTGTCGGTGGAAAAGGGTTGTTTATGGATCAGCAGTAATTTTGATTCGACTTTCTCTTCTTTGCCAACCTGGGTTTCTGGCTAAAAATCAGCTACCTTCACTATCTCCACTTCCTATTGAGATCCCCAGTCTCAGTTGTATCTGTGCCTGGGATGATCAGGATAGGCTTCTTTGTCCAGTTAGGGCTTTAAGGTTTCATTTGGCTTCTTCTAAAGAGAGAAGGAAGAATTGGAATCATCTCTTCCTACCTCTGAAGGGTTCCTCTGATATTTTGGCGGCCACCATTTCTAGGTGAATTGTCCTCACTATCAAGAGAACTTTTCAGTCCCTCACTGTGAGAGACCTTTCTTTGATGAGAATTAAAGCCCATGAAGTTAGGGCTATTGCTACATCTTGGGCCTATTTGAATCACTCCTCTTTGGATGATGTTATGAGAGCTACCTTCTGGCAGTCTCACACTACCTTCTCCTTTATCTTTGGTGCATCAGAATGAATGCATTTTTTGTTGGGTCCTATGGTGATTGCATAGCATGTGGCCCAACCTTCTTCCAGCGTACAGTATTGAACACTCCTACCATAAGGGTAAGTGTAATTGTTTTCTATACCAGATTTGTTGAGGTCATCAGCGTCCCTCTTAACTGGTAAATTCAGCACTGCAATAGAAGCAGTTATTGTATTACTAATATTAAAAGGTAGTTATTTGGAGAGTAAAACTAATTTTAATTATATAATAGTTACCAGCTACTATTAGAAAGATTCCTCCTCCCATCCTGCTCTGATGTCCTGTACTCTCAGTACAAGTCAAATGAGGAAGGTATTTGGTATCTTGGCTATGACTAAGGTGTCAGACTAGGATCATGTTCTTTTCAATTCTGGCCCTCCTGTACTAATTGCAGGAGGAAATAATTAGTTTGGACTAGGGACTAGGAGTCCAGGAAAAGGAAGCAATGCAGTAGTAGCATGTAAGTATTACATAATTAAAGTTAGTTTTACTCCCCAAAAACTGTATTTCTTTTTCTCTTTTGGTGATGCTCCTTGATAAGTATGAAAATATTTAATATTTGATATATAATATTTATTGTAAAATAATTATTGCAATTTTTATTTCCATGAATTCAATTTTATTATCATCATCTTCATTGTGAATACAGTGATCATTATCATCAGCATCATCATCATCATCATCATCATCATCATTATCATTATTGTGAATATAATCATCATCATCATCTAATGATGATGAGGGTTGTTGTTGTTGTTAACTGATGATGCTAAAATTTACTAATCCAAATTCTAATTTTCAAACATTTCTAATAAAAAGATAAATTGAAAATGAAGGAAAGATATGAATCTGTCAGAGTACAACATCACATGATTGAAATGAAAATATCAACATTATATGACTGATATGAAAATGTTAACCAGCATCAGATTTTAAATATTTGATTTTTACAATACTTTCCAATCATTTATTTTGAAATCTTTTCCACTACTAAATCAAATTTGGACCCTCTCACATACAAAAATTCTTTATATGAAATTTATTATAAAGATGATAAGAAAATACTGGCAACTACTGTTTGTAAATCAATAGAACTTGTGTTGATTATGATTAAAATTCTTTGTAAATATCACAATGTGTTAAATATTTAAAATTCAAATTGACCATGGTTTTGAAAATAAAGACAAGGAAATCAAATTTAAAACTTGCTGATGACAGCAAAATACATTTGTGTTGCATATATAGATACCAAAAAATTGTCTTCCAACTGCTGGAAAAACTTTGGCATTTCAAAATCGGATTCAAGTTAATCTGAATTATATGGGCACGATTTGATTTTCATCTAGGGGTCATTGATCCACCTGTGGCACCATCTAATTGAGAGATAACTGACTAATGAAGGCCATTAGATGCATGGTATCAGGAAGATATGTTATCATCTTTGCTTGGCAGTGGTCATTGATCCACCTTGTGGCACCATCTAATTGAGAGATGACTGACTAATGAAGGCCATTAGATGCATGTTATATCAGGAAGATATGTTATCATCTTTACTTGGCAGGGGTCATTGATCCACCTGTGGCACCATCTAATAGAGAGATGACTGACTAATGAAGGCCATTAGATGCATGTTATATCAGGAAGATATGTTATCATCTTTACTTGGCAGGGGTCATTGATCCACCTGTGGCATCATCTAATTGAGAGATAACTGACTAATGAAGGCCATTAGATGCATGTTATATCAGGAAGATATGTTATCATCTTTACTTGGCAGGGGTCATTGATCCACCTGTGGCATCATCTAATTGAGAGATAACTGACTAATGAAGGCCATTAGATGCATGTTATATCAGGAAGATATGTTATCATCTTTACTTGGCAGGGGTCATTGATCCACCTATGGCACCATCTAATTGAGAGATAACTGACTAATGAAGGCCATTAGATGCATGTTATATCAGGAAGATATGTTATCATCTTTACTTGGCAGGGGTCATTGATCCACCTGTGGCACCATCTAATTGAGAGATAACTGACTAATGAAGGCCATTAGATGCATGTTATATCAGGAAGATATGTTATCATCTTTGCTTGGCAGTGGTCAATGATCCACCTGTGGCACCATCTAATTGAGAAATAACTGACTAATGAAGGCCATTAGATGCATGTTATCAGGAAGATACAGTATAATCTTCACTAGCCAAGGATCATTGATCCATCTCGTTCCAGATTGATCTTTGGCATATCTAGTTAGCCATAACAGTATCTACAGCTCTGCTATCTGATTGGGTGCAGCTCAAAAAAACTGATTTGATGAGATTGTTCATTACATTACCTAGGAATAATCATAATTGTCTCCATTGATAACAACATACATTGCATGCGAGTTTCTGATTTCAAATGTTCATACAAGTTGTTCTTTTGAGTCGGTGCATGTAGACATCATTTAAATACATGTGTACCTATATTTACAAGCTTTCATTGGGCAGTTGGTTCAGTTTTGCTATGGGCAGTAACTCATCTGCAAAAGAGCACTTGTTCAAAACACTATTTAGGCTAGCTATATGTACATATGTGGAGTGAATTGGACTATTGACCCTTAGCCTTCGAAGATGATTAAGTATATGTGGCATATAGCTCTATTTCATGAATACTTGATGTATTTAATATAGGAAATTATATGATGAATATGTCAAGCAAAGTTTGTTTTTAAAACAATGTATTTTGAATTCTCTTTATCCATTTTGGTCTCAATAAATTCTCTATTGCTTCCATTTTCTTTTCCAGAGATCGGTGTTGGACTTGCAGGATTTGGTGTGGCATTTCTTATCCTTGGTGTTCTCTTCTTCTTTGACAAAGGGTTATTGGCTATAGGAAATGTAAGTGACAAACAGTTATGGGCTATAGGAAATGTAAGTGACAAAGGGTTATTGGCTGTAGGAAATGTAAGTGACAAAGGGTTATTGGCTATAGGAAATGTAAGTGACAAACAGTTATGGGCTATAGGAAATGTAAGTGACAAAGGGTTATTGGCTATAGGAAATGTAAGTGACAAAGGGTTATTGGCTGTAGGAAATGTAAGTGACAAAGGGTTATTGGCTATAGGAAATGTAAGTGACGAAAGGTTATTGGCTATAGGAAATGTAAGTGACAAACAGTTATGGGCTATAGGAAATGTAAGTGACAAAGGGTTATTGGCTGTAGGAAATGTAAGTGACAAAGGGTTATTGGCTATAGGAAATGTAAGTGACAAACAGTTATGGGCTATAGGAAATGTAAGTGACAAAGGGTTATTGGCTATAGGAAATGTAAGTGACAAAGGGTTATTGGCTGTAGGAAATGTAAGTGACAAAGAGTTATTGGCTATAGGAAATGTAAGTAACAAAGGGTTATTGGCTATAGGAAATGTAAGTGACGAAAGGTTATTGGCTATAGGAAATGTAAGTGACAAGGAGTTATTGGCTATAGGAAATGTAAGTGACGAAAGGTTATTGGCTATAGGAAATGTAAGTGACAAAGGGTTATTGGCTATAGGAAATGTAAGTGACAAAGGGTTGTTGGCTATAGAAAATGTAAGTGACAAAGGGTTGTTGGCTATAGGAAATGTAAGTGACAAAGGGTTGTTGGCTATAGAAAATGTAAGTGACAAAGGGTTGTTGGCTATAGGAAATGTAAGTGACAAAGGGTTATTGGCTATAGGAAATGTAAGTGACGAAGAGTTATTGGCTATAGAAAATGTAAGTGACAAAGGGTTATTGGCTATAGGAAATGTAAGTGACAAAGGGTTGTTGGCTATAGGAAATGTAAGTGACGAAGAGTTATTGGCTATAGGAAATGTAAGTGACAAAGGGTTATTGGCTATAGGAAATGTAAGTGACAAAGGGTTGTTGGCTATAGGAAATGTAAGTGACGAAGAGTTATTGGCTATAGAAAATGTAAGTGACAAAGGGTTATTGGCTATAGGAAATGTAAGTGACAAAGGGTTGTTGGCTATAGGAAATGTAAGTGACGAAGAGTTATTGGCTATAGGAAATGTAAGTGACAAAGGGTTATTGGCTATAGGAAATGTAAGTGACAAAGGGTTGTTGGCTATAGGAAATGTAAGTGACGAAGAGTTATTGGCTATAGGAAATGTAAGTGACAAAGAGTTATTGGCTATAGGAAATGTAAGTGACAAAGGGTTATTGGCTATAGGAAATGTAAGTGAAAGCAAATATTATAATGGATCCAGTGTTGCACCTAGGATCCCATGGGAGGGGACACTGAGTCTCCCTGTTCTTAAAAAATTTGGAGGACACACAATTTAAAAGGGACAAAAAAAAAATACTAGTTGGTACTTAATGCACCAGTGGTGGTAAAATAAAAAATAAGATAATCTTATTTGTTTTAAATTGACAGTTTTGCCACCTTTGCTGTCTGCACTTACTTTTATTTTTTCCTTTGACATTTACATTATTGTAATAAATGTTTTATCAAGTGCTTAGGTAATCCATAAAAAAAATATTACATGTTTGAATATCTGGCACCCCTAAAAAAAAGCTGCACTATGGAATTTTCTGTTCAGATCTTGCTCTCATTTAACTTTAGTGTTCACCAATTATCTTCCAGTGTTCATTATAATTCCCATTTTTTCTGAATTGTTTTTCTTTTCAAAACTAATAATTCATTGATTAAATGCTGAACTGTATTTCTGAAAGTTTTTCACCCTAGAAATGTAGTCCCTTTTGTCATTAATTCAACCTTGAAAATATGTTACATTAGCAGCCATTGGTAACTTGGCACTGCAACTTGGCAGACTGCCATAATCCTTGAATGTTTTGATGGCCAGATATGTTGTTTTCAAATGGAAATGAATTGCCATATGAAAGTTGTTATCACCCTTCATGACTTTGGCCATTGCTAGCACCAACAAAGACATGGACAATTGCACAGTAAAGAAAACTAGATCAATTTTTAAATTTTTCCCTGATGAGAAAACATGCCCAGGGGTGCATAGTTGTCAAGATTTGGGTGACATAGGACAAAAAATTGCAGGAAACCTGTGATCCCACACCTAAGGTGCAAGTCTTTAGATAGGAAATAATAATAATTTTTTGTATCTGAGGACTAGTATGCATGTAATAAATATAACCTTTTCAGTGTCTCAACACTTAGAGACACAAAAGTTGCTTTTATATTGTTATTTTTGTGTGCATAATTTTTTCTTAGTTGTCCAACATAAACATGAAAATAAAAGTAATTCAAGACTGTGTAGTCCATTTGGAGCATGGTAATGTGAGACTTAAAATAGACCTACAGTACTTACTCATTGTATAACATGCTTAGTACCACTTATATCCTTGTTCATTCTCAAAAAATATTATGAGCAGATTTTATCTTTTACCAAGTATCTTATTCTTCAAGATTGCATCTTTGCTATATTTCCATTGTTTTTTTTATTAACTTTGATTGTTTCATGTGGTCAAGAGGTGCCCCTTAATTTTATATTTCATTGATATAAGTGATCCAACAATGTTGTATGATCCATATAAAAAGACACGAGTGTTCAGATAATATTTATGTATATTTTAAGCACTTAACTGTCATGTATTCATTAACGAATGAGTAGAAGCCGAGCTTCAGTGCTGAATAAAGATCAGACAAGATCAATATTGATCCATTTTGGTTTTGTTTTTCAACTTGACACAATATGACACTTGCACCTACAGAGATTTTTCTGCTGTTTTCAAAACAGGCCACCTAGGGTCCATGGAATTGGAATTTTTATGGATAAAAAGATCAAACTGGAAAAATTTTAAATTTTTTGCACTTTCAGTTCACACAAATTTATAAAGGCAAAGATTCTTGAACATTTTAATAATTCAGAAGTCTAGATTACTTTGATTCTTTAGATCCCTTGCTACAATCATTATTACCGTATATACGTGTATAAACCGGGTCCAAATGCAAACAACATAGACCTTGATCTGCTGTCGCATAATGTGCCGGCAGATCAGGGTATATGTTGTTTGTTCTACTGATTAGTCCTTACAAACTGCATAGACCCAGATCTGCCGGCGCATTTTGCTATGGCAGATCTGGGTCTATGCAGTTTGCAGTTGGTATTGGCTTATATGCGAGTATATACAGTATAATTGTTAGAACAGTTCTGAATGGGAATTATATTTACTCTAGAAGTGGGAAAAATTTACAGTTTTTGACATTGGGAATGGCTTCAAATTTTGGCCCCAAAAAGGCCTAAAAAAATCCCATACTTAGTGCCATATTACAGTGATTCCTCACCTTAAATCCGATCAGTATACTGCAATCACATATAACACAGGCATGGTCCTAGATCCTATCCAAATGGTCAAATTTACTTCTTTTTTTTCTCCACATGATTTTAGTTTCTGGTTGATCAGAATCGATAATGATCTTGTTTCTTATAATTGGTGATTATGTTCAACATATCCAATTATGCCATAACATTGCTTGTAACATCTCAGTATTATTTGGCCTCACCTTTAATGTAGTGCACTTATATGGTTACTTGGTACTATATTATAATGTGTAACATCTCATTAATGTATGATAGTGGCTTTCTCATCACATCTTTCCCATGTTCTAAATTATAATAATCCAAGGCTGGCCTTGAGGTACCAGTAGCTGTTAATGAGAAATTTTTTCATTCGTATGATGATGATAAAATTGTAGGAGAAAATTGGTGTCTTACATTACATATGTTGAGCCTGATAAAATTACTTTTTTACATAATACACATGAAAAATAAATATGGAAATGACCTGCCCATTGTCATGTTTTTAAAATTAAGTAACATTGGCAACTTATGATAAATTTGAAAGGTTTGGAAAAGTTTGAGATGTAACGCATATTTTATTACATCAAATTCTGTATCATATCTTAATTGATCCTTAAAACCTCCTTTTTCAGATTCTTTTTCTGGCAGGACTGGGATTTGTGATAGGACTTGAAAGAACATTGCGGTTTTTCTTTCAACGACACAAAATTAAAGCAACAGGATTTTTCATTGGTGGGATGTTTGTTGTATTAATGGGGTGGCCAGTAGTAGGAATGTGTCTCGAGATATATGGATTTTTCTTGTTATTCAGGTAAGTAGATCCAAGTTTCCTTACAATTCACAAAATTTCTCCTTAGGTTGTTATTGAATGTTATGTACTCTTTCTCTTTTTATTGTCTTTGGTTGGCACCATCTAGACATTTGTTTGCTGAGGTGCAGTTAAACACTAATATATACATAGACTACAGTCTTTGGAGTGTTATCCATGGCAAGAACTGTATAAAAGGAGCTCAGATTTGTCATTCAACATTTAATTTTGTAACATGGTCTTGTTCTCAGACAGGGATTTGAGAAATTCTGCAATCTGAGGAAATCTTCTAATTTTATTCAAATGGTAAATATAGACCAATTTTTGCATAATTAAGAGTTACTCATTTTAATTGTTCTTTCAGCTTTAAATTCTATTCAGTGCAAATCTTGTCAAGAAGTAATAAAAAAGATCTCGGATTGATGAAAGAACTTTGATAAATTTAGTGGAATTTGGATGTTTCAAATCTGAATTTCAGCAAATGCAGTGAAATCCAACTATAGCATGATGATTGGGGTCCACAGAATGCCGTTGTGCTATGTACTGTATCATGCTATAGGCAAACAAAGTCAATTGACTGAAGAAAATTGCATGTGTATCTTCTTAGAGACCTACTTTTCACACTCCAGTAATTACGTTCAGTTTTTGCATTTAGTTCAGTTTCTCGTACAATTTGTATGTACAGTCATAAGAGCAACTAATGGTGGTAACCTGCTTGCTGTGAGATGCATGTTGTGATGGTGTTCCAACTGGGAAGGTCTTAGATTTTTAAAAAGTTGCAGTTTATAGAGAAAACATTTTATATTTGAATAATTTTATCCTTTTTTGCCTCAATCTTTGTTTTGTATGCCTTATTTGTTCTTTCTTTGGCAAGATCTTTACCTTTTATCTGTGGTCTCATGGTGGATATTTACTCTTAGTGGGGGGGGGGTGTCTTCCTGGGAATTTTGGCATGGTACTTGAATTTTCCATTTTTGCTAACTAGCTTTTGCTCAGTACTTTATAGCCATGATTGTGCTGATGTGCCATAAAACCCTATACATACATATGTACAACTTACTGAGTAAAAGTAAGTCACAGTAAAAGTAAGTCACAGCAACTTACTGTTCTTGCTCTAATGACCTTGTGAAGTTTTTGGATAATAAGGGAAGCTAGTGAAAAATAACATTCTGCAGAATTCATGTTTTATTTATCTGCAAGGGGAGTTGCTGACTTGTAAAGATCTAAAAATCCTACATTTAATATATAATCCAGTAAACTTGTTGCAGGAGCGAAAACTTTGATACAGTTGATCTCAGTATTTCTAATTTTTCTTGTCCTTAAGGACAGAAACAAAAGAGACATACAGTGAAACCCCACTATGACATGCTTTGTTATAAGTGAGATTTCGATATAGCATAGTTGTGGTGTGGTTCCCGAATTTTACAGAAAGTTCACCAATTTATTGAAGTACTACAAAGTTTTAGTGCCAAGATAAACGAGTTTGATTTAATAATTTGGCAAGATGACTTTTGTGCTGTATTCTTGAAGAAAAAATATCATTACTGCTTCTTGCTTATTTTTGAAAAATGTTATCTGCTTAAAAGGCTGATAATTGTGAATCTAATTATTATTGAACCATATACAAAAAAGCCATTAAGTCTTCTTTGTGTTTGTCTTGAATGCATCTGGAGTACAATCATTGCTTAGTCCAGGGTAAACAGTAGCCAACAGATGTTTGTCATTCATCTGGTATACACAACCAAGTACCAAACAATATGGTGGTCTAAAAAAGTTTCTGATCTGAATTTGTAAATCAATTGATTTACCTGCCTATTTAAGGGAAACAGTAGACTTCCAGTGCCTGCTCAGTCAACCATCATACACACCCATGCACCATACAGTGCCTGCTCAGTCAACCATCATACACACCCATGCACCATACAGTGCCTGCTCAGTCAACCATCATACACACCCATGCACCATACAGTGCCTGCTCAGTCAACCATCATACACACCCATGCACCATACAGTGCCTGCTCAGTCAACCATCATACACACCCATGCACCATACAGTGCCTGCTCAGTCAACCATCATACACACCCATGCACCATACAGTGCCTGCTCAGTCAACCATCATACACACCCATGCACCATACAGTGCCATAATAAAATAAGTTTATCACCCAGATAGTCTGGAGAAGTTTTGGTCATTGCCACACACACACACACACACACACACCCCACTTCCCCTTTTCATCTTGCCTCAGCTAACTCCATAAATATAAATATAAAGCCACATTATATCTTTCATGTGTGTTTTGAAATCATCATATGGCTATACCCATATGCTTAAAATCTGACTCGATCCTTTTTATTTTCTAGTCATAAATGCAAACATTAGCTTCAAATCACTCTGATATACACAGACCACTTGTCATAATGCTGAAGTTAATGTACATGTACTGTTGATGACCACTGTCTGAAACAGAACCATTTCAGTTGTAGGGGTAGAAGAATTTGATGCAATAATCAGACATACTAATTCCTGTTTTTGCTCTGCAGTAGTGCAGAGTTACAGTTATCAAGATAAGTTTTGATGAATATAGGGTATATTTTATTGAATTTTGTTCCTCTGTGTTTTAGATAATGTCTCAACTGTTTATTTTTTCCTTCAGATTACTCTTTTCTCATTAAATTGAATGGTTTTCTCCCAAACTGGGTTGAAGCAGTTTTTACACCAGTTGAATTGTTCATCTCAAGTACATTTATAAGGTCAATACTCTTGACCTCGTGTACGAATTTCAGTTAAAATATTTTTCAAGCCTAAATGCAAGTTTCTTTTTAGAAACTCCCAATGTCTGATTTATTCATTCTATTGTCAGTCAAAAATCAGTCCTATTGGACATGTCCAGCATACAGGAACATTTTGGAAAATACAGTGTTTCATAAGTTAGTGTGAGTGTGTTTCCAAGAAATTAAGTATTTTGGATTCAGATGGAATCTAGCAGAGAAATTCTAGAAATTATTATTTCTTAATGGACATTTTCAGTGGAATTACTATGATGGATACAGTGAGATTGGTTGGTGAGTACATGTACTCTGTTTACACTATTCAGCTGCCAATTTTCTTATACACGTATATGTACATGTATGTACCAGTGCATGGTTCTCTGCCCAAAAAATAAATATTAAATATGTAATCACTGTTGTAAGTATTTCTCATTTAATAAACATCAATTTATGTTGGTAACTGCATCATTAAAACCTGTAGTTTTGCGCTCCCCCCCCCCCTTCATCTCCCCATTTTATATAGCTAAGAGAATACATTTGCAATATTTTCTTCAGTTAACTGACTTTGGAGGATACTGCATGATACGTTACATAGCATGATGGCACTTTGTGGACCCCAAACACCATTTTATAGTGGGGCTTCACTGTATATCAGTACACAGGTTGAATAATCTCTAAAAACGTACTTGCCCAGTCAGCAAGTACTAAATTGTTTTACTTGCCCAGTCAGGCAAGTACTAAATTTTTTTACTTGCTAAGTCAGGCAAGTACTAAATTTTTTTACTTGCCAGAATAAACTTTTACTCAACCAGCTATTATAAAAAATATAAAAGTTGACAATGTTGATGCCTAAAATTTGACCATGTGAATTGTTGTTTTCTGGAACTTATTATGTGACCCTTGTGACCAGCTGTAAGCAATTATAAATTTAGATAAGTCTGCTCTTCCTCTGATAAGCATTTGTTAGTATTTAAAAGCGAGAGCAAAGCACTTGTATCAGCTTGATCAAAACAAATGGAATGCAAACTTCCAGTAGAAGGTATGGACTTTCAGTGAACAAAGTCAGTCATGAATCAGCCCATTCCCATTCAGCAAGTGATTGGAAAATTCACAATACTGCCAGAAATTGTCACTTGCCATTTCGAGTTGAGTCAGTTTTCAACCCCAATAGAAATACTTTGAAAGGAAATCCAAAACATGGTTACTTACAAGCACAAAGAAAAAAAATCTTCTCAATAATAACAAACATCAGTTACTGTAAATATAGGTGACATATAAGAGATTTCCTAATTATATTGGGCCTTATTCTTCTTCTTTCAGTTCCTTGGATGAACTATGATTTAAGTTTTTGAAGAGCAAAACCACATGAATGTCATTAAATTAAAAAAACTTGCAATAATCAAAACCTGTCAAAAAGGGTTTGGTAAAAGCATTGTTCTAACAGGCTTAGATTAATTGTATAGCTAGCTCACATTAGTGGCATCTCATTGGGCACTTGTGAAAGAACCATATGGGATTATTCAGTTTAAATTTCTCACTAAACATTATCTAAGAGTCATTTGTTAATTAACATTAATTAGCATTGGTGATCTTTTTTGATCAGTTGTAAGTGTGATGAAAGTGTGCTAATTTAGAAATCTCGAGCAGCTTTAAACAGTAGAGTGGGACTGAAGAGAGGGCACTAAAGGTTGGCAGAGGGTCAGCATGCAGCTGGGGTTCACAAGCTGCAGAGATTTAGAATACTGAGGGTTCAAGACTAGCCTTTAATGGTGTGGGAAGTGCTGGAAGACTAGCCTGTAAAGGTCTGTGATGTGCTGGGAGTGTTTGCAGTGATCTCTGCATATTATAGTCTTAAATAGATCTGGTGCTGAGATTACAATAAATTCAGAAACTTAAACTCAGGCTTAACTTATGATGTTTGATTGGTCGGTGATTTTTGATTTTAGCCAATCAAATGTCTGAATTTCAGTTGAGTTTTAGTGTGGGAATTGTTTGTAGTCTTTGAACCAAACTGAGGTTGAATAAGATGAATAAGGAACTAATTATCAATCTCCCTTATTTTCAGTGGGTTTTTCCCTGTAGCTGTGAATTTCTTGAGAAGATTACCTGTGATAGGATTGATACTAAATTTACCTGGAATAAGATCTGTAAGTATACTGTAACCAGTTAATGAGATTCTTGAATGATATACATAATGACATTCATAAATCTGTATCCTATGTTTACATCAAAATTATCTTATGCACTAAACTAAAATAAATGATTGTAGAATGAGTATTGCAGTTTCCTAATGTGCTTAAATAAAACCCAAACTATTTTGTAAAATTTAAATTGTGCCCATAAATAATTAGTTTTTGATAAGTTGCTCTTTAGGCTGATATATATATATATATATATATATATATATATATATATGAAAAATATAAAGAGCTTGCTTTTAATTGTAATTATATAAGAATTTGTTTCTCAAGCAGACTTTATAATCTCTACCTAATGGAAGCTGATTTTAATTTTTTTTTACAGGTAGCAGACAAACTGGGAGAATCCAGTTCCATGGTATAGCATTTCCCACTTTGTATATTGTCATCTCAGACCATTATTCATGTTTAAAAAATCTTCAGTCATAATGAGATATTAAGACCACTATCAGTTTGTCCATGCATTAATTTGTATATGGCCATCATGAGATGGAATGTGTCATTTTTATATCGTGATGTCCATCTGTCATTTTCCTGTTTCACTTCCTCATAATAACTCAAGTTCTCCACTGTCAAAGTTTGCAAAGAGCTTCCATTTGGGGTAAGGAAGAAACCTTTCGATTTTAGGGTCAGAAGGTCAAAGGTCAGAATAACTCTAACTGAAAGAAGAAAAATGGTTTGTGTTTTACATCACAGACTGGGATCAAACTTTGTGGATGGCTTGCACTTGGGGTAAGGAAGAAGCCCATCAATTTTGGGGTTACAATTTGGAAGGTCAAGGTTACTGTGATTGAAAAAAGAAAAATGATTTCCACACAATAACATTAGTCCTACATCACATAGCTGAATAAAACTTTGTGAATGGCCCACCCCTTCTGCACTAAAACTGTGGCCTTATAAAACAGGTGGCTTCTCACGAGACAACAAAATGGTTAACATTTCTTATTTTGTGTCAGGCAGGGTGGCTCTCAAAAATGGGTGGAGTCTCTGGAGAGGTGGCCACTCAAGAGAGAGTCCACTGTATGTGTAATATATATCATGCTGCCTACAAGGAAAATTTTAGAGGAAACTTGTGTCTGTAATTATGCACATTTCATCTTCAAATGCAAATAAAGATTTCAAGCCATCTTGTGTAAAGAGAGACCCTTTTTTGTGAATCTTCATGTCAGTTGCATGTTGCTGTTATCAAAACGGGTTTCATTTTGCAACATATTTAGCACCAGTCTGATTAAAATCGAGTTCTCTGATATAAAGGAGATCTGATGGACACTGATATAAGGTCATGTTCTGTTGGCCTTTCGATTTACCAATTACAGCTTTCACATTTATAAATGCACAAAACATAATTCGGAACATATCGTTTCTAACCATAACTCTCTCCAACACAAAATGAAACACTTTGTCTGATAGGTTACTAAAAATAAGTGGACTGGGAATTCCAAAGGTTGGCAGAACATGAACTTTTATCTGTGTCTGACAGATTTACTTATTATAAGTAGATCTCGATTTTGATCAAATTGATTTAGCATTAAGGTGTACTTTATCTCCGGAGTGGATATTTGTCAGTTTGTATGTCTCAGTTTTGTATAATGTTCTATGCTGGTTATGGAATTTAAAATGCAAATAATTTTTTGGCAATAGTTTACACACTGAACCATCATTTGAAATTTCTTTTTATCTATAATGCCACACACACATCATTGTGGCATCACAAAACATTTATTGTTGTGTTATGGTTACCAGTAAGGATGTGTACATGTGAATGTTTTATATGAATTCATCATGATACTGTATTTGATGTTTGGATTTTTTTTTTTAATTTGCAGAGTGTTACTTTTTTCTTCACCAGTTTCTTATTTTGTATGGAAAATGTAAAATTCCATTTTTGTGTTGAGGAAGTCTTGTTGAGTCAATAAAAAATAAGAAATAGTACAACTCAGTATCGGAATACTCATTACACAAGTAACTTACTGTTGTAATTTTTCATCACCATAACGACACTTTTTCTTCTGCACAGTTGAGTTGCCTTACCTCCTCAACTGTCAACTACCAGATAGACAGTTTCACCATATTAACATATAAAATGTTAAAAATATATTAAAATTTGAATGAGTTTTTGAAGCAAGTATGCAAAAATACTTAGGATATATTGATAAAGGAAAGCTTCATATTTCAGGAAGTTTTAGAATGTGGTGAAATAATATAATTACTTTATATACTCACGTGTAATTCGGGTCAAAATGCAATCAACATAGACCATGATCTGCTGTCACATAATGCGCCGGCAGATCAGGATATATGTTGTTTGTTCTACTGATTAGTCCTTACAAACTGCATAGACCCAGATCTGCCGGTGCATTATGCTATGGCAGATCGGGGTCTATGCAGTTTGCAGTTGGTATCGGCTTATATGCGAGTATATATGGTAGGTTTGAAAACTTCATGCGAGCTTGAAAAATTATCTGTATGAATGGATTGTCAGCAATTTAGGTTCCTGAGCATCATGAATGTTTAATAGAAGAACAGTTTTATATATCAGGCCTATGAATTTATTTATTTTTGCCCAAAGGTGCAAATTTTGACATGAACTAGATTTAATATTGATACAGCCAGTAATCATGAAGTTTATTGCATAATACAGTTTTATTAGCTTTGTTGGTCATAGATGAAAAGAGCTTATGCAGTGGACTGTTGTCCCTAATCCATCTGATTGTTATTTCTCGGTCATCTGTCTGTTAGCACAAGTTTCTTATCTCTTCTACTCTGAAACTACAGAGGATTGTCACAAAACTATACACACACACATTCATTCTAAGCTTTAGTTTTGCAAACCAGACCAACTGACTTGGGTTCAAGTCAAAAGTCATTGTTTCATTTTTGTACTTCATTCAGCTTATGAACACAGTGACTTGTACATATACAAGTAATTTTTGACCATAATTTGTATTTAGTTGCATTCCAATGAACAAGTTGGTAGTACTCTGACATTGATTGTTAGGTCAAAGGTCTTGACTCCGGTGTTTAGCTGTGCTGGCTTGTGAGCATGATAACACAAACAAGTATAAATAGCTTTCTTTCCAATACTATTTGTGAATATATGTGATGAATACCTTTAAAAATACCACTTAAATAACTTTTTTTTTCACCACAAAATATGAATTAAAGATTTAACCAGATCAAGTATGTGGGTATATCTTTACATTGTCTGAGACAGGTTCAGTCATTTCTGTCCATGGTATCAGGGTAATGGTCAAAGGCCATGGAAAAGAATTTTCTACTGCACTTGCATCTTGTGAACATGTCAACTCGGACATGTATGAAATTATTTTTGTTACCAAATTTAGTATTTTGGAGTTTCTTCAGAATATCAGAGATAGTTCAATGCTCAGCATTTAAAAGGAATAAAAGGACAGAAGAAATGTACTTACCTTAGATGTCTGGAAATTCATTTAGAGCATCAGTCCCTTTGAGGGACTCTTGTTACTTCTTAAAAACCCACAAGTAAGTAACTGCTTCATGAAGTTTTTAAGTACAACAAGAACCCTCTTTAATACTGGCTATTGTTCTAGTACATTAGTGGAATTATAACCAACAGAGTATATGTTTAATTCTTTATGTGCATGTAAGATACACATATATCTATTCTTAATTTTTGTTCATAATCATGACAAGGGATTGAAATACTATAAGAAAGATGTGGTTGTCTCTGTCAGCATTAGCTTCTTTTGCATGTTCAAGCAACAGATGTTTGTATGTGTTTTTAAAGTCATTATAAGCTGATTTAAAAGATTTGTATTTGAGCAGCTGTGTGTGTGTTGAAACGGACTAGCTATACAAGTATTTTCTTGTTAGTTAAAGCAACAATAAAACCTATGATCTTTTGTCCTCACTTCACTTGTAGTTCTTTTTTAATTTTGGCCTTTTTGTGTAAAGTTTACATTGTCCTGTGATGTATATTATAGATTGATTAAGGTAAATGCACATAATAATTCAACATGAACATTGCTTTAAATAGTTTGAAAAGTATTCATTATTTCCATTTTGTTTTATGCCAAAGGTATGCTATATGCCATATGAAATAAATTCATGTTTGTAAAGCCTTTCTTTATAACCATGTTTTTATTGATCATAATAGTTTAATGCTTTAAAGTGGTGTTCATTTTATCAGACACAATTAAAATTAATTCTACTTGGCACATGAAGCAAAATTAAACTTGTGAAACTTTTTGGGTAATACATATGCAGCATTGCATACATGCAAAATTTATGAAGTTCTTATGAATAAAAAGTGATAACTAAGTGATAAATATTTAATATATTATTGTTTAAAGTGATTTACACAGTAGTCTCCAAGTCTTAAACAAAGTAATTACCCATTACAAATATGACATAGCCATAAACAAACACTCTGCAAATTAAAAAGGTTCCATGGAACAGTGTATTGCCTTTTATTATGCCCATACTGTTTGCAGAGGGGGATCCTTAACTAGGTCATGTTTATTCATTCATGGTTTAGTACCTCATTAGTCTGTCCCGATAAGCTTGTTAGCAGGATTACACAAAATCTACTTGATGTATACATGAAATTTCATAGGTATATTTTTAAGCATAGGTAGATGATCTGATTAGATTTTCATGCCACTAAGGTAATTTCTCCTTTTTTTTAACTCTCCTGGCTGTAAGGTGCTTCATCTCGCGTGTGTCATCCATCCATTACCAAAAGCTTGTTACCATGCTGGAGTCCATATTTATCATCTGATTTTGATCACACTTGGAATATGGGTTTATATCATAAAAATCTTGGACGAGTTTGATAATGAGCATGAAATGATCTTCCATCTGATTGGCTGATGTTGTTACAATGCTGCAAGCCATATTTCTGATCAGATTTTGATTAAAACTTGGAACACATGCTTATATCATTAAGATTTCAGATGAATTCAATAATGATTGAGATTAACATACTAATGAGGTGTTCTTGCATCTGTTTGGATGAGCTTATCACTCTGGAGGCCACATTTCTGATCTGATTTTGATTAAACTTGGAATATATGCTTATACCATTTAGATCTTGGAGAAGTTCGATAATGAATGAGATTAACACGTACTAACGAGGTGGTTTTGCATTTCACTGGCCAAGCTTGTTATCACTCTGGAGGCCATATTTCTGATACCTTTTTGATCAGACTTGAAATATAGGCTTATCTCATCAAGATCATGGATGGGTTTGATAATGAGCAAGATTCATGCATATTAATGTGGTAATCCTGTCTAATTGTGTGGAATTGTCACCAATCTGGAGGCCATGTTTTTTGTTTGATTTTGATCAAGCTTGGAATGTATGTTTAAATCATCAAGATCTCACACGAGTTTGAGAATGACCAAGATCCACACATACTAGTGAAGTGATTTTGCATGTGATTAGTTTAGTTTGTTGCCACTCTAGAGACTGTATTTCTGATACAATTTTGAAAAAACGTGGTAAATAGGCTTTAATCACCAAGATATTGAATGTATACAATTATGATTAAAATCCATGCATATTAATCGGGTGATTTTGGATCTAATTGCCTGAGCTTGTGAACACTTTAGTGACTCTATATTTGATCTTATCACATGGTTGGTACACTTTACTTACAGTGTGTGTAGTTTAATATTTTTGATATGTCAGCATGTTAACATATCAAGTTATGTGAATCTGATTGGTCCAAATAAGCCCATGAAATTCTTGCACAATATTCTCATTACTGATTGGCTGTGACTGGAGGAATTTTCCTTGCCCCACCTTCTGCAACCTTTTTCTTTTTTTTTTTAGTATTTCTATCAACATTTTGGCAGCCATCTGTCCAATCGATTGCCTTGGGGGTATTGGGGGAAAAAAGGTTATGTCTGTCAGAATATGCCCAATTTATCCCACAGGGGCTCATTTTACAGTTACAAACGAAATTAAGAGTATCAGTCAATGGATAGAGGGCTGGGGGACTCAAAACCTGTTACTGGCAACCCACAGCCATGATAAAGCACGGTTTAAATGTCAACCTAGGAGTAAATAAACTCACCTTTCTTTTGAAAAGAATGTTGACAAATGCCGGTCTCCCAACTGACAGGACGTTATCCTACTGCAGCTTTCTTCCAAATAAAATAATGCAAATATCCGGTCACAAAACATTAAATCTTCAATCACGTTTATACACGAGAACACCTTTATAGTCTAGATTTAGTAAAATGTTTGCATCCAGTAATCAGCCCTTCACACTAATATCCAAAACTGGAATGCTACTTTATTGAAATCAACACACTTTAGGTGGAAACATTGTAAACAGTTTCATCGAAATCTATGTATATGGCACGTCAACTACTCAAAGCGAGCGAAATATGACATCACACAGGAATTGGAGATCCAGTGTTGAAAAATGATGTTGTCTGTGTCAAATGTTCTATTGATTTGGAAGGACAGTTTCTCTCTGAATTATAATTTGTAAAAATATCTTCTAAATATTACTTGTTATCAAAGTGTGCATTATTGGCTCAACTTGTGTCTGGGACTATTTTTTCATGCACGGGTATTGAAAGGTGCAGTGTCTGAGCCAGAATGTAATGAATGCCGAAAACCATCTGTTTCTCTTTCTATCCAAACTCTTTCCATTAAAATAAAAACTGTGTGATAAACAGAATCTCAAATAGGTAATGATTTAATATTAAATTTATGAAACTTGTTGAATAATTTCCAGCTTTTGCTTGCCAAGCCTCACAAAAGCTGGAAATTATTCATCTTGTTTAATAAATTCAATATTAAATCATTACCCATTTGAGATCCTCTATATATTTGGGAAATAGGCTTATATCATTAAGATATATAATGTGTTGTATTATGAGCAAGAGCTCACATGGCTGAGCTTCTCTTCATTTGAGAGGCTGTATTTCTGACCAGATTTTTATCAGACTTGGTAAATAGGTTAATATCATCAAGATGTTGGATGATTTTTATTATGAGCAAGACCTATGCATGCTTATTAAAAGATCTTGCATCTGATTGGATGTTTTATTACCACTCAAAAGATTGCCATTTTGATAGAATTTTGATCAAACTTGGAAAATAGGCCTATGTTATGAAGATCCTGGATGATTATGATTACGAGTGAAGTCCACACATATTATTGATGTGACCTTGCATTGGATTGATTGAATATGTCAACACCTTAGCAACTATATTTAAGATCAGATATTGATCAGATTTGTTAAATTGTCTTACATTATCATGATTTTGGATGAGTTTGATTGTGATCAAGATCTTCACATATTAATGAGTTAATCTTGTATCAGATTGGCAAAGCAAGTTACATGTACTACTCTGGAGACCGAATTCTGGTCCGATTTTGCTCCGCCATAAACTTGTATTATCATAATCATTGACAGGTTTTACAATAAGTGAGATCAGCACATATTAATGAGATACCTTGCATTGATTGTCAGAATTGATTACCTCTCTGTATCTAGAGAGTATGTTTCTCATCCACTTTGTATAAAACTTAGTAAATGGGTTTAAATCCTCAAGATCTTGGATGACTTCAATTATGAGCACAAAAATATGCATATTAGTTATGACTTCATCTTTGGAATGAATTTTTATCAGGATATAGTAAAACCAACATGGTATAAAGCTTGGGAGACAGTTCCCTTTGGTTGTGTGCTTACAATACAACATGAGCCTACTTAGTGCAATGGTAAACTGTTCAATTATGTAAGACAGGTGAGCTTTAATAGACCCACATGGGTCTCTTGTTTCAGTTTTTAGAACTTGTTTTACACTTAGACATTTTGGGTGAAAACCTTTAAAAATGTGCAAAGATCACTTAGCATGGATAAATGAAATATGGTCAACATGTTTATATGCACATGACTGATGACTTGATTAGATTTTTATGCCAGTAAAGCAATTTTTCCATTTTTTACAAATCTGTCTACTTTTGTTTTGCAAAAATTACTTAAAAGAGGCAAATTTGGTAGACATATTTATTAGTATATGTATATGACATTAGATTTTTGAGGCCAAAAAAATAATTTGTCTGCTTTTATAAACTACTGAACATACAGTGTACGCTTTTTTGGTGAAAACCTTGTTAGCAGTATTGTGCAAAAAATACTTGATGAAATTAAATTTGATGGGCATCTTTGTATGCATATGTTGATTACCTGGTTATATTATCATGTCTGTAAGGCACATTTTAGCTTACATGGCCATAAGGCCAAGTGAGCTTATGGTATGGCCATGTGTCCATTGTCCATCTATCAACATTTTCCTATTTTCCTATTTTACTCTTTGGGGGCCATGCTTTTTGTCCAGTTTTTTTTATCAAACTTGGATTATAGGTTTATTTCATCAATATCTCAGACAAGTTCGAATATAAGTGAGATCAGTGCATATTAATGAAGTGATCATGCATCTGATTGGCTGAGCTTGTTACCTCTCTGGAGGCTATAGTTCTAATTCCGAATTAATAAAACTTGGAATAGAGGTTTATATGATCAAGATCTTGGACGAGTTCAGTAATGAGCAAGATCCACACATATTAATGAGGTGATCCTGCAATTGATTGGCTGAGGTTTTTATCACTCTAAAGTCTGTATTTGTGATCCAGTTTTGTGTAAATTGATAAATAGATGTAAATCATCAAGATCTTAGATGGGTACAGTTAAGAGCAAGATCAACACATATTGATGAGGTGATCTTGCATCTGACTGGCTGAGCTTGTAGTCACCTTAGTGACTATTTCTGATCAGATTTGTATCAAACTTAGTAAACAAGCCTATAGCATCAATATATCCAATGTGTTTTATGAGCAAGATCTGCACATATTATTAAAATGTAGTCCAATAAATAGAAATGGTCCTCAGTTTGTATGCAATATAATTAATTTTTTTTTCTTTTAACATACCGGTCTTCTCTTTCTAAAGGAAAGTAATGGAAGTAACCTGTGATATTGAGGAGCACAGGTTTTGGGTTACTCAGTTTTTCTCCTTGCAAAAAAGTATGCAACCTGAGTAAAATAAATATAGTTTAGAATACAAGGACAATTTATAAACAATAGCAAAATCGTATACCTTTATGATTAAAATGAATAATTTGTAATTTATAGTTGAAGAAAATATATAAAGATATAAATATTTAGAGAAAATGTACAAATGCAGGCTAGCATAAACTATGTGCATTGTAATGCGGGATCAGAATTTCTTCACACAATTATAGATATTTGATTCCAAATAATTGTTGTTTTTTACTTCTTCTAATATTGATTTTGCTCCATTAAAAACATTTTTCTTGTAAAAATAATGTCAGAGTTTATAAATTTATTTGGAGAGAATTGTTTCTAAAAACTTGGGTACATTTGAAATTATTAAATACATGTATTTGGAAGCAAGTTTAATATGTTTGGTAAAATAGAGTTTGCCAGGTGCTAGAATTGCTATGTTATAGTACATGAAACAATTCTTTTGTATATGTTATCACATATATTTTGCACTATTTGATGGCATTTCATATATTCAGTACCATTACTCACAAATTTGAAATCTATATTGTGTTTGGTAGACTTAAAAAAACAACAACAACAACTGAATTGTAGTTTCAATTCGGATGAAAGTGATATGACTCTGTACACCACAAATTATAGTTTCATTTGTAAACTTAATTTTTAAAGACCTTGGATGACTTCAGTTATGACCAAGAGACTATGCAGATTAATTATGTCCATATATTTGGAAAGTTTTTTTTCTTTCTTCAGACTATTGTAAACGTGACTTGATATAGAGTTTGGTTATGTTCTTACAATAATACAGAAGTCTTCTTTGTGAAATGGTCAACTGTCAAGTTATGTAAATTAGGTGAGCAATATCAGGCCCACTTGTGCCTCTTGTTCCATTTTTTCTCATAAACTTTTGAACTCACCCAACTTTGACTTTTTGAATTGAATTGGGGGCATATTTTAGAAACACAAATCTAGCATATTTATTTTTCATTATTTTTTTTTTTTGGGGGGGGGGTATGACAGTATTTTATGTTGTTGTGCTAAAATAGCCATCTAGGTTTAACATCATCCTTTCCTTGATTAGTGACTGATTCTGTTCATATTCAAACAGGAGCAATGGTAGCTCATTTGGAAGAGTGCCAGATTTGTAATCAAAGAGTAATGGGTTTGATACTCACCCAGGCCAATCTGGGTTGACTGCCTTGAACTGTTCTAGGGAAATGCACTTGGCTCTCATTTCCTTTGCATGATATATCAATAATGTGTTTAAGTGCTGCAAAACAACCCCAACCATCATATTCAAACAAAATGATATCCAAGTTTTCAAACTCCTACTAAAACTTAAGCACGGCCACCAGCAGCCATCACTTCTGCCACTGACCATTGTAAGCTAATCTATACAGTGAAGCTTTCCCAAACTAGCCCCTCTTTAACCTGGTGTCCCCTGTATGCTGGCCACATATTTTAGTCTCCAAAAGGCTGTTCAGATAGTATATAAAAATCTTTATACTGGCCACCTCCATAAAATGGCCCAATAATTTGGTCCTGACAGTGCCCGACTTGGAAAAGTTTTGCTCTATGTGTAGGATTATTGCCAAGTGCATGAAAAATAGCTCACTTTGACCCACTTTTGGGACGATGGTGTTGCACTAGTTTCAGTTCACCTTCACATTTAGTTTCATTTAACTTGCAGATAAAAAAATTATGACATATTGGCATGCAAAATATGTCATAGTAACCTTTTTCAAGTATCTTCATGAAGTAGCAGTGACATGACCACTGCAGTTGATGATCAATTTATCAGCAAGCAATATTATGTAATGTACATGTACTGTTCACAATGCAGTTCTACAAGAATCTCTTTGAAAAGCAACTTACAGTGACCTGTTCCTGGGATGATATTTGTACACTATTTTATGTGCAATGAATCATTGTGTTAATCACCATAACCTAGACACACAACCTAAGAAATATCAGGCACAAAATTTAGGTCACAATGCCTTTTTTTGCAAGGACATTGTGGTCACTCATCACGATTCAGCTGTGTTTTCCAGTAGATGGCATGTCCTAGAAGACAACCAAAAATTAGTTTAAATTACAATAAGTAAATAAGTGTAAATGCATGTTAATAAGGAAGGACATTTACTACCTGAATAGTGTGTGATCCCACCAATATTACATAGTATAAGTAACTATACTAAACAAATTACCTTGAAGCATACTGGATGCATAAAAAATTTCCTTGAAGCATACTGGATGCATAACAAATTTCCTTGAAGCGTACTGGATGCGTAACAAATTTCCTTGAACCATACTGGATGCATAACAGATTTCATCATTTCATGAAAATATTGAACAGGTTATTATTTTATGCTGTATAGTTGAAATGATGACAATGGAGAGACAGCAAAATGTTTGAAGGAGATTATTTAAAATACTTTTCATTAACAATAGTAAAAACTTTTGATGCATAAGTATTTATAAAAATACTCAACGATATTACAAGTTTTGAAATAATTTTGACTTTTTTTGCAGGATGTAGCTTAAAAATGTAAGTGCTTAACTAATTATTAATAGCCATTGACTAGCTTTAGCACTGCTTGGCTTTACTTTCTCTTGAACCGCCATCATAGCTGCAATTGCCATTTTGCTCTGTTATTGCCTAATTACTTAGGGTCCTGGAAATGCTTCATATATAGATATCCAGTTTTTATGTATTCCAAGACTGATTTAATTTTGTCACCAAATTATACACTTTTTTGTTATTTTCTGATTTGTCAAAAGTTAAATCATCAGGCGCTTCCTTCGAATATGAATTGATTGACTTTTCACAAAGGTGCTATCTATTGCTATTGATGAGTCCTTGTAATTTAAGTTTTAATATAAAATGTTGAAAGTAATTAATATTGGCTCATAATTGCTGGCGCCCTTCTAATATTAACTTAAGAGTGCATGTTAACATGCAAGTTAATAATGTGGTTTAAGATTAATTTCGTATGTAAGATATACATTGTCAAAAAATTGGGAAATTCTTTAATGCAGCGTTTCCAGGTGTGGGAGTGTAGATGGTGATTCATGTTCTGATTCTGCATATTTTTCAACAGCATGCATTTTACTATTTGGGGGGAAAAATTGTTGAAATAAATCAAAATGAATCTTATTTATGCGGGCATAGCTTTGCATGGTGACGGGTTTCTAGCCCTACCCCCGGTTGCCCCCGTTGATTTTTAGGCACCCACCATATCAGTGGCGGGGGTATAAAGCGTTGTCCACGTCTGTCCCTCTCACGTAATGTCATGTCCGTCGCAGATTCATTTCCACTCAATAAGTTTGAATGACCCAATGAAGCGAAATCAAACTTGGCACACCATCCCGTCATATCCGTCACAAATTCATTTCCGTTCAATAACGTTGAAGAACTTAAAGGAGTGAAATCAAATTTTGGCACAAGGCTTTATAGTTGAAGGCCTTCGTCAAGTTCGAGTTTTATTGTTGTGGAGTTCAGGACTAGAAAATTCTACTCATCAGATTGGACGAGTGGCATTTTAATTACATTCAGTATTACATACAGTGTAGGACGAGTACAAATGGTGTTGGGCAAGTAAAAGTTCTAAGTCACATTCCCTGCAGGACAAGTTGCCAGCTGAAAATTTGTCGAGCCCAGGATTTATGGCCCTGTTTGACTTGGGACTTTGCCTTCCATTTTGTTTTTGCGCAGTAACATTTGAAGGACTTCATGAATTGAAATACAGTTTGGTATGTGGCTTTACATTAAGATGATCTTGGTCCAAGTCGAAATTAACGGTTTTGTGGCAAAGTTTTATGTCCTCTGTTTGACTTAGAACTTTGCCCTTCCATTTCACTTCCCCTTAATAACCTTTGAAGGATTTAATAAACAAAGTTGAAATTTGGGATGAGGCTTTACATTAAAAAGATTTAGGTGAATTTCGACTTTTGCTATCTTCTGGCAATTCTTTATGGAATTGTGGTCTTTGTTTGATTTGAAACTTTGCCATTCCATTTCATATCCGCTTCAATAACTTTTGAAGGACTTGATGGATTGGAATCAAATTCATGTGAGGCTTGACATAAAAAAGTTTGATTTTCACCGTTTTCCTGGAAAATTTGAGTTTTGGCCACAGTTTGACTTTACTAAATAACAATTGAAGGACTTAATTAACTGAAACCAAATTTGGTATGAGGCATTATATTCAGAAGACAATAGATAATAGACATTTTTTTTTATTTGAAATCAATATGTCCGTATTACAACAGTGAGAAGACAGTAGCTCATGGGTGGTTTTCACTGCCTACTATAGTAAAACAAGAATAAATGTTAACATTATCTACAATAAGATAATTAACTTTAACATTATCGATTTTAGTTCCTAATTGGAACGTAACACACAACAGTTACATTCCAGGCCTAAAATACACGCGAAGAAATTAAATATACATAAAAGAAATTTCTAATTAAAAATGACATGCAGAAATTAAGATATACACGGGAAAGTGTTAGTGTAAGCGATATAGCTTTTATACAGGGGTATAAACATAGGGCACTTATATAGCTCATATAAATCAAGAATTTTATGGACAGAGTTGCATGTACATGAATGCATACTACAAGGATATTTATACTTATATTTATGACATATATTTACACAATAAAACCAAGCAAGACAAGTCTATTAAAAATATACACTGAAAATATACACGTATAACATCAGATATGGAAATTTCAAGCAACTAAGAGTCAACTCTACAAGTAATTGCAAAACTAACGCACTAAGCATGCCGAAGAACTAAAACCAAGTCCTATACATTTTTAAAAAAGCAAGCCAAAACTAAAATTCAAACAAGTTTAATGCGAAAAGCTTAAAACAATATTGTGACAGTAACCACATGATCTGTACTTACATTTACAAATTAAACATTTACATGAATCACCTCAGGACCAAGTCCTTAAAAGAGACAAATAATACTAAGTTGATAATAATTGTATAATTTAATTATATAATTACATTTATATGACTAGTTTGTGAAGTGTCAACGAATTATTGCAATCTTGTTGTTGAAGAGTTCTTTTCTGTGTACCGTTTTCGATTGAACTAAAAGCAAAATTCCTAATATTTGTGTCCACAGTAAGCAAGGTGAACACATATTTTGAGGATTTTGAAGGAACAAAAAATCAGGAGTTAAATCGGGCATTTTCCAATCAAACCAGGTGCGTCTATGATGCACACCAATAACACAGGTTCGATTCCCAGACTAGACCAAGTCGACTGCCGTGTTATGTCTTTAAACATGACACTTTATTCTGATTGCTCAAGTAAAACTGATTAAAAGCCACTATGCAAAACACCTTAAGGCGGACTTATCACAACCAAACCACAATAAAACAAACTAATAATGCAATGTAGCTTTATAGTCGAACACCTAATGTGTCTCTGATGCACGCCAATAAAGGTATCTCATTGTGAGGATTTCTATTCTAATTTAATTATATGCAAGTAAACAAGTTTGTTTGAGAAGAACATTTATTGTAAAAGTCACGCCCAAGTTTATGAATTTGTTTGCAGAGAATTATTGCTACAACCTGGACCACATCTTGAATATTTTGAAGCAAAGTTTAAGTAACAGTTTGACAGTTGCTTGGTTTGCCATATTAAAGTGCCCTAAACATTTGTCGTTTACATGTGTTGTGCATTATTTTAGGGGAAATATATATATTCAGTACCATAACTCGCAAGTTATTTTAAATGTATATTTTGTATTTTTAGCTTTTGTTTAATAACAAAAATATGCTTTCCTCCTGAAACATTTCCAAATTTAATTACCAAGAGGAAAGAAACTCGTGATCTTTTTAAAAAATCCTTTGAAATTTGGTAGTGGAATCAGGCTAATAAGATGGTGGGGAATCATTCCCACAGTCTACTGGTTAGGAGTCCAACGCTTTAACAACAGAGCCACCACAGCTCTCTTGGCTGGGGACCTCAATGGTTTCCAAGTTCAGACTCAAGGGCCAGATAAGCTATATGAGACCCATGTCGGCCTCTTGCTCAGCTTTGTTCCTTTTGGTGAGACTATTGAGATGTGATGTTGTATTAATGTAAGGTCAAATCAGGAGATTTCTCTTTAAATCAGAATGCTTTTCATCGACACACTTTTTAGTATGGAAAAGCTCAAAAACAGCAGTTAGGTGCGAAACAAACAAACAAACAAAAAAGAACAAGAACAGAAACGCAAAAAAAAATTTAAAAAAAATAAATAATAAAGCTATAGTATTCGCCTACTCCTCGCCCCCGATTTAAAAAAATTAAAAGCCTCAATAATATAAAAAAGAAACAAAAATGCACCAAACTTAGTATTTTAATTCAATAATTTATAATTTCTAACCTGACTGTCGCCAGAGGATCCATAGCACAAACAGGATTTTATTACTAAGCGCAAGTCTATTTTTTTGCAGACAACTGGAGTGATGTAGTTCATCGTATTCGATAAATTTCGAATAATTCCGTAACTTTGGGAGCTAATCCCTTTGAACTCATGTACATAAAGAGTTAAACTGCTTGCCCTTTTTATTTTCTTCAATTGTTTTGACAAATATTAAAACTAGACATTGCAAATATTGAATGCAGACGACACAGTTTTCACCTTCTATGTATGTGTAGTCCTAGGTACGTCACCCCTTCACTGAAAATGGACTTCTACAGGAACCGAAAAAGGACAGTGAGCAGGCTCATTGTTTACACTGAAAACTCACGTATGGTTTGAGACGCGAACAAGATAACATTGTTACAAACCCTTTGGCGACAATCAGGTTAGAAATGATAAATTAATGAATGAAATGACCAAGTTTTGTGCATTTTATATATATATATATATATATATATATATATATATATATATATATATATATATATATATATATATATATATCCTTGATGCTTTTCGTTTTTAAAATCGAAAGGGGGATACAAACTGCCGGAGGAGGGGGGGGGTAGGCGAATACTATGGTAGATAATTCAAGAACATGATTAAATCGTCACATCTGTTGTCCGTACACTGTAAAGCGGATAGATTCATTTACTTTTTATCTGGAGATATGACAAGAAGTGTATTATTGTTTCTAGTTTCTATTGATTTTAATAAAACATGTCACCATCACATCTTGTTAACCTAGAAGTATATGATCATATCTTCATTACGTTCAATAAATACATATACACTGTATCACTTCTTTTTGAATGCTGACAGGAGCCTGGACACTTAAAGACATCATTTATGTCCACTCAAACATTCAAGTTGAAATGTTGCTTTTTTCACCATTCCCAACTCCCACATTTGATTTTGGACTGGGTCAGTAAATGGAGATGCTTTTTTTAGTTTAAAAAATAAGGTTTTATTTAGCCCTGGAAATAAAGATTTGAAAGCATCAAACTGACTGTCAAAAATGAAGGATTTCAAACTTCCTCAATGAGATCGAATTTCTGGTAAACTGATAATTTTTTCTCCTGTACTGCAAGTCGATAGATTCAAGATATAGCCAGACTGTGAACATAATGAAAAACAATAGCATGCAAAACTAGTGCCCGATAGAAGTAAACAGTTTAATATACCGTCTCGTTTTTGGAAACAGGAGATGCACAAAGTTGGTGCAAGACAAGTCAATGACCTTCACTATATTCACATAGTTACGTCGAAATGCCATTTGTTGAATTGTCGAACGTGTTACCCTATATGTAGCTATTCGTAACTCGTGATAAAATTTCCATATCTTCTACATCAGGTAAGTACGAATATTCAATGTGGTATCCCAACCACAAAGTGTCTTGCATCCGCCAATGTTCGGAATTTGCCCGGTCACTAAGGCGCCTGAACGAATTCCTTCCATATATATAATGTAGCAAGCAAGCGTCAAGTTGATCAGATTGTACTTTACAACCAAACAAGCCTAGCTATTCCATTTGAATTATAGGTTAAGACACGGATATTGTATACCGTCAGACACAGTATTTTCGTATCTTTTTTAAAAATTTTAAACGGGGCATTTCCAACATTGACGGGAGGCATTACTGATACAGGGAAAATTGTCCTCCCGTACACATGGGTAGGGGGCAGTAGTTGAAATGTGATATGATGAATACATTAGCAGTCGTCCTTCAGTTGTAAAATATTTCTTTCAATTCGAGATTTGAGATTTTATTAGATACCATGTCAGTTATAAAACAATTTTTCGTCACGTTTTCCTAAAACAGGTACATATATAAGTAAAATAACATAACAGTTAAAAAAAAATAAAAACAAAAAAAAAAAATTAAAAAAAATAACTACAACTTTGGGGGCAAAGGTTACTTAGATACAATACGAAACTAAAATTGACATGTAACATTAAGACTTAAAACATGCTTGTGTTAAAGGATACAAACACGAATACAAAGTAAAATGTCATTACATATCAAGCATAGTACATACAACAAATATGCATAAAACAAATAAAAGTTTTCCGAACAGTTGCAACATGATAATACCGTTTATAGCAGAACATAAGCATTACAATTAATCTCTTAGAATCTCTTCGTCCAAGCACATTTAATTGTTGAGATGCTTTTGATTTGCCAAATGAAATTTAGCATAAAGTCTAAAGTGACTTTCAAGAGTTTAACCGAATCTTCACATGATATATTGGTCACGTTGATAGAGAAGGTCTCCAGGCGTTCTTTAGTTTTCTTATCAAGGGCAATAGCATGGAACTTATCAGGATTAGCTTTCATGTGATTGTCTGAGAACATCTTGACGAGATTTATGTAATCAGTTTGCAGGGTAAATTTCATAACATTGAAGTCATTGTGGCCATACGTTAGTGTCTTGTCATCAGCATAGTTGTAAAGATTAGATTTAAGTTGGATTTTGTACTGGTTTGTTGGCAAAATTGATTAAGTTATTGCCTCTGTTTTACTTAGAACTTTTTCTTTTAATTACATATTGGCGGTGGTATATGTATTGCATGGACACTAGCCCTTTTATTTGAAAAGATATTTCACCAATTTCTTCATGCTAAGATCCAAACATAGTGTCAGATTTTCCGTGTTAATTTCTGCTGCCAATTTCGCTACAGTAAACGCTTTTTATAGTTTTAAGAAGTTACCGACACAACACACTTTTCACACAATGCTTTTGTTGACAAGCCATTTCTATTTTGCTTCATTTTTTTTTTTACTTTACTCTTCGTACGAACATTTATTTTATATGTTTCACAGATCATGGACTTTTCTGGAGAAAACTGTTTTAGAAAAAAGTTCGGAATTTGCTCAAGGCTAATATATTTTAATGTATTTACATTTTTAATGTTATCATAATTTGCTTTTCTTTCAGCAAAATTTGGACTATAAAGATTTAAATCAAAACTTTAACTTCACTTATACATAATATAAAAACATCATTGGCAAAAAATTATTTTTAAACGGATTTTTTTTAGTTCACTTAGGCCAAGTAAACTTATTGTATTACCCTGCGTCCATCGTGCGTCGTCTTTCGTGCGGCGTCCATCCATCAACAAATTTTTTTCTCACTTTCTCAGAAACCTGTTTTCAGATTTATAGAAAAGATGCCGTTCCGCCATTACATATGCGCACCGTTGGAAAAAGCAAAATAACATTTACACAACTTTATTTTAAAAAAACAAAAACACGATGCTGAACAGAATTTGACAAATTTGACAGAAAGCATCTTGGCAATAAAGACCTATATCATAGGCAAACAATAGCATTATGGAAATGCCCTCAATAGAAATAATCTTACTATCTTACTAGCCCAGATTTCGTGGCATTTGGCTATTATACAGATGTCAGCCAGGTAAGCAATCTCAGGCCCACCTGCGCCTCTTATTCAACTTATATAATTGTTCATCTTTTTTTTATTATATAGATATGCAAGCCAATGGAGAGCGCAGCACTATATTATCCCTTGCCCACGAAAAGTTAAGAATCAAAGACAACACATTCTGCAAGCGAAAAAAAAATGCGTCTTATACAATAATCAAATGGTGAGAATATCAAACTGTAATGCAAAATAAGTAAATAAATAAATACATATTTTGAGAAAGGAAATACCTCCGAGAGACCATGCTGGTCATGATGGAGACTGGTTTTGTTATGATGTATGTAACTCCGTAATTATGTTATTAAAAAATGTGTCTGCGTTACATGTATTTTAACCGCTATTACATATACCATTAAAGGTGAATCTTCAGATAATAAAAGATTAATTGATTTCAAATTGTCCGCTATATTATGTGTGTGTACAAGCAATACAAAGGGTCTAAGCACAATGCTGTGGAAAACCCCAGCGGTGGGGAAACGTTGATTATAACCGACAATATCTGAGCCAGCTGCATGTCCCTTAAACTGCTTCCATGCACAGAAAAGCTGTTCCCGTTATCCAACTTCCTGATCACCAGAAATGTTTTCACGTTCCTTCATAATGTTGGATAACGGAAACAGTAGATGCTTGTGGCTATGCATTTTTTTGAAAAACTTCAACTTTTAGCGACGTTTTCCAAAACAGCAGCAATAAAAGTACAACGCAGAGCATTTAGCTTGATATTTCGGTTTCACGGCATAAATTTATACATTTTGCAATTTTTAGCTTACCTGGCCATAGAGCCAAGTGAGCTAATGGTGTGGCCTGTGTTCGTCATCCGCCCGTCCGTCAATCGGCAAGGCCTTGTTTCTGATCCAGTTTTGATCGGACTCGGAATATGGGTTCATATCATCAATATCTAAGACGAATTTGATAAGATGCAAGATCGCGCATAATAATAAGGCGATGTTCAATCTGATTGGATTCGCTTTTTACCACTTTGGAGACCACATTCCTAATCCAGTTTAGATCAAACTTGAAATATGATCTTGCATGAGCATTATTTCGGACAAGTTTGATAACGAGCAATATCTTCGCATATGAATGAGGTGAGCTGTTACCACTCTTGAGCTCATAGTAGCCAGATGGGCAATGCCTGTGTGTTTCTGATGCGCTCACAGTGCTTAAAAATCAGGTAGCCTTTTAGACGCAATACTTTAAAGCGTCCTCAGCCCAGCCAAACCAGGTATTGTTTGTGTGCTTCTAATGCTCAACAATAACCTCTGGAGTTCATATTTCTGAATGCAGTTTTGATCAAACTTGGAATATAGGCTTATATCATCAAGATCTCGAACGAGTTCGATAATGTGTGAGATCCATATAATGAGGGGACCCTGCATTTAATTGGCGGAGTGTGTTACCACTCTAGAGACAGTATTTCTAATCTAACAGGCATATTAGTTTAAAGGGGACTCGGCCCAACCAAACCAAGTACTCAAGACTAGTCTAGAGACTATTTCTAATTTGACGTTGATCACACTTGGTAAATAGGGTTAAATCATGAAGATCTTTGGATGAGTACAATTAGGAACGAGATCCACTGTAACAGTATGAAGCCGAGTTGGGATTGGATTTTGCGAAGACACCGAAAGCAATTGCGTTAATGAGATGTTGATTTATAATGCAATTTAACGATGAATGAATCTGACACCATTGTAATAAAAAGATATAAGGAAATGATATAGCTCCTAACATGGAACTTATCAACAACAAGTAACTCAACGAGAAAATCAAATACGAATCAACAAATGGAACTTATAAACAAATATGAATACTGTTCTATCACCAATCAACGAATGAACTTGTGATTTACACTTGAATACAAACTGTATTATTCAGCACCAAGAGTGACCAAAGCATGTGATTTATACACAACTACGAATAATGTATCATTAATCCGCGAGTAGGACGCATGTATTATTAATTTATCAATATATCACTCATTTAGCGATATTGAATAATGAATTTATCACTCATTTAGCTTTATTGAAATATGAATTAATGAATAATGAATTTATGCTCAGATAGCAATAGTGAAATAACCAATTAAAACATGGAACTCGTGTATACATCGTGGCGTCCAGTTGACGACCAAGATGTATTTCCGGTTCCCCGCTCTAGTCAATGGTCAAGGAGCCACCACGCATGGACCGCCCCTCCCAGTCTGTTGAAGGATCCCTCGAGAGCCTTCACATTCAACACTGACCCGCTGGTCGCGAAGCCTTGGTCCCTCACTTCGAGAACCCCAGTACTCTCTTCCGAGCCAACGTCACCAGACAGCAGCGTACCGGTCACAAGGGACCCCACAGAGTTCTACGACTCCACATCACCAAACCATAAAACAGCTAAAAGTATAATAACTGAGCCGTGTAGTACATATGGCACGGTTACGTACGAATGCAATGATATACGTTACGCATGCGCGCACATGAATTCGTTTCGTTACACAATACCTTATTTCATCATTCAATGCAAGCAGCATATAATTAAATTCAATCTGTCTGTTCAGTTATAACAAATGGCTAACTCGAACCAGACTATAGTCTTTCTAATAGCATGGCGTTATATGACCTAGGTCTTGACTCTCTGTAAAATTTAGAATAAATTTCAAAACGTCTAATATATAAAACAATTTTTTCATATAAAACGGATAGTAATAAAGAATACAATTTTAAATTTCACTTCCCTCTACAGCTGAAGATGCTCCCGTAAAGTGGTAAGCTTCCTGACAAGACTCGTCGTAATGTAATTGTACATAAAGAATTCGCTCTATAAGTACCCTAGTTTTGATGAATATGCGCAGCTAGAGAACTCGGGGTACTTTGGTTTTCACTGCAGGCAATTTGCACAAGCTGCATGGGATGAATCGCGCTCATTATTTCGAAATAACTAGAGCCAAAAAAATAAACCAACCTCGGGTAACGCTGTACGCGGCAACGAAACCCGAGTACATTTTCGTTCACCTATATACATTGATATAAATTTACACACTTCCGTGACATCTACGCATATTAAAATTAAGTGATATTGCATCTGATTGGCCGAATTTGTGAACAGTTTGTTTCTGATCAGATTTTGATCAAACTTGGTAAATATATTAGCTTATGTCACCAAGATGCCAAGTGAGGTTTATTATAAGCGAGATTTAAGTATTTTAATTAGGTGATCTTGCATCTGATTGGCTGAGCGTCTTACCACCCAGAGTTGGTATTTATGACTTGATTGTAATCAGGCTTGGTTAAGATGTTGGATGAGTGATATAGAATATCACTCATCCAACATCTTAACCAAGTTATTTTACTCTTCAGCAACACAGATTACATGTGCTCGACTTGGCATCCGACTCGACGCGTCTGATTTATCAGCGCGGCGCATTAACGCTTACACCATCGAGGAGTTCACTCAAGTGTGCTCTAAATATGCATCTTATTTTTGCCCGAGAGTCAAGCCGTCCGAGTTATGGATGGATTTCACATAAATAATATTGCTGAATATGACCTACTACTCATACCTGTGGTATCGTACAATATTCACTATTTCAGACACAATCCAAGATTGGTCCAACTAAGGTTTTATTCGGTCGCTGATGGTTTTCGTTTACACAGAAAAAAGTGATAGAATATATTGTCATAAACTAACTTTTAAATGAAAGTTATGGTATTTATTAATATGTTTAAATACAATAAAATGCATACTTTATTCATCATTTCTATATGCAGATGAATCAAAAGTTGCAAATACTGCATTTTCTGCCTGTCGCATCAGCAACTACAGCACTTTAGCTTTAAAACAAAACATAGTTAAATTGCATAAATAAATTAAACGTTTGTTTGACGTTTTTGCGATGTAATACCATCTTGGAATCTCATAATTTCCTTATAAATTCAGTATGTATGTTTTTTGAATTTTTTGTTTCAATTTCATTTTTGTTGCAGAATAGCCTATAACATACATAACAATTTTCTGTTCATTGCTGAACAATTTCACCGTAACTAATAAAGAACACGGAGGAAAATGTTTATGGACTGCAGATTAATAATTACGAAGTAAAATCAGGCCTTCTTTAAAATTATTTTGATCCGATTTCGCTCAAAACATTATCAATTACTTTGCGTTTAAAACGGTCTATTCGTGGCATTTTCGCATAGTTGTCCATATGAGAAAGCTAAAATCATCAATACATTATGAATTTTCTTCAAATGATTATAAAAAAAATTGTTTTGCTGATATTATAAAAAAATATAACTTCCGTAATATATAACATCCACAACCAGACGATGAGCCTCGTTTCATTAGAATTTTTGTTGACATTTGTGGGTCATTTTTCGTATTTAAAAGCTGAATATGTCTATTTATCAGAAAACTTCAAAAACGGTCAATTTTCCTAAACTTTAAAATGGAATCATTTTTTCTGAATCGAAACCATTTTCCTGGGATTGGGTGACGTGTTACCAGTCTACACCTCATACGGTTCTCTTTTTCATATTGAAAACAAACAAACAAAAAAGGATATATAAACTGGACCTAGCAAAGACTTCAGCCGCTCTATTCAAAAAGGTTATTATGTTTGTTTTTTGTTTTTTTCCGGATGAAATAATACGCTATAAGAGCTGTGGCGTTTGATAAACGTGCATATACGTGTACTTGCATTTGAAAACTAAAACAAAATGAATATAGTTCTTAGTGACGCCAGATAAATATATATATATAAGACGTCAGTATTTGAAAGAGAAAATTCAGAGGAATGCATTAATTGAGAACAGGTAGCCAATGTCGAAAGGATTTATCTGAAAGGCAGAAAAAAATATCCTAAACCTGCATATTCCGTTTGATAACTTCTTCATAGAACTAGATAAATATCTAGCACACTACAAACAGCATCGTCGCTAATTAATACGAGCTCTGTAACACCGGCGAAAATACACGTTTGTCCAGAGAACATGCATGTATGCTAGTTTTACATTCACTGAACATATAGGTCTACAAAGTACCTTTTATTCGTGACCTGGAAAAAACTACAGTCAAGTTCATTGGTCGTATCAAGCTGCTTTGATTCCGTCACCCCCACCCCCACGCACAGACACACACCACTGTGACGGGTATTTCTGATACAGTCACTCAAAACCAATAATAAAATAAGTAAATAAATAATCATGTAACCGTGTCCCATGCAAGTTTGTACATTTTGATACTGCGTTTCGTCTGAATGTTGTCATTATTTAACTCTTGTTCTGTACATTTTCCCTGCCATTCAAACATGTAAATTGGGTTTCGCAGCTTTGTGTTATGTTTTTTGTACTATGTTTCTACCCCTGACGAAAAGCTTCGTTGGCTTGAAATATTGGAGAACTGTTGAACTGTTTTGTAACCGCGCCTTCATTAATTTTCTCTGTCTCTGTCTCTCTCTTTCTCTCTCTCTCTCTCTCTCTCTCTCTCTCTCTCTCTCTCTCTCTCTCTCTCTAGATATATATATATATATATATATATATATATATATATATATATATATATATATATAGTTTCTAAAACTACACCAGAAAATGATCAAGAAGGGCACATAAACTTTAATATAGCGTTCTATTGTGGCAAGTTGGTTACTAGAAGCGCCACCTTTAGCGGTGCAAAAGTTTCGCCAGTCCGATAAATCAGTCCCCCACCTGACCCCCCACCCCACCCCACCCCACCCCCATATGTGGTGATACTGATGGACGATTTCTGTAGGTCTGATGACACACGTTCATTCAAATGTGCAATTTTTGCCGCATGCGAATCTGTCCGGAACACAAGTAGTAGGGGGGGGGGAGGGAGTAAATAGGGCCTGGGGGACACTACGGGGTCCTACGAGAAATTAACATTGCGGGGACACTACGGGGTCCTACGAGAAATTAACATGGCGGGGACACTACGGGGTCGTACGGGAATTTTAACAGGGTAGGCAAGAATGGAAAATTAATCTTTTCTTGAAAAATGGGTGGCCCTTAAAAGGGCCGTTGGAGGAGGATTACTTTTTCCTCCAACATTGAGTAAAGAAGCCTAGGAAGGTGGTGTGAGTCTTTTTCTTCTTTGGAAGTGGTGGTGGTGGATTGGGTAGCCTTTCAGGATGTCCCATACGTCTGAACTTATCCTGGATTTTCATCCAGTTTAAATTCAGGCGTTGGAATTCCTTTTCTTTCCTGGCCTGCTCCTTTTTTGATCTTTCTAGAGCCCACAAGATCTTAATGTAGGCTACTTCCTTCTCTAAAACTTTCTTTAACAATTCCTTCACCATGTGAAGGTTCACCTCTTCGCGCCTGACGTTACTGGGGGGTGGATACAACCATTCATCGTGTTGTACTAGGTGAAGAAAATACTCCACCCCATCCAGTAAGTCAAGGCTCGTCTTGATGAACCCCACACGACAAGGGGTTGAGGAAGTTTTTTGGGTTTCCTCCACCAAGACATCGTTCACCAACCTCCTCGCTGAAGTGAGAGCCGCTAGTTGGCTGGTGACGTATGGTTTGGTGGCAGGATATCTCCACCAACACTCCAACCTTTCCACCAAAGACTCCACACCCACCATTACATCCCAGGCTTCCTGCAATATTTCTATCGTATTCATCTTCTTGTTGAAGTGTGAATGGCGCGACTGCGGAAGGCGCTGCTTTATATGCTAGAAGCGCAGACGTGAAGGAAAACATCCCTTTTTTCCAAAACATAAATTTTTTTATTAAACATACAAACAAAACACACACCACACCATCCTTTTTCTTTTTTTTCTTTTTTTATCAAACACACTCTATACAAACATTTTTTGAGAAAGGAAATTTTGTTTTTGGAGTGTGGAAAAAACAAACACTCTATACAAACACACAAACATACAAACACCTATCGCAATGATGAAAATTAATCTTTTCTTGAGTAATGAGTGGCCCTGAAAAGGGCCGTTGGGTTTAAAGTTCATCTAGAGGTGCGGGCACCTCCCTGGTTTAGCCCGACAAGCGGGACAGCTTCCCCTCCATGTAGCTGCACTCATGCAGCGCTTGGTAATTTTTAAAACAAATGGAGGATGGGTCACTTCAGATTCCCAATTCTCCTCCTCCTCCCCCATCATCGAGTTGGGTCTGATAGGCTCCTTCTTCTCCCTCTCCTCCTTCTCCTTCTTCTCCAGGTCTTGGAGGAGGTGCCAGGCCACCTCTAAATGCACTCTAATTTGCCTAATAATTTCGATGGTGTTTATTCTGTTGAATAAACGTGGGTAGCTCAAGTGTGAAGGTGTTGTTTTAATATACTAGAAGCGCGGACGTGAAGGAAAACATCGCTTTCCCCCAAAAAAACATTACACACACTACCCCGCGTCTGACGTCATCCCTATGACGTCATTCTAGGCTTCGCGGATTTTGCACTCCATCACCCCTTACCCCAAAAACACAAACCCAGTGCGCGGACCTAAAAGAAACTACTTTTTAAAAAAAATTTTAATCAAACACACACCACACAATCCTTATTTTATTTTTTTATTTTTATTTTTATCAAACACACACCACACAATCCTTATTTTATTTTTTATATTTTTTTATCAAACACACACCACACTCTCTATACAAACATTATTTTTTTGGGGAAAGGGTTTTGTTTTGTGGAGTGGGGTAAAAACTCAAACACACACACACACATATATGGCAATGATATGAAAATTAATCTTTTCTTGATTAATGGGTGGCCCTGAAAAGGACCGTTGGGGTTAAGAAGTTATGTTGTTTAACTTCTAGTGGCGGTAGCAGCGGCAGCTGCAGCAGGGCGGCCACGTTTAGCCACCGGTCTCACGGCTTTAAGACAAGCTCTCTTTCTGGTAAAAGAGAAAGCAAACTCATCGCAGTCTATCTTACAGCTGACTTCTCCGTCGGGTAGTTTCATGGACTGCAAGAGTTGTTGTTGTTGTTGTTGTTGTTGTTGTTGTCTTTGCTGTTGCTGCTGTTGCTGCTGCTGCTGCAGTCTTTGTCTCTCCTCCCATTCCGTTCTGTCCCTAATGATTTATTCCTTCAGGACTTCTTCCACCAGATCATGAGCCATTTGTAGGAAGATCATTGTCTTTCTCTCAGGGTTGGTCTCCATCAAATGATGCTTCACCCTCTGCATGTTCACCATAGCTTCGTTCAGTTTACTAATCTTGCCTGCTGCCATCTTCTTGAAGTGTTGTTGTTGTTGAGATCTTGACGAGTCAACGAGAGTGACTACACTGGCCAACGCACCGCTTTATATGCTCTCTGAGCTAAAGACAAGAGATAACCATAACGTTTACAAAACCATCGTTCTACTTTAGCATCGTTTCGAGCATAGTCTCTATCAAAACAAGTCACTAAATGTTCTAAGGAATATCCGAGACTGCGTTGATGAAGAAAATGTACACAATATTGTCCACACACCATTGAATCCGATCCTTGTAATCGGGCATTATTGAATCGAGTAGAGATGGCATTTCTTCTCATAAAGTCGATGATGTCGTCTTCCAAAGGAGGTAATCCATAAGAATCAAAAAATTCCACACACCATTGTGATCGTTGGGAAAGTACACAGCTACCCAATGGGTTCCTGGTAGATGATTGTCGTCGGTATTGATGACATAGGCATGAACGTCTTTAGGTTTGCGATGAGGTAGTTCATCTTTAGCACACACCACAGGATTCCAAGAAGTGTAGGAACTGCGAGTCAAAAGGTAATGAAGTTCCCTGGTATCCATTTTTTCTTCACAGGAAATGATAAGTCATCAATTCACACTTGACTTTAAATTTGAATGGTTTTGTCAAGTAATTCCACGAATTCTCACGGCGGATAGTTTCTGTACTCTGTTGAATGAGAGCTAAGATGCGATGGATCTCCAGAGGAGTGAGTGGAGGTGAAAAAGAATCCTGCAAGTCTTTATACTATTGTCTCAACACCTTTTCTTCCGAGATCTGAGACCAGGCCTCTTCCAAATATTTGTCCAATTTTTCTTCGCCTGTCATCATTAAACATTTGTCGTGTTGTTTCTGACTGGGATGATCGATTTGACATCCATGACAATGTTCTCGGGTCAAGCTGTTAATTCTTTCAGTCAATTCCTTAGCATAACAGGAGACTAAATGTTTTTCTTGTTCAGGCCATCGAGAAATAAATCCAACAAACTCGGGAACAGGATTGTTTTCTTCTTCTTTTTTAGGTTCTGAATGAATGACTTCGTCATCATCATCATCATCCGTGGTAGTTTGTGACTGTTGTACTTCACAAAATCCCTCATCATTATCTATCTCCATAGGTTCTTCTTCTTCTACGTGTTGCATCTTTTTTTTCTTTTCCTTCTAATAGTCTAGAATCACTTCTCTCAAACTGTTGATCTCTAGAGTATTATCAAATTCTGCATACAAGACGACGTTCACCGTGTCGGGTAGAGGATCTTTAAACTGAAGTTCCACACGAAGTGGGCCTGATTTTATAGGGCGGAAATGTCCTTCATCGCTGCCTTGATCAGGAGTGAAATAAAATCCCCACAAGGCATACCCTCCTGCATAATCGTCGTACGAAATGCCTTGGCTGGTGTTGGTGCCTAACTGTCCTGTGGCTTCAAACAGGCTCAGGTAAGATCGCAAGTAATTTCTCTCGGTAAACTTAGGTTCAAAAGGCCTGGTACACAAGGTCTTGCCATCTCGACTGACTTCTATCTTGGAGACGTTGTAGTGTTTAAACTCGAACGGATTCTGATTGTGGACTCCGTTGAGGGCTGCATTACTGACGATGCCAATCAGCAAACGTTTAGGGAGCTGTCCTTGGAAGACGTGATCTTCGACTTTGCATCGGAGTCCAGAGGCAATGGTAAAGGTTTTCACTTCCACTCGTCGCACAGGATACTTGGCAGTGGTTCTGCTCAACGTTTGACTGATGTCGTTGGCTACTTTTGGTAAGACTTCCACACGTCGCACGTAAAGTTTGGCCTCTTGGATGATGGTTTTCCACTCGTTGTTTTCGGCCATCAAATGGAAAGCGGCACTACTACGATTCAGTCTCAGGCGTACATCTACTCCGTTCAACAAATACTTGTCTTGCAAACACAATGTCCAAATGCAAACGATTCATCAGTTCTAAACTTGCGTCTGATTTTCTTTCGATAGTCGTTAAATCCCACATTGTGTAGGGACTGCTGAATTATATCTTTAGTACCATTATTGCCATCCTCAGTAGACTTCGCCGCTACTGGCAGGTCTGTGATGTTGAACTTTTCCGAGGTGTCAGGTTTCCAGACCACCGAAGCATCCAGATGAGTGTTCTTGGCTTCTTTTCCGTACGTCAAGAGATTTTCCAAATAAGCACGGTAAGGGTAAGTATCCAAACTGCTGCTGACCAGTTTGTTATTCAAGTACAAACCTATTCCGCTGAACAAGGAATGCATGAAATTATTGACGGGTGC